>JAVYIG010001329.1:22772-352647 GCA_035222895.1 Strongylocentrotus droebachiensis | reverse complement strand
CTTTTTGAAAACTTCCTGAGAAAAAACAAAAATACGTAGAAGTTCCTTATCCTCGCTTTGATGACGTAATTATTTTAATCTCTGCGTAGTCAAATGTCGTCACCCTTACGTCACGGATTCTAGCAATGTTTGCAGTCTTAAAGAAACACAAGAAACAGGTTAATAACAAAGTTCGAGATAGCCTATTTTCATTTTGATAAAAATCAAATCTAGCAGGCTCACAGTCAAGAAAACGAACATTTAAATCTTTGATTATCCTACTTCTCTTACGCGACTAAAATTGGAAATCAGATTTTTGGGTGAAAGTAAAACATGAGATCATTCAAATAAAATGATGATTTTAGTTGGGAATATCGAAAGGTGAGACCTTGACCAAAATGTGATAATTTTGTATGTCGTGGTATATTCATTTTAGGTGTTCGACTTTATTGTTATCTTCATAACAAGTAGATGACATCTGAAAAACTGAATATTGAAATAGACCAAACTACTTTTAACCTCCTTTTTCGAATCATTTGAAAGAGTTGGAAAAACAACAACATGCTATCTGAGTTGAATCATTGAGCTTATAATTATAGCCACAAACTCTTGATTGGAACTTGTAAGAAAAGAAAGGAAGGGTTTGTTTGCACTTGTTCTCTTAAGTCTGACTTTTAGCCTACTCTGGAAAAGGAAATCAAAAGGTTATACCGTGGCAGAAATGTATCCTCCACCATAGCTCCCAAGATGACAGTTAACCAGACAATAAACACCATGACGTCATCACCACTTAAAGGTTGTCCTCTTGTACATCCTTCTTTCTTTAAAGTTTTCGTTTCCAATTTCCTCTTTCTTATTTAAATTTATTGTTGTTTTAAGTTCTTGTTCTTAATCGAACGTCTGATTTTCTTCTTTTGCTTCCTACCCCTCTGTTTTTTAATTTATTATTTTTTTCTTTTCTTCGTCCTTTTTCCTTCTTTTCACCTGCGCTTCTACTTGCTTTAGTTTCAACTTTTAATGCATTTGTTCTGTCTTTTCTTTTAATCCGCTATTGTCCATACACCGGCTTTATTTGTGTCTTAATTTCCGCTCATTATACATTACATTCATTAGGCATTAGACTATGCCGTTATAATCATGAGTAATAACGGTGAGACGGCATTTGTCCTTAAAATAGTCCGTGAGTTATAGAGACGTGTATATACCTGTTGCTCAATGACATAGGGGCATGTTTTTTATTATTGATTTCTCCTTGCTGCTTACATTAATTAATGCTGTTGTTGTTGGGGAGTTTTTCTTTTTGAACGATGACTATATATACTTAAAATATGTATAATATAGAAGTTTGTAAACAGAGAGTGTTTCAAGTAGCTAGGTCAAATGCTGCTTTTACGTGCACCTTGTTAATTATTGGCACATGCACCTTATCCTTGAGACACACACCACACCTAAGTTCTGCAAGAATTTTCAAGATTGGAGGAGGCAGACAACACCAAAAAAGAAGAAGAATTCCAGATTCTTTTGAACTCTTTTAAAACTTGGATCAGTTTAATCACAGAGCAAGTTCTCCTTACGATGATCATGGTGGTTTGAAATACATATTTTCCATGATAGAGAGAAGAATAAAGAAGACGAAGAAGAAAAAAGAGAGAAGAAGAAGAAGAAGAAGACGAAGGAAAAAAAAGAGAGAAAAAGACGAAGAAAAAGAAGAAGAAGAATTAAACAAGGAAGGGGAGGGAGGAAAAGAAGAACAAGAACAAGAAGTAGTAGTAGTTGTACTACATGTATTAGTAGAAGTAATATTTTTATTATTTTTAGTAGTAGTAGTAGTAGTAGTAGTAGTAATAATAGTAGTAAAAGAAGAAACCGTATGCAGACAATGTTTAGGGCGTAGAGGAAAGACTGCGTCATCGAACCGGTAGTCGTCGATTACCACGCACAGCAGGTGGTCTGATTGTTCTTCAAGGCAGAGGTGGTGTCAAGGGAAGTCAAATCAAGGAAACAAGATAACACTGAAGATCTTAATAGTTCTCAATAGCTGGCTACAGCTCATGAGACCGACATCTCACAAGACCGACAGCCGACGAGACAGACAGCCAATGAGACCGACTGCCAACCAGACCGACGATGTAGGTCTCGCGGGCCTTAGGGTTCTGTAGGCAGTGGTGGTGTCAAGGAAAGTCAAACCAAGCAAACAAGATAACACTAAACATCTTAATAGTTTTCAATAGCTGGGTACAGCTCACGAGACCGATCTCTTTATACAAGACCGACACCCACGAGAAAGATAGCCTTCGAGACCGTCATCCCACAAGAAAGACAGCCACCGAGACCGATATCCCACGAGACCGATATCCAATGAAACCGACACATCACAAGACCGACAGCACACGTGACCTACAAATTATTAAAAAATACATACTAAAATACAGAAAACGAGACTGTTTGAAAAGGTACACGAGACCAATGGCAAACGAGACTGACAAAACAAAGAAATGTTTTAAGGAAAGATAGAAAATGTCTAAATCAAGCTTTTGGTCGACTGAATCCTTCGAAAAATGGCCCGCAAGGCCGGTCTTGTGGGTTGTAGGTCTTAAGGGCTACCAGCCCCCAAATGCATAAAATGAGTTGACCCTTAGCGTTGCTTATTTCAAGACATGTGTTTTTTCACAAGTGAAAACCAAGAACATACGTCATTGATGATTGCTGATGATATCATACTCCAGATGAAACTACAGACATCAGACATGACATGCGTCGTGTAAATGTAATGTGACAATAAGGAAGCGTTACTCAAGAACAGGTCTTTCCTTCACTTGCAGACCAAAGGTTCTGTAATGGAGGGGGGGGGGGGGGGGGTTGAAAAAGAAAAGGTTCTCACATTATTTATGGCATAGTCAAGCCTTAAAAAAATACACTGTCAAACTATTAATAAAAACACAAAGACAAAAAAGTGACTATAATTATCGATCATTCTAGTAAATAAAAGTTCGTATACATTTGCAAGCGTTATAATGTTGTAGTTGTGGATTTGCAACTGTATGCTCCTGTAACATCAGTGAGCATTTAACTATGCAGTCTCCCTCTCCCCTCCCACCTCTCTGTCCCTCATTCATTTTTAAAATTTCATATTGAAAATACTAAGATATCATCACCTCCTAGATTTCAGAGAGAGGTGTTTGAGTGACAAATGATCCGGAAATCCAGAGTTATTCATTTATTTATTCATTTATTCATTTATTAATGTATTGTCTTTATGTCGATGAAATTGTGACTAAAGAGTGCTATCCTTAGATTGGGGTACAGTAACCGTTGTGAGTTTAAACTCACAACTCCTTGCAATAACAATTCTTTGAGCAACAGACGAGCTTTTCTAAAAATGACGTATAAGGGGAAAGTGAGGGGATTGAAGTTCATTCTCTGTACAATCGCCCACATGATTACGTCCCTATGACATGTGCAATGATGCTGAATCGACAACATTGATTTTTAAATGACCTATTATTGATAAACTTTAGCCAGAAATTTGTTTTATTCTCCGTCAAGTTTTGTAGTGAAATAAAATAGATATTTTGTACGAATAGAGGGCTTTCTTAATTCTGCAAACAAACTCTGTTGAATGAAGATGACCTAAATATTAATATATTATGCTACCATGGGTCTTCATATTGATTACTGATTATAGTAATTTTCAAATAATTTATATCTGCGTGCAGTTTAACCTCGAAATGTTGATTCAGTTTTCCAAGAAGATTGAAACAGGTACATGAATATTTTGAGAAAAGTCTGAAATGGGAAAACAGCCAAATAGAATAAAAAAAAGTTGCTATTGTTATTTTATTTTAATTATTTTTTAGTGCAAACATACCCTGTTGAATCTATAACAAACACAATTCACTCCTACTTTACGTCAGTCTGCTACTATAGGAAGAATAATTGATTTTATTTTCGTTTTATTTCCCAAACATGTTTGTTTGTTTTCTTTTTCTTTTTCAGACTACTTTAATATAACATTTACAGACACTTACTGTGATATGCGGTTTAATTCAATGAGAGTAGAGACAATTCTCTGTGGTACCGTTATTTTTTTAAATATATAAAACAATAGTCGACTGCTCTGATACGAAATGTACACTGGGAAAAGAAAATACGTTCAATACTAAACAAAAATAGCTAAGTATAGATTATTATGCATATATATGGGGCAGTCGTTCCCTTATTCTACAAACTTCATGATACAAATTAAATTCCTTATATGTCTTTTTTCCTAAGTACCTGCCCGTGTCTATTGAGACTACAACAGAAACACCTTGCCCCCATAGTAATGTACCTGAAGTATGGTTGACAAACGCTTTTTATCATTTTAAGCTTTCCCTGTCTTAAGAAGAATCCGCCAGTCAATAAAGATTAGCGACTACCCATGACTCAGTGCATTGCTTACATTAATCACTGAGACCTTATAGTTTATAAGAATCATGACCGTAAAGGTTTGTTCCCCTCTCCTCTCTTTCTTGCTCTAACTCTCTAGGGTTATTTCCTCCCAGGTCTCTGTAGCTTCTAACCATGCCACGGTATAGTGCTTAACCCTGTCCAGTCCCCCCCCCCCTCCATTCGGGGGCTACGCCGTGTTCATAAAGCTATATCCGCGCCTTAATATGCCAATGCCAATGACAATGACAATGACAATTTATTCTCATGTCACCCACATTGGGGTATTGGAGAAGTTTACAATCAGTTTGAATTTGTCAATTAAACACTGTGAAATATACAATACAAATTGAATTAATGTTAATCCATACAAAATAACACTATCAACAATAGTGAGAGTAATTATGATGATAATGATAATAACAAAATTGATGATGATAATAATAATAATAATAAAAAACAAAACGATAATATTAATTAAAACGATAATTAATGACGAAATTAATGGAAGCAATTGAAAAAGAAATTTACTGGCACCAGTAAATTGATATCTGAATTAATGAATTACTGAAAATATTCTTGATATCAATTTAATAAATTGATATAAGACAAAAAAGAGAAACATGAAGTTAATATTGAACTCATAACATGTTTTTGCACATACTTAAATTAATGAAAACGAAGCATTATTTTTCGACAGAATTTTACTAAGTTTAAACGTGTTTGTACATTATTGGAGTTAAAAAGCTGACCCATTTTCAGTGTATTTGGTCTTTCAATAAAATATGCAATTCAGGCGTACCTCACAAAAGCTCTTTTCTTCACGAGCTTCGACGCCTTTTTTCCTAAATGATATCACAATGTATACTTATTATTATTATTGTGTTTTTGCTGGGGGGTATATTCTTGATTACTATGAGAAAAACGTGACAGAGAGAAAGAAAAAAAAAATCCCTGAATTGAATGAAATTTGTCTCCATTGCATTGGATGCACTTTATGGTATCCAGGAGTATTGTATCACTGTTTAAACATAGCGATTATTTTCTTCTATAGATCATTTAGGAGGAAGAAAATACAGTTATCATCTTCTAATCACACCGAGATTTTAGAACACGATGGAATGCACGGTTCATACAGTATCCAACATGAATACAGAAACACGTATAGTCATTACCAATATGAACGCAGCCTTACCCTGATATAGATACAACGCGGTCCCAGGGAGGGTTGATGGCAGGTCGAGGAAGGTCGAGTACTGTTCATACTGTATCCAACATGAATACAGATCTTATACTTGGTCGTTACCAATATGAACACAGCCTTACCCTGATATAGATACAACGCGGTCCCAGGGAAGGTTGAGGGAGGGCAGGTCGAGGAAGGACGAGTACTGTTCATACTGTATCCAACATGAATACAGATCTTATACTTGATCGTTACCAATATGAACACAGCCTTACCCTGATATAGATACAACGCGGTCCCAGGGAAGGTTGAGGGAGGGCAGGTCGAGGAAGGTCGAGTACTGTTCATACTGTATCCAACATGAATACAGATCTTATACTTGATCGTTACCAATATGAACACAGCCTTACCCTGATATAGATACAACGCGGTCCCAGGGAAAGTTGAGGGAGGGCAGGTCGAGGAAGGTCGAGTACTGTTCATACTGTATCCAACATGAATACAGATCTTATACTTGATCGTTACCAATATGAACACAGCCTTACCCTGATATAGATACAACGCGGTCCCAGGGAGGGTTGAGGGCAGGTCGAGGAAGGTCGAGTACTGTTCATACTGTATCCAACATGAATACAGATCTTATACTTGATCGTTACCAATATGAACACAGCCTTACCCTGATATAGATACAACGCGGTCCCAGGGAGGGTTGAGGGCAGGTCGAGGAAGGTCGAGTACTGTTCATACTGTATCCAACATGAATACAGATCTTATACTTGATCGTTACCAATATGAACACAGCCTTACCCTGATATAGATACAACGCGGTCCCAGGGAAGGTTGAGGGAGGGCAGGTCGAGGAAGGACGAGTACTGTTCATACTGTATCCAACATGAATACAGATCTTATACTTGATCGTTACCAATATGAACACAGCCTTACCCTGATATAGATACAACGCGGTCCCAGGGAAGGTTGAGGGAGGGCAGGTCGAGGAAGGTCGAGTACTGTTCACACTGTATCCAACATGAATACAGATCTTATACTTGATCGTTACCAATATGAACACAACCTTACCCTGCTATAGATACAACGCGGTCCCAGGGAAGGTTGAGGGAGGGCAGGTCGAGGAAGGTCGAGTACTGTTCATACTGTATCCAACATGAATACAGATCTTATACTTGATCGTTACCAATATGAACACAACCTTACCCTGCTATAGATACAACGCGGTCCCAGGGAAGGTTGAGGGAGGGCAGGTCGAGGAAGGTCGAGTACTGTTCATACTGTATCCAACATGAATACAGATCTTATACGTGATCGTTACCAATATGAACACAGCGTTACCCTGATATAGATACAACGCGGTCCCAGGGAGGGTTGAGGGCAGGTCGAGGAAGGTCGAGTACTGTTCATACTGTATCCAACATGAATACAGATCTTATACTTGATCGTTACCAATATGAACACAGCCTTACCCGGATATAGATACAACGCGGTCCCAGGGAGGGTTGAGGGCAGGTCGAGGAAGGTCGAGTACTGTTCATACTGTATCCAACATGAATACAGATCTTATACTTGATCGTTACCAATATGAACACAGCCTTGCCCTGATATAGATACAACGCGGTCCCAGGGAGGGTTGAGGGCAGGTCGAGGAAGGTCGAGTACTGTTCATACTGTATCCAACATGAATACAGATCTTATACTTGATCGTTACCAATATGAACACAGCCTTACCCTGATATAGATACAACGCGGTCCCAGGGAAGGTTGAGGGAGGGCAGGTCGAGGAAGGACGAATCAGACGATGAACAGGGGTCACCTGGATGTTAGGGGGGTTTATACACTCAAACAAACATCCAGGACTCGTCAATCATGTTCTTCTGAATATCCTTGTATAGATAAACATGTAGATATTTAAAATATATTTGTTGCAAAAAACAACTATGAAACATAGTTTGTACCAATTTTGTGTCACGTTTCATGTCTAATTAAAATCGGCCATATTTGCTAAATGTATTGTTCTTATAAATTGAGCCCTAATATAACAGTTTTTATAACAAGTTTATCAATAAAAGTATTTAAAAAGCCATGTGCTTTTGATTCCTATATGCCCATATTTTAATGCCATATAGGTCTGTGAATAATTGTAACGATTTAGAATTATTATTATAATGACTCTAATTTATTATGATTTATCAAGTTATGTCTGACTTTTGATATAGGATAAACCTTTGTTTAAATTCTCACGCTGTTTTAGTTTTATTTGAAGGACTTTTTGAAGTAAAAAGTATCGATCTATGTAAAGAGGGAACTGAAACAAATCATCAAACATCTTCGGGATGAAACATTCTATTTAAAGTAGGCTGTGGATAATTAAACTTATCTCTTCACCCACTCCAGCTCCCTAAAGTAGGCATAATCGTCAAAAGAAGCTAACTTCGAGCCTCGAACTCGTTCCTCTCTCTCTCTCTCTCTCTCTCTCTCTCTCTCTCTCTATCCAAGACGAATGATTGAGTGAATTCGCCTCATTTACTGCTCTATTTCTGGTTCCAAGACATTCGTTTAAAAAGATCAATTTGAAGTCATTTCCCTTGTAAGAGCCCAACTGTGCACCAGTCACCGGGTGATAATGTTCTTCCCGTTATAGCTCTCTACTTGTGACTTAGGGTGGTTCCCCGCGTGCAGACTAATTGGTTTACAGCTATCCATTTCGTGAATTGAAGATTGGAACGAAACTGACGTTCAGATTCAGGGGTAATATAGCCCCTGAATCACTTTCTAACCAAGGATGGCCCTACCTGTTGCATTGTCTGCATGTGACATGGTGTAATATTGAAGCTCTAAAAAAAATTGCGCTTCAGAATGATCAAGAAGTGCCTCAACAAAGTAAAAATCTTTGAGTGACCAGTTTTACCATACTCATTTTCCCCAATAGACTGTAGTGTTTTAAAAACCGTTAGGAAAACGAATTCTGAAATTCCTTATTCCAATTATAGATATCTTGATAATCAGGCAGGCGATTGGCTTGTAAAAGTCATGGGATACATGTATGACCTAAAGGTTTATAATTATGATTGCAACATGAGCTAAATCAGGATTTTTTTAAAGAATCTGAAGCAAAGTTACCCGATCCCTTTAAAGGTTTGTGCCCCTTCCCTTTAAAATGTCCTGGATACGCCCTTTACTTGAAAAGTAGAGTTATCTTATTATTGTCTTTGAATTTCAAACATTTTGAGATGTGTTTAAAATTTGGATTCACATGATTAAGTTCCTTAATTTGTCGAAACGGTCTGCAATAGGCTATTAAAGACATTCGTGTATCTTGATAATGTATTCACGTTTAAAAAAGCCTTTACAGTTTTTTCTTGAAAATTCTATATCAGTACATAGCACTGCTCCATCCTTAAATAATAACTTTTTTGAGCTTTGATCGCATGATTTGCTGTAGATTGCATTTTTTAAATGTGAAATATCCTTAAAATATCGACTTTACTTGTTTTGTGTGGTTGTTTTGACAATAATATCGTTAATCAATGCTGTGGTCCATTGCTTTAAAAAGTCTTGACTGAAGATGCAAAGATCGAGGAATCGAGACCCAACACGACTCCCGTGTCCTTTGAACAGACATTCTCATCTTGCCCTTCTCGACCCAGTGCTATGTCGAAAGAAATGTTATGTAATAGCAACCGTGTTAAAGCTGAGAAATAATCATCAATAGCAACCAGACGGGTTTACTGGATAAGCGATTTTCCCGAGGAAAGTTCATGAAAGCTATATTATTTTCTTTTCATTTCCTCCTGCATCAATAGTTGATTTAACTTCGTCCTTTGAAGAGAAGAGTAAGCTGCAACAAAGGCCGATGTCAGATCGAGGATGTTCGGTGACAATATGAAGATAATAATCAAAGATTAACTATGTGCAACAGGAAATGATTAATTGTCATTCGTTGTTGGATAAATTTGCTCGATGATATTAAATATTTATTTAAAAAACAAACAACAGCAACAACAATAACAATTACAACAACAAAACGGTTTGGGCGTTCCTGGTTTTTAGAATTATATTTAAAATTTACCTTGAATTTACTTTATGGCTAATAGAAATGTTTGCATCTGCTTTGCTTTGTTTGATTCCTTCATTTTGCATTAGTATATACATTATTGTTTTGTTTTGAAATAGTGTTGTTCAATGTGAAATGTGAACCAGTAAACTAAAACCGAAAAAGGATTAGAAATATGGAGTTTGGATTCATATGAAAAACGTGCCGTCATATTTCGGATAAGGCAAGCTTTGATATATTTTTGATATATTAAGCTGTACTTAAATTTGCAAAATTCTGAGGAAAATATAATCTTAATTAGTAAAGAAGTACACCATTTGGTCTTAAACTGCTAAAAAGTGCACTAAAGAATGGAATAACAAATCTGGCAATAATAACTGTAATTGTATGTTTCCTATGTTCAGAATGTGAATACATTATTGAATGAATGACTGGATAACATGATTACTGAAATATGCATAAACATAGACGATACAATTTCGATATGACAATAATGCTCAAATTCTGACAATTATTTGTAAAGGTTGACAAAAAATTATAGTTAGGCATACTATTTGGTATAGCCTATATCGCATTCATTCCCCTTCAAGTATTCACTATATCCCTTTATAAAAATGACAATAATGAATATTTGCTTTTTAATGGAAATTTCAATCTATCAGCATATCACAGCGAGCATCACAGTCAATATTCCGGAAACCTTAAGATTATCTTTCCCTGCCCTCCCCACTTCTTGAACATTGAGTCATATTTGAATCATATCTGGATGAATAGCAGTCTCAATGTCACATCGATTAGTATATGACACATTCTGCTAAGCCCAAGTTCTATCCGGGATTTTCACATTCATTTTGACCCCAAGTAATGAATACAGCTGAGTCTTGGTGTTGACATCGGATTCAAGCATGTCTGTTCGGCATTTCATAATATTATGCAAATTCATAGCTTAATTGAAGGTAGAGCCAAAATGCGTTCATATATCTGTCAGTGTCTATAATCATTGTGCTAATCCCTATTTCTTCCGTGTCACAATATTAGGTGGTAATTTCTGTATTTGAAAGAACATGTAGTATAGAAAGTAATGTTTGTTATATTTTCTTTACACTGGATATATTTTGTATAAGTATTTTTGAAAGTTGATACATTTTCCTTGAGAATTGGTGTGGGAGAGGCATTAGCGTGCCCCTGTCCAAATCAAAACATGTGACAAACCTGGAGGGTGTTTCACAAAGATCCTAAGTAGAACTTAACTCTAAGTTGGACTTAAAAATTATGGAGATCCATTGGAGTCTTAAAATGAAATATATTCAAAAGCAGAAATTCAAGTATTTTAGACTTTTTATAAATTCCACATCAAGAACATGAAATCTCCCATGATAATAGAAAATATAAATGATTTGAATCAACATGTTATGCCTTTTAAAATACCTTTAACAATATATTTTCAATGATGCTAATGGCTTTCCATAATTGTTAAGTCCCACTTAGAGTTAAGTTCTACTTAGGATCTTTGTGAAACACCCCCCTGTAGTACTCATCATAGGAATTGTATCATAGCTACTTTTTAATCCTTTTTCAGATAATCTAGAACCATCACTGATATACATTTACAGTCTTTAAAACATGATTGAAACTAAACGTTTGTTTCCCAATTATCCGGGATGTCATCTACTTCTTGATTACGTAATATTTTATTTTGAATAAATACTTTCTGATTGAAATAATTTTCATAAAAAACAGCAGCAACAACAACAAAATTGTTATAATTATTCATTTTATTCAACGCTGCTTACAATCTGGTGAGCTAATAAAAAAAATTAATTATGAAGTTGTCACCATACCTATTGACGATGAGCTAACCGCAAACACTAAACAATCCAATCGTTGATCCCTATATAAAAAGGCTAAATTTGGCATTGTTCCCATGAAAGGGAAAGTCCATCCTGATATTCAGTTAGTTTCAATAGAAGCAGTAAAGTGAGAGGAACAGGTCAGTGGAAATTTGAGCTAAATACGATTTAAACAAAAATGTACCAACAAATTCAGAAATGTATATTTTTCCTAATCATACAAGTCATGTACATGCATCCTAAATATAAAATATTTCAAATGTGTTTCTATACAACCCCTGTATGAAAAAAAATCTATTACTTCATCAATGCTTAAGAAAATCAAAAATATATGATATCTTTGTACAGAGCAGATGGAAGAGGACCTTGTCAGATACGTCACAACGTTGCCGATTTCAAAAAGTCATAACCTGGATATTTTAAATCAGATTAATATGTTCAAACTTTCACTAAACAGTTTCTCAAATTTTCTGCTTTTACTTAAACCAACGAAATATTAGGGTGAACTTCCCCTTTAGATATTTCGAGAGTTGCTCTCACCAAAATTTGGCACCAATAAATTAATAGATATAAAATCCTGTGGTCAAGGATAAACATGACTCCGCGGAGCATGGACAATCAAATGAAATTAGAAAGAAAGAAAGAAATTGTGGCACGTGTCATTTTGATATTTGTTATTGTATTAACAATATTTTGGAATATAAGCAGTCTCTCCTTACTTCAACCAATTTTAATGTCTCCTCTGTTCCGTCAAGATTGTTTCAAGGTATTTTGTTTTCTCATAAATGTCACTATCATTAAATATCTATCTATTTTTGTTGTTATCAAACAGCGTGTAATATTAATCTCTGTGTCAGAAGTGAAAAAAAAAAATCCTTTTTGTACTGTCCCCTCAATTAATTAGACGGAAATCCCAGACTTTGCAACCACTCAAAAATTCACATTGAGGTGTTAATAAATGGAATTATTTTGTTATTACATTTACATTTACATTTATATAAGTTTGTTCTTTTTTTCTTTCTCTTACAGATATTTTGACATGGCATGCAACTTTGGATAAAATTATCGGATACTGCTTGACAACTGTCCACAACAGTACAGGGCTAAACCTGGACCTGATAGTCGCGCTCTTCAAATTTGGAAATCTTATCCATCCCCTCTAAAAGTTGCTCCTTTTTTTTAATCAGCCTTAGCTCTTGTACTCTGGATAATCAGTTCCAACATCAGATCTAGCAGTTTGGATCATCGTTAGTCTACACGCAAACGACCTGTGGGATTATCATTGCTACCTCATGTTTTGATAGCAAAAGCGCTCTCAAATATTTTGGCGCCATTTCTTGCGACGTCTACAACAAATCTTTTGTACACCACCGATTGTTCGAACCACGTTACAGAGATAATTCGAAGCTACATTTGAATGTATTGGTCACAAGCCAACCGGTTATTGTATTTCTGAAGCTATTGTACGTTTGGTGATTCAACTGTACACCAAGGAAGAGTAGAATTAGAGGTAACAGCAAGTTGAATGAGCTCAATTGGAATAGCTTTTGTTGTGACGAAGCCAAAATCCGCCAAGTGAATCAAGGTTACAGCGTTTGTAACAGACCTAAAATTTGCATAAACAAGGTTGTCAAAACCGATGAAAAGTGACGTCGGAACTGAACAATCACTTCTGATCTAATATGTGTGTTATATCCACACGCGGAGTTACCAGGTAATCCTACCCAGTGGAAAATTTAAAATGATAATTAACAACTTAATGATCGAACTTCTTTAAGAAATTACTCTGGAAATAGAGTGTTTTTGAGAGTCTGAACACCGAACCCGTTTCCTCTGGATAATACGTTTGTTTAACATCAATTATAAAGGAAATCACTATTTGGATCGTCAACCAACTGCAATAGGAAAAAGACGCATTTGGTACTCTGTAACAGTTCTGAGATACGCGATCAGGAACCAACTAAGACGCTCTACTCTTGAAAACTAGTGACTTTACTGGTAATTAGATGCCATGACCCATCACCGCGTCAACATGCAACGAGTCACCAAGAAGCTGCGCCGGATGACGGCCCCGGCATCCATTCAGGTAAGCAAACCAACCCCATATCCCAAGGTGTTAACCTAAATTCTAAAAAACTGTGCGTTCATTTTGCAAACTGTGCCAATTTGTGACAAGATCTATACTGTACCCAAATATTAGGGGAATGCTGTATTTTTTAATCCTGAAACAGCCATGTTAAAAAATTACATCTTTAAAGCGAGAACAAACGTGACCTCATAATTGGTTTCTCTATTTAAACGACCGGTAATCTCTAATTGTCAAATTTCCTCCCCATTAAGAGTTAGGTGTCATTGTTTTGCAGACCACTGTTGCGTAGATAAACCATCAACACCCTTTTTTCTCTGAAGCTGAGAGTTTTAAACACGTAGAAGTTTGATGCAATAAGGGTTTTGGTTATGATTCACATATCGGACAGTCAACTGGGAGTATGTTAATGATACAAAGCATGAGAGCGTTACTGAAGGGATCGTAGAGTAACATACCATCCAGAAGCATTTGTTTACATTATACACATATATGTTGACTTATATTATTTTGTGCCTCTACACTCCTCCGGAAAAATAATATCGTTTTATCATTTTATTGAGTTAACATTTTGTAGATTAATGTTTAAAAAGTCTCATCTGTGTACAAACGAATTGTACTTTATGTTTGCCAGCTAATTATCTCTCAATATTTTAAAAAGAAGTAGATAATTGTTAGGCTTGCACGAGGTACTTGTGGACTGTATTTGACATTATTCGTAACAGACCTATATATCTCCGGAGATTACAACATGTAATAACTGTGTCATTGAACAATGGATTGGAAATTAGTTGCAAAACATACAATGTGCGTCACGATAATATGTGGCACATGCACATTATAATTTAGATGCTTTGAAGAATATAAAGGGTATAGTCCTAAAAGAAAGTGGCTTTTGATTCTGTAGCTATAAAGTGTACTCTTTACTCGCCAACATTTGTTTATCCTTGCTTATTATATTCTGAATTTGAGGACACTGCATAAGAAGTAGAGTGATTTATTTTCTAGTCTATCATTGCTTAAGAAGAGTTTTAATCTATTGTTTATTTTCCTTTTATTGACCTAATCGAACAAAATTAATGAACATTCAGATGCACAGTCAATGTCTCTTGACAAATATCATATCCCACATTTAAATTAAATGAGAGAAAAGAAGAAGAGTGACGATGCATTTGAAGTCCTCAGACATATCCGGCGACAATTAATCCGGGGTTTATTTCGTCAAATAGGCCTATATAGTTTTAGGGCTATAGATATAGGCCTATATAATATTTGGGCCAAGATTCAAGATAGCATTTTGGTTAGGACATTGACCGCGGAGCTATGTCTCCAGAGCACAACCGCATTTGATGACGCTTAAATTCTTCGTTAATGATACTGACATTAATGATCAAATATAGCATGTTTAAACTAAGCACGTGATACAATTCGATGTATAAACAAAAGTTATAATCATTATTATAGTCTACAATTTTTAAAATTGAGGAGGTGAAATCTTCTAGTTCGTAAACAACGTTTTACTTTTCTATAAATCCATTCTCAGTTATCGCAATCACAGTTACTGCGAAACCCGTTAATTTATCATGACTGATGTACTAACACACAACTATCTCAACGGCCTCATTAAAATGAGAGAAAACTTTCAAAATGGGGTTTGCCCATTTCTCTACTTTCCCCAGTTCCATGAGCCAATTTCTAGCAATCCCCGACCCTTTGCGCCAAAATCGAATTTGAATGAAACAATGTCGGAGAATTTAGAGTCCAGAAGAAAGGAAAAACTTGGCACCTTCCCTGCCTTTTTATTCAATTGAGTAGAGCAATCAAATTCTGTGAGTGTCCGTTGACTGATGGAGAACATTCAGTTGATTTTTGAGAGCAAAACTGTGCTGTTATGTGATGCTCCTTCCAGAAACGAAATCCAGGATTAAATTAAATGGAATAGGAGTTTTGAGGCCATTTTCGTTGAATTGAACCGTCGATTGCGGGATAGATTTCAATATTATTGTGGTACTTGTGATGAATTTGGTTTTTAATTTGGATTAAATCTGACCATGGAAGTGCCCTTCGTTGTAGACACGTCTCTGAAACGTGCCATCCTCAGGCAGCAATGGAGGAATTATCAAGAACAGGTATACATATATTTGTAGCACATTGAAATCGGTATATAAATGCCGTTCAAGCGAGACAGGAAGAATGGCCTTCACAACAGGTTCGAAAAAACAAGATTCGAAAAAACTTTGGCAGAATCTAAAAAACTTAGGATTGAAAAATAAGAAGCGAAAAGAACAAGAATCTGTCATTAAAATTGATGGGGAATTATGTCATGATAAGATGGCCATCGATGATGAATTCAATTCTCATTTCACAAATGTGGCTGCCAAATTAGTAGACAAACTCCCCCCTTCCAAAGACTTTTTCAGCGCAGACAATGATTGTATTCGTGACTTTTACGAAAGAAAAGGTGTACGTGAAAACAGCTTCGAGTTATTACCAATCAGTGAACAATTTGTTTTCAAAGAGTTACGTAAGTTGAATGTATCAAAAAGTACTGGGTTAGACTTGATTCCAGCTAAATTTCTAAAAGATGGTGCGAAGGTTTTATTTAAGCCTCTAAGTTACTTAATGAACCTATCTATCTTGACGAGTACTTTTCCAGAGGATATGAAAATAGCAAAAGTGACTCCACTTTATAAAAAGAAAGATAAAACTGATGTTAGCAACTATAGACCTATTAGTGTTTTAAGCGTAGCATCAAAGATTCTAGAAAAATCGGTCTGTGTTCAAATTGAAAGATACTTCAAAGAAAATGATATCATTTATGAATTTCAATCTGGTTTTCGACATGATTATTCGACTGAAACATGTCTAATTCATTTGACTGATTATTTGAGGAGAGAAACTTCCCAAGGGCGCTTTGTTGTTGGTATGGTGCTCCTTGATCTGCAAAAAGCTTTTGATACAGTTAATCATTGCGTCTTATTGAAGAAGTTACAACTAATGGGTTTTGATAAGGCAAGTATAGATTGGTTCAGATCCTACGTATCTAATCGGTACCAAGTAGTGGCCATTCATGATATTCGTTCCAAACTAATGCCTATAACATGCGGTGTTCCTCAGGGAAGCATTTTAGGCCCAATTCTATTTTCAAGTTATATAAATGATATGTGTATTTGTATAAAAGACTTCAAACTATTATTGTACGCAGATGACAGCGTACTACTCTATTCAAATCCTGATCCTAAATATATTGAGGAAAAGCTCAGTGAACAGCTGTCTACGTGTGTCGATTGGATGACTGATAATAAGCTTTCTTTACACTTGGGAAAAACGGAAAGCATTTTATTTTGTTCTAAAAGTAGTTCTAAAAAGTCATTTGAATTCAAAGTGACACACAATAATCAAGCAATCAAGAGAAAAGAGTCTGTGAAGTATTTAGGCATTGAGTTGGTTAGCGCAATTTCATTTTCATCTTTAGTAGAATCAGTTGTAAAAAAAGCAAATTCTCGTCTGAAATTGTTGTACAGATATCAAAGTTGTATGGATTTAAAAGCAAGACGTACACTCTGTTTTGCTCTTATTCAATGTTTATTTGACTATGCTAACCCTGCATGGTATAGTAACATAAACAAGTCAGATCAAAAGAAGTTGAAGATTATACAGAACAAAATGGTGAGATTTATCAACTGTTCTGGTCCAAGAACTCATGTTGGCTACAGCGAACTTTCTAAAGCCGGTTTTCTTGAAGTCGACCAAAGATCAAAACAACTCGTATTGCATCACGTGCATAAAATATATCATGCTAGGTCGAATCATTATATTCGATCCAACTTCGATCTTGTTACTGACGTACATGATTATAATACAAGAAATAGACGATTCAACTTTAACTTACCAGAAAGAGTAGGTAGTATTGGAAATTCGTTTTATTACAATGCCATAAAACATTGGAATTCCCTTCCCAATGGTGTAAAAGAAATAGGAAACTATGATCATTTTAAGAGGAAATTAAAGGAATACCTAATACTTGACAATCAGAGAAGAGAAGTGAATGACATGTTATATGATTGAAATTTTTATTCTTCTGTTGGTTCATACTTTTTCATGTTGTATATACTTATGTTTTCGTACGTTATAGAAATTCTACAAATTCATCATTATTTTCCTCTTCTTCCTTCTCCTCTTTTTCTTCTTCTCCTTCTTCTTTTTCTTCTTCTCCTTCTTCGTTTTCTTCTTGTACTTAATATCAGTTCTATCATCAGTTTAATGTTGTTATTATTATTATTATCTTTAATAAGTAGTTCTTTTTATTTTCTTATCTGTCTGTAAATATT
Organism: Strongylocentrotus droebachiensis; assembly: GCA_035222895.1. Classification (NCBI taxonomy): domain Eukaryota; kingdom Metazoa; phylum Echinodermata; class Echinoidea; order Camarodonta; family Strongylocentrotidae; genus Strongylocentrotus; species Strongylocentrotus droebachiensis. Next base: position 334,721 of record JAVYIG010001329.1, on the reverse strand, counting down.
ACTATTTTAACTTATTAATTTTATACATGTCTGTAAGGGACCCCACTGGAAATAAGCTCTCGAGCTTTCGTGGGTTATCCTGTTCAAGCTGACTTATTTTTGATCTGTTATTATTGTATATTGTTGTATGTTGGAAGCTTGTCGAATAAAAATCAATCAATCAATCAGGTGGATTTTATGTACAGGTTCATTTAGCACCCATTTCAATCACAAATACTATTCAAAGAAAACAGACAGGTGTCAATTCAAGGTAAAGACCAGTATTGGAAACGCCCCAATTTCAAAAAATGAAATGGAAGCTCTCATTACCAATCATGTGAAAGAATATGTTTTGACTAATACCTGATGATAAAAAAATTGCCGGGAAACTGCCTACTAATTCATATATTTGGTAAATTTGTTTCTCTCATGGTCGTGTGAGAGATATAGGGTAGTCCCATATACATCTTTCTGTGTATAGTGCTTGTAGCTTTACGAAGAATGGGCCAAATTTCTTATCATTTTGATGATTCCAGAACCTTGCAGATGCTAGATGCTAGATGATCAACCTTTTCTGATCGATTCCACAACGTTTCTTTCACAATGCAATCGCATGACCATTACTGGTCTTTACCTTTAAGCACGTTTCACCCTTTTAATTTTGTTATTTGAAGCAATAGACCGACCATGATATTTTGGAAGGATGACACGGATTGCATAACATGTGAAAACACAATCGTGTTTTTAAAATTTAAATTAGACCAGTGAGAAGCTCTTGCTTATATTTCTATTTGATGCACGGGCTCTATTTAGACATAATGTATGTATTTGATTTCTAAATCGTTTTAGGAAAATCACTATTATTGCACTTGTATTATACGGCCATGTTATATATTATCCTCGAAATTCAAATTTTTAAGTTATCTGCTACAACGACATGATATATCATTCGAATTCATCATAGCCTTACTTTTGATCTTATAATAATTTTTTTATAGTTTTTATCTGAGACTACTAGAAATTTGAAATCTCCCAACGCTCAGTTTGAGATTTTTTGTGTGTGTGGACTCACCTGCCCCTATTCACACTCCTCCACCTATTGGTCCGGTGGTGTTTCTATGCTGAAACTCATAACTTGATCGCTATACCAACCTAAAAAACACAGTGACAGCGCTCCCTATATTTTTAAAAGATATTTGTTTACCATACATGGACAATTTTGACAGCTTTGTATAGAATTACGCATATTTAATCTTTAAAAAAATCCTTCACCAATCTATCATATTTCATTAATGACCGCTACAGTGTGGTAGGAACTTTTAATTGCATTTGATGGGAAAAGCTTCTGTTATATTTGTGTACAAATTTGTCGTTCATTCGTTCTGGGCGTGGAATCATCACTCCTTAAGTATCTTCGTCGTTCCACTTCGGTAGTTCGTATATTTTAGTATACTTGCACCACACGATCAGGGCCACAGATCTTAAAAACGAGTTTTATTATTTTGTCAGAGTAGGAGTGGTATACACATGCTGAGTCATGCTTACAGTATGTGGTTATAACGGTACCTATATAGGGTCGTGTGACAGGTGTATTATACAGCATAATGTTGCTAACTCTTGTCTCAATGTCCTATTTCCATATCCTGATTAAGACATCCTTCCCGTTTCAATTATAAATACATTATCATTCCTCTTGCCAGACCTTATATATAGGAGTATTTCGGGGAAGCGGAATTTACCTGTACTGGAATAGGTTTCGGAGGGAACGACAGCGACTGAAGGGCGGGGTTAAGGTTAAAAAGGTTGAAATTTCAACAAACTTGATATCATAACGTAAAGTATAATTGATTCAACTAGCAAAAGGCTAAAAAATAAATTAGCCGGTGTATATTTACACAAATGCGTTTGTACTTTATAATACTAGAGTCTGCCAGATTGATATAATAGGTTGTTTATAGCCATTTACATAATGCGAAAGTTATTTGACATTTCATGACTTTTGAAGTTATTCTGCTGGACATTTATGTATACACGCAACAAAACAAACAAACAGATGTCATCATATATACAAGAAAATGTTATAAATTTAAGGTGATACTGACAAATATTGAAAATTAAGCCTAACAATGTCTATTTGAATGTAATTTATATGTTGTGAGAATTTTCTTGAAGATGTGATCTTTGGCTCGAAGTAACCCGCAGCCCCTTACTATTGCCGTATTTGTTACACAACAACGCACTGTTAATTAATTTAATTAATTGCTATTCCTATTGACTTGGAATGGACAAGGTTGAGGAAATGAGGGCAAGGGGGAAGATTAAGAATGACAAATTCTCAAAAAATTGTAGTGAGAGACCATTTGATTTTGTCAAATATGGATCAAATAGAAGCAATAATATTGTGATATAGAGCTAAATGTTTGCCCTTGAGAAGGGGATATCAATAATGGCCTATGAGAGCAAGTAAAACTCTCTCCGCGCTGCATTTTTACATAATTTCTTCTCTTCTCTCACGTCAATTTGTATCAACATCTCTCTGTCTCTCTCTTTCTCTCTCCCCCTCTCTCTCTCCTCCCCACCACACCCCTCTCTCTCTCCCACACCTCCATCTCAATCTTGTCGTTCCCCATGTGGCATGGACCTTTCTCTGTCTGTCTCTCTGTCTCCACCTCTCTATTTCCTGTCCATTTCTATGCGTCTACCATGATGCCCATGTCCGTCCCAGGAGGTTTGTCTTGTTCGATTGTTTCCTCCATAGTGATATGTCCCTATGTGTCTTTGTCTGCTTGTCTCTCCCCTTCTCCCTGGCTGTCTCAATATCTCTATCCTGCCCCTCTATCTCTCCATTTCAGTTCCCCTGTCTGTCTCTGTCTCCGTATATTGCTCCCCAACCCCTCACTCTCTTCCTCTAGTTCTACCCTACACAAACACTTTTTCCTCCCCCTCTCTAACCGACACAAACACCCTTACCTTCCTCTAGCTCCTATCTCTCTCTCTCTCACTCTCTCTCTCTCTCTTTGTGTGTGAGCTTTTCTGTTTTTCCATCGTCTAGTATGTTCTCAGTTAATGGAAGTTGATATGGAAGTTGATATTTCTTTCTTCATTTCCTTCTTTCTTTATTCATTCCTTTCTTCACTTCTTAATTATTTGCTTTTCTAAAATGACTTTCTCTCCACTCTTCATGTCCATATCACGCTCTCTCTCTCTCTCTCTCTCTCTCTACCTCCATCTCTCCCTCTCTCTCTCTCATACACACTCTCTCTGTTCCATCCTTATCCTTTGACACAATTTTTTGGTAATGATCTTCTTTCACGCTCTCTATATACCCGTTGTCATTTTTTATTCCCAGGCGAAAATATCTTATACTATGAGACTTTAAGATGATTTCATCTCTACATGTCTTGCCAAAGAAATGACTCACACGTTGATCGCTGCAAATGTTGTCACGACCTCCCCTCTGCCCCTCCCTCCTTCCCCTCTCGGGTCTTCTTACCCACCCCCTCTCATGTCCAACCCCTTCTCGTTTGCCCATGAACTACTTCCGGGTGGCATGGTGCGCAGGAAATGAGCTATGCTGAGGAAACCGTTGTCGTGGCAACGTGACAAGTTGCTTTAGGCCACGTTGCAAATTATTGGTGTAACGTCTGAATTCTCCTGTACGAGTTGAACAAATAGAATCATTTTTCTTTGACCCGTAATATTTTTTGATTCAATTATAAACTGATAAAGTTTGTATTATTATTGTGCGAACCTACAACTAACAAGCATTGCTTCCAAGTAGGTTCGTTTATCATGTCCTCTAACTAAATAATTTTACATTACAAGACTATTAAAAAATATTTTAAAAATCGATGTCAAAGATATTTCAATGCTAATTTTCTGTTATATCATTACGTTTATTATTGTGATTATCTTGTCATTGTTTAAATTATGTGGAAAATGAAATAAATTTGCTCTGCATAGAGCGAATACTACTATTACTACTAATACTAATATACGATGATATCTGCTACTTTTGAAATGATTTCGTAAGACATTATACAAGACTACAAATAGAATGATAACAATCCCGAATACTAACTATACATTTGTTTAAAGTCGGAATGAAGTTGAGTTTCACTTATAAACTAGCGTGTCAAAGTATGGGCTAATAATAAGCCTAACAATCAGATCAGTTTGCTTGAATTTAAGCAAATAGTCATTAAAGAAAGCACCGTATATGTCCACATTCCATAATGTAGTCTTCAGACACTTCCCCCTCGAATCTAAACCTCTGTTTAGTGTATGAACGGCGCGGCGGTTGATATATCTTTGAACATATTTTTTCAAAAATTAATCATTCAAAATTGTGTAAGCCAACGTAAACTATGCTTAAATGGTATTTATCATTAGCTTATTCCACACTCTCAGCTATTTTATTTGAATGTCGAGTTAACATAACTAAGTTATGTGACGCCTAACATAATGCCTGTAGGTAAAGTTTACACCCCCCCCCCCACACTTTTAATTTAAAGAGTTCTCATTGGTTCAAAGTTTAATAACCAATCAACCATTTTGTTTACCACAGTACACGCACGTGTACCACTGACCTTTGACCCCATATCACAACAATCATGGCTGCTTTTATGGAGGAGTCGTCGGACGACGAACCAAACCCCTTTTCATTCAAGAATTTTTCTCAAAAAAGCTCCCAACCCTTGCCCCAAGCACCGCTACCAGCTGTAGAATCAAGCAGTGATGAATCAGAAACAGGTAATTATGTTTTTTGATTGGTTCTCTTTGCAGAAAAATGGATTTGGAATGCCGAACGGCGCGAGAGACGAAGACTTCATTCACATTGACGATGTTGATGAAGAAGGCTCGTCGTTTCTGTACGTGCCCTACCGGAAAAGATCGTCTCAGAGTATTTTAGATGAAAGTGATGGAGAGGGGGACGACACAAGACCCTACAGTCATGCAGACAGACACTCGTCGTTCCATGACCCAAATATTATCAGGAGAAGTAAACTGAAAGTTGCAGGTAATTTGGTGGTGAATTGTTGCTAATTCCTTACGATAGCCCCACATGTGTAATTATTTGTTAGGTTTTTTGTTTATATTGTTATTGTTGATCTGGATTCATGTATTTCTTTTTTTCTTCTCTATCTTATTCTTTAATATTAAAGAAAACGGGAGAGATTAGTGTCAAAGTAGCCGACAGGTATCCCGCATACCCAATAAAGCATATACATTTATATGGCTGCCCTGTAACTTTTTCAATTTAATGAATATTTTAGTTTCCAATAATAAATTAATGGGAAATCTAAGTATTTTTCTTTGCCATTGAATATTCAATGTACGGAATGTTCTGATGCATTGTCAGAACGCACCTTAGTTGTCCTTGACCATCATTTCCCCTGCTATTACACTTTAACAGACTTTTGAAAGCTAACATTTTTAATGTTTGTTTAACAATTTGAAATGTAACTGAATGGAATTCTTATTACTATTTTAGATTTGATATTTTGCAGGAATGAATTTTTCACTGCCATTATAATACCTTTTAGCTTTTAATTAGTTTGTGGTAAGAATGGAATTTGTATCAAAAAATCAGACAATGAATTAAATATTTGATTACAAGTTGATAAGACCAACATGTGAATGTTTATATGCATCAATACAAAGTTTGTCACTGCTATTCATTAATTTCTAGGTCGATCATCCTGATATGAAGGCCAAGCTGATCATTGTGACAGTGTGATGTAAATGCGTTGATTGAAATATTATATTTATGATGATTCAAGTAAACCCAGAGTTACATGAATATCCTTCATAGACAATGAGGAATATATGATTGCAAAGAAGTTGGTATCAATGAAATAGGAATTATTTATAAAGATAATAACAAATGAAGAGTTAAGGCCAAATGTAGAAAAGGGATGGTATGAAAACTCTACATTTTGTATGCATTCATTATGACAGTGCTTTACGTTCACATACAAGGCAATGCCCTCATTTTTGCCTATTAATAGCTCCCCCCCCCCCGCCCCCTGCAAGTATATCTAGTTGATAAACAATGGGTTAATAAAACAGGACTATCACATGTTCTGTTGATCTGCAGCTGGTTGCAGAATGAAGCATCTATCCCTGAACCCATATGCGTCAGTGATGATGTCTCGTTCTAGCCCAGCCCCAACACAAAATCCAATCAAGGGTATAGCATTTAGTGACACACTGCAGAGTATTCTTGATGTATTTAATGTAGTAGCCATTTAAAAGAATATTTGAGTGATTAAGTGGATGAAAACTCAGTCATTGCCAAATTGCAATTAATCCTGCTTTAAGCATGCTCCCACATAGTTCTATCATAGCGTAAACTATTTGATGCAGAACTGTGAGTTATACTCATTATGGTGCAGTTTGCAATGCATATCCATTGGTGAATGCTGTTCGAGGAGCTGAGAGAGACTGAAATCATGTTTACCTTACTGTCACCTTGTAGGGGATGTTGTCAATATCCAAAGTTTATTGGTGAGCTACCAGTCTTAATCTTTATGATTAGAAGAATTTGTATGTGTTATTTTATTTTTAAGAATCCATAATTCTTTATCAAGGAAACAAGATTTATGGCAGTAGACGAGCTTAGATTTTGTGTAATTATACTATTATTTTCTTTGTTTATTTATTCCTTGAGGGTACCTGACTCAAGTCATTGGAAAGGTTTACAATCGCCTCTAGAAGTTTATGACCAGTAGGTTTACAATTACTTGAAATAAATCTTATGATCTGTTTTGTGCCACAGATGTTCTTGTCTTTAATATTTTTGAAGGTTCTTCTTGATAATATATTCATGAGTGTGTTTCTAATCGTTTTTTTCTTAGATGTCAATATATTTGTTAATACTGGTTTCTTTTAATATGGCTAGCTGTCTGTCATGATGTGGAAATTACGATTCATTTTGTTTTTCTTTGTATCACAATACATGTACATTCATGTTGATATTGTACGTTGGCCAAATAGTTCAGGTCAAGTGGTGCCAAGAGCCAGCAAGGGATATGAAGCCTATTGATATTCTGATATCTTTGGATAATATGCATATAATTACCGGTATTCAGCTTCTAAAATCTGTATTAGATATAATGTATGTATGATATATATTTCTAACAGTTGTATTGGCTTGCTGACAAAAATTGTAGAATGCTTGTTGTTGTTGTTGTTGTTGTTGATATTAATGGCGTTTCCATCGTCATTGGATGATTTTCTTGGATGATTTTCGCCAGGTAATGTGAGAGGGCGTCGTTACCGGTCCTCTCTTAGTACTTTTACTCTGTTGGATCGACGATAGCCTAGGGGCGTTGTGTTTATGAAATTAACAATGTCAGTAAATTGTTAGTAGTTATTTTTTGTTTTGTTATGCAGCTTGTTATTTAAAAAAAAAAAATTAGTAAGGGAAGGATGAAGTGGTTGAATATTAGTTGCGATCAGTTCATTACGTTAGGACGTTAGTTGAAAGCCTCTCTCCATACAATGAAGCAATTTATGCATACAAAAGTACACTATATCCATTAATGAGTAGAGTTTGCAAAAGATATGTTTTTATCAGTCCATGGGTACTTGATTATTGGTGTTTTATTGAAGTAAAAAAATTAAGCATGTGGAACATTACCAGTTCTCTTGTATTTTTTTAGTTTAATGTCACTTTATTAACAATAATCATTATCAGCAAAGGAAGCCATACAGCATGTACAGTCGAACAAAAATATAAAAAAATAGAGAAAAACACAAGTCTTGTCCTAATTTTGAGTATTCAGGGCTATATTGCTTTACAATGTTTCAGTTCACCGACAATCATAAAAGAGATCTCTTGAATGAAAAGTCTGGTAAAATTTCTGTAAACAAGTTGCTTTTCGAATGGGAAACTATTTCTATGTGTAATATTTTGCGAGTATAGCGCATATGACCAACATAAAGAAAGTCTCTTTGCCTTTAAAGGTAAAGACCAGTTCTGGTCATGCAGTTGCATTGCAAAAAAAACGTTGTGGAATCGTTCAGAAAAGTTTGATCATCTAGCATATACGTTGTAAGTATTGGTGTGTACTGCAAGGTTCTGGAATCATCAAAATGATAAGAAATTTGGCCCAGTCTTGGTAAAGTTACAAGCACTGTACACAGAGAGATGTAAATGGGACTAAGCGATCTCTATCTAGTCCGGATAGATATAAAAATTTACCAAATATATCAATTAGTAGGCGGTTTCCCGGCAAAATTTGTTTCATCACGTATTAGTCAAAACATATTTTTCACATGATTGGTAATAAGAGCTTCCATTTCATTTTTTGAGAGGGGGACGTTTCCAAAACTGGTCTATACTTTTTAAAGAAAAAGTTCTCATAGATAACAGACTTCTCTCGTGTGTTCTACCTATGACAGAATCACCAACTGAGGAGGTTGGGAAAGATGGCAAGAACCCGTTCTCCTTCAAGTCCTTCATCAAGAAAGAGAAGAGAAAAGCTGTCTATTATTCATCCAGGGAGCAACTGGATAGCTCAGGAATGGAGGAGGAGGACTTGGTAAAACTTGCATGGATTTTTTCTAAATGTATAATCAGAAAGTCTTTCAACGAATCAACCTAGGGCCAATTTAAGTAGCCTTGTAGATCTAGAGTTGATTTCTTAGAAGTTTTGCAATTGTGCTCATAATTTTTCTTTACTTGTAGTCATGTCTGCCTGTCTGCCCCCACCCCTCTCCATCTTTCTCTTTCTCTCCCTCTATTTCTATCTGTCAATCCATCTCTGTCTCTCTCTGTTTCTCTCTTTCTGTCTCTCTCTTTGTCTCTCTCTTTCTGTCTCTCTCTTTGTTTCTCTCTTTCTGTCTCTCTCTTTGTCTCTCTCTTTCTGTCTCTCTCTTTGTCTCTCTCTTTCTGTCTCTCTCTTTGTCTCTCTCTTTCTGTCTCTCTCTTTGTCTCTCTCTTTCTGTCTCTCTCTTTGTCTCTCTCTTTCTGTCTCTCTCTTTGTCTCTCTCTTTCTGTCTCTCTCTTTGTCTCTCTCTTTCTGTCTCTCTCTTTGTCTCTCTCTTTCTGTCTCTCTCTTTGTCTCTCTCTTTCTGTCTCTCTCTTTGTCTCTCTCTTTCTGTCTCTCTCTGTTTCTCTCTTTCTGTCTCTCTCTTTGTCTCTCTCTTTCTGTCTCTCTCTTTGTTTCTCTCTTTCTGTCTCTCTCTTTGTCTCTCTCTTTCTGTCTCTCTCTTTGTCTCTCTCTTTCTGTCTCTCTCTTTGTCTCTCTCTTTCTGTCTCTCTCTGTTTCTCTATTTCTGTCTCTCTCTTTGTCTCTCTCTTTCTGTCTCTCTCTTTGTCTCTCTCTTTTTGTCTCTCTCTTTCTGTCTCTCTCTTTGTCTCTCTCTTTCTGTCTCTCTCTTTGTCTCTCTCTTTCTGTCTCTCTCTTTGTCTCTCTTTCTGTCTCTCTCTGTTTCTCTCTTTCTGTCTCTCTCTTTGTCTCTCTCTTTGTCTCTCTCTTTCTGTCTCTCTCTTTGTCTCTCTCTTTCTGTCTCTCTCTGTTTCTCTCTTTCTGTCTCTCTCTTTGTCTCTCTCTTTCTGTCTCTCTCTTTGTTTCTCTCTTTCTGTCTCTCTCTTTGTCTCTCTCTTTCTGTCTCTCTCTTTGTCTCTCTCTTTCTGTCTCTCTTTGTCTCTCTCTTTCTGTCTCTCTCTTTGTCTCTCTCTTTCTGTCTCTCTCTTTGTTTCTCTCTTTCTGTCTCTCTCTTTGTCTCTCTCTTTCTGTCTCTCTCTTTGTCTCTCTCTTTCTGTCTCTCTCTTTGTCTCTCTCTTTCTGTCTCTCTCTTTGTCTCTCTCTTTCTGTCTCTCTCTGTTTCTCTATTTCTGTCTCTCCCTTTGTCTCTATGCGTCTCCCTCTTCCTGTCTCTCCATCTCCCTGTTCTTTTTTTATTTGTTCTATTTATGTTTCCATGTTGATATGCCCATTCTCTCCTGTCTTTATTCTCCATTCTCTACTCATTTCTAATTGTGTTGTTTGCATGATTAATATAATACTTTTTACTCACCGTTTTACATTAATGCCACTTCTCAGATGATTGCCAATATACTAGGGTGTGACATGGGGCCAATTTAGAGGCATTTTGGTGATCCTCTTCTGGATGAAATCTTAAACATTAGGGGCCCGTGTCATAAAACTCGTTATCTATAACAACTGCTAAATTTCTATGACAAATTTGCACTCAGCCAATCAGATGACATGATTTCAATAGCTTATAACAGTAGCTTGTAACTTGCTATTGATATCAAGTTTTATGAAACAGGGCCCTGACCTGTGTTTGATTAGAACCCACAAACACCCTTACAGTATAACAAATACCCTTAACTGTTGAAACCCATCAGTAGTTTACAGCTAAAGATGACAGTTCTAGATTTTATCATTACCGTTGAGGTAGCTGGATTACGGTCTGCAGAAGGAAAACAGATATTACTCAGGTGATACCACGTACGGTAAGGACTTCTAAAACAGACCTGTTGTTGTTTAGCGTCTCAAGGCTTCACCATGACTCACCAATAAGCAAAGGATCAACAGATTGCGTTTTACAGGATTTCGATGTCGGCCATGACCTCCTGTCACAGGTGTGTCTTTGAGGGCTGGATGCAACGTCTCTCTCGCTTCTGTCAGCGTCGATGTCTATTTCCAGTGTCTGTCCAGCAGTCATGACTGGTCAGATATATTTTCAAAGGGTCAGTCTTGTATTTCTTTCAGAGTTGGTTGCACGCAAGAAAGATCTTCTTGGCATGGTTTCATGATTTCATATAAAATGCATTTTATGATGTGTTAGAGATCTGCAGTGATCAAAAGCATATAGGTGTCTGTTTTCTAAAGACTCTCTCCTCAGTATGTGTAACTATGACTCCACTAGACTTTCAGAGGCTCAGCCTTGAATTTTAAAATAGACACAGACATCATATTTTGTAAGAATAACATTACCATTGTGCGAAGAAATAATTTGACATTTGCTTTCTTTGTAGGCTCATATCAGGCTTTAGATTTATGACCAAATGTGACTACGTATAGAGGAATACCTTGTTTCAGAGAAACAATTTTTAGGGGGAAAAGTGTCTTAAGATCTCTCAAGTACATGTACTTATATGAGAAAAACATGTATCTTGAATAAAATAGGTATGAACAAATCATCACATACATCACAGACACATGACTGCGTTGCCAGTTTGAGACTCGCATAGTGGGACCATTTTGACATCTGTCAAATACTTCAAGATGTGATAGATTGTGATTCGTGTATGAAAGACAAGAGAAAGATTCAAAACAACTCTCTAAAGGAAATGAAGCAAAGTAGTTCAAGGCTACATTACATTTACATTTACCATTTGTACATGTATGAGACAAGTATCTGTACCCTGTACACAATAGCACAATAGACATAGGCATGTTTGAGCCAAAAGATCAATTACCCCCGCATTTCAAATTAAATATTTAATCTCTACTCATCGAGTTTCATTAAGCCAACATGCTTTGATAAGTAGAAGTGATTATCACCTCTTGGCCAGTGAAAGGGGTGAATGAACAACATGTCCCGGTATATATGAAAAAAATTGCATTGTATTAAAGGGGGTGTAGCATGACGAGACTACGTGTCTTTCCAGTGGCCTGACTCAGGGCCAATCAGGAGTAATACCAGTACGGACAACGCGACCGCAGTATTTGCGTGCGTTCAACATACGCAAAACAGCAGCTTGAGGAGAACTTTGGTCTGTTTCACGAACGGTAATGCGCTGACCGCTAATCAAGTCCATTTGTTTACGTGCAGTTGTCCAAACGAAGTCGTAGATGCCGTAGTTATGAGTTACCAGTCATTAAGCAAATTCAAAATGCTCAAAGAATGGAGATACTGCATTACAATTCTTGGTACTTCTCCTATCACATTATCTTAGCAGATGTCAGGGATAAACAAAGTTGATCAAGGATAGATTATACTTTCAAACCATTGAAAGTATAAAGATCATTTTATTTTTAAGCACAAGCACAAGTACATGCTAGATTGTTCCTTACTATAATTTCCAAAGTGGTTCAGGAATCATTACCCTGGCTTTAACTTCAAGCATCCGTGATAGGGCACAGGGTCTTTGGGCTGCTGCAGTATGCCGTCTTTACGAGAACCAATGCCACCCCTAGGAACCGGCTAAAGGCCTGTTCTATGACGTCTTTCTGAGCCTGTTATGCAACAGCTGCATGTTTTTTCTGCTTACTGGGAATTATGATTCATCGTCTGTTCGCAAACTTAATTCAAGGATGAGAGAGAGAGAGAATGATTGTAATTAATTCTGTCTTCTAAGAAAAAAGCTTGACGCATTGTTTATGTCTGTTTATGCAATACCAAGGAGAAGTGGGTGGGGTTCTAAGATTTTCCTTTTTTCTGATCAACATAAGAAAAAGGGCATCATGGGGGATTAACAGGTACAGCTTAGGCATTGTTTGCTGTATAGAGGGCGCAAGTAGCTATAAGTAGTGCAGTGGGACTTTAAGTTTAATATTTGTTTTCAGAAACAAAATTTTCTAGATGTTTTGCAATTTCGATGGCAACTTATTGTGCAAGATTGAATTTCACAGTCAGAATTCATTCTGATGTAGAAGTTTTAAGTCACAATCTCTCTCCATCTCTATTTCTTTCTTTCTCCTGACTGTCTCGCTCCTTCTTTCTAACATTTTCCAAGCTCGGGAGAATTCTTGTGCAAAGGTCTAGCATTTAACTTGTGTAACTTTATACATGTTTGTTGCATAGAACAATTGATCTTTATTGTGCCTTTTTTCCTATCCATTACTCGTACACAGAGACAAGTATGATTCATGAGTGACAGTGTGTTCTGCACAACTGATTGCCCAAACTCTTACCTCTTTGAATCACAAGAGGGAGCTATAGAAGGTTCAAGCTGTGTAGGGATTGATCTGGAGGTGTTTGAGATCCAAATGGTTAAATGAACCACTTGCATGTGACACATGCAACCTAATGATCATTACACAAGTAAATTATCAAGCTTTCTGATCATTCGATAGGAGTACTTGGTAAAGGTTAATATCTGAAACTAAAAGCCGAATAAAAAATAAACTTTATTCCACACAAACTTGACATAGTCCTACAAATCTTGCATTTTTTACCAATTAGCATTAGTCTTAAGGTGTCATTTGTTGAAAGCCAGAAGGTCATTTTTTTTAAAAGAAGAGAATTTTGGCCTTCTTGCTCTCAGCAGAGTTGACAAATTATTCTACTTTTAAGTTATTTCACTTAAAAAAAAACTTTGCTAATTTGTATTTCATGTATGACATTGGATTATCACTATTCTTCTATCTTGTTCCCAAGTTACACCAATTAAATGAAAGGAAAGTTTAGTCATGGTTGTGGGGACGAGTGGATACATCACCGGACTAGTGATCACAAGGTCTGCGGTTCAAGTCTCGCGGCGGCACTAACGTCCTTTGGCAAGACATTGATCTACAGAACTGGGAATTGATTCTGAATGAAATAGAAGATGATAAGAATTTTATTGATAGTAGTTAGAATTGAGGGTATACCTATATACTAGAAGAAGATAGAAATATATTTTCTTGCTATTAATAATTACAGGGGAAGGGGAAGGAAAGGGTGTGGAATGAACATAAAAATGGTAAGATTAGATTTGAGATTTGAGAGAACCTAATAGTGAGAAAGAAGATCATGACTCTGTTTTTATCATGTGGCAGGAAAACCTTAGGTTTGGCAAGTCCTTGCGGAACACCCAAACCTAGACATAACCACAAATGTACCGAAGTCATGACCAACATTACGGAAAAAGCATGATGGAGAGAATGAATCATCCATGCTCAGTTTCCTGATACATTTAGACCTCTCCTGTGGCTTAAAGCCCCACTGTCCTACTTGTAGCTACTTGCTCCCTCTATATAGAAAACTTCCCCAATCGGTGCCTGTTGGTCCCCCATGATCCTCTTTTTCTTATGTTAGTTGAGAGCTGAGTTAATGAGATAGCCACCTGTCAGTGACCTTGCTGTGTGGTCTAATCCCTTCTGGCCCAGAAGTGTTGAAGGTCTTCAAAGGTTATACACAGTTTGTGCAGAATTTGTGGATTTGCCACACTATGTTTTTCTTGGAGCGAATGTTGTGGGGTTTGAGCTCTCCTGGCATAGCACTATGGTCCTTTGGCAAGACAATAATCTACATTTGCCAGTCTCCACCCAGGAGATAAATGGGTACCAGACGGAAGGGGTTCATTTAGTGCTATGTGCCACCGAAATCAGTAGCCTAGCAGCTAGAATAGGGGTAATATTGGAGTGCCTTGGGTAATTTGCGGGATGGACTTATATACTATTAAAATATCCAGTATGTGTACAGGGCTCGAAATTAGCATTTGCCCGGGTGCCATTGACCACCTAAAACGCCTGGGCAACCTTAAAGTCCCGTCTTGGCTGCCCGGCTAGCTCAACAACATAAAAATAGACCCATGGCAGATTTACACATTACACAAGCCTCTTTAAACCTATTCACTGTGCCATTTGGCAAACTAAAAAACTGTATAGGATGCCCGGCTGGCAACCCCCAAAAAAGTTAAGTGAGAGCCCTGGTGTAGATAGCTTGACCACAGTGACGGGTATCTTTCTTTTTGGTGTACTTGTAGCCCGTAGCCCTGTGCATAAACTTACTATGTAAGCTAATGAGTGGGCAGAAGGGTGAAGAGTTTAATCACTGCTATTGACTACACAGCTTATAAGCATCAAGTTGTTCACCCCCCCCCCTCATTCTTGAAGAATTAAAAAAAAATCCTTGTAGTAGATGTACTTGTACCAGTAACTTGTGTGATAATCATTGTGGAAAATTGATAATATAAGGAAGAGAATATTTTAATTAGAGATAATTTTTACACATTTCTTAGTCGGAACACATTTTTATGTGGCTTTTGCTTAGAAGGTCTGAGTGAAAGTTATTGCTAAACTTTTATTAATATTAATATAATTAATTAATTAATGGTTACAAAGTTAAAAACAAATTTTCTTTGTATTGTGTAATTTCAAAGAATGTATAATCGATTTAAATCTAAAGACAATTTAGAGAACCATCACAAATCGATGCACTCAAAATAATGAATAATAATTAGGTCTTATGTACACAGGGTAGCCACATCAGAATTAATTAATACTCCTCTTCCTGTGGGCCCTGCAATTGCAAAACAGTTGCCTAACAGGGTCCTATTTATACCTGGGTGGAGAGTGGTAAATGTGGATTACTGTCTGGTCAACGGAGGTCAGTGTCCGGCTGAACCCTTGAATTGAGAGTCCAGTGAATGAACTGCTATTCCACACCTACTCCACTACCTATCAGGGAAAAAAATATTTACAAAATTTAGGGGGCTACTTTTTAAGCTTGCGTGAAAGTAACACTCTTTAATTTGTTTTGCATTGAACTCTATGCAAATTTTTGGGTGGTCTTTTATGACTTTCAGGGGCTCTTTTAGGCATTTTGGGGGCTAATTTGCCCTGAGCCCCCATGCATATTTTCCCTGCTACCTATATTGTACAATGGAGTTAAGAAAGCATGCTTCTTGCACATGCTTATTATTTTGAGCTCATTTTCTTAGCATCCCCTTCTATTCTGTGCGCCCCTGGATTCGTTTCCGGCCATGTCTGCTTGTCTGTTTGCTCTCATGCCTCTTGGCGATACCCTCGCTTAGTTATGGGGCTCTGTCACCTTGGTTTCGATGCTGAGTTCACCCAAGCTAAACCCAAGTTTACGCAGTCAGGGGGAAAAAAAGCGAGAACATTGTCAGTAATATGTACCAAAAGAGCTGGATTATCGCTGATTTCCTGAACGCAGTCGTCGTAGGATAATGGAGAAGCGCTTCTTCAAGTTCAAGGTAAAAATAGATTTGAATGTTGCGATTCCGTGGCTGTGGATGTACAGAGGGAGAGAGTGAAAGAATTAACCAAACTTCTTCTTTTTTGTGGAATTGTTTGTAGGTGAGAAATAAATTGCTGTTATATAATATTACCCCTACAAAGAAAGTATCGGCTAATCGATTGTTTTATTAGTCCTGAAGCTTAAGTTGCTCTATAAAGGTATGTATCATGGTGTTTATTGTGTTGAAATGATTATGATATGATTGTTTTTCAAAGAGTAAGTCATTGGTTACAGTGATGATCTTGACTATGAGCACATATGGTCTTAAATCCATGCTATAGCACTCGTGTTCTTTGGCAAGACATTGATCTACATTTGCCACACTCAACCCAGGTGATGTAAATGGGTACCTGGCAGGAATTAATTCCTTGAAATGCTAGAGCGCCGTAATGGCAGCCGTGCTAAAGCCAGGGTAATATTAATAATCAGGAGCGCCAGGAGTGTCCAGTCTGACAGACATGAGCGCTATACAAGAACCCACTATTATTATTACATAGATGTTGATCTACATTTGCCACTCCTGATTCAGGTGAAGACAATGGGTACCAGGAGGAAGAAATTCCTTGACTGTTAGTGTTACAGACAGCGGCTCATCAATAATCTGGAAGCTCATCTAAATCTGTAATAGTAGCAGTATTCTGCGCTTTGAGTCTTCTGGAAATAGCACTGTATTAATCCAACTTCCATCACATGTATTACTGTCCTTGGGCAGGTATTACCAAATCAATCAAATAGAACTCCATAGATGTACATGATGGAATTCACTAATGCACATTCAATGTGCCCTTGCTTCCCTTATAGCATCAAGGTCAAATGAACAATGAACAGAAATGGTTAATTCTAAGATTTAGCTCTAGAATGTGTATTAAGGTTCAGAGAATCTAAAGGAAATTTATCTGAATGATGTATAAATTATTTATTCAGTATGTCTCTAAAGTTATATTTTATGGCACTAATCATTAAAAGTTAGATTTAGCCTCAGATTAAAGTTACAAATCGTTTATTTTACCTAGTGCATTTCTATTGCATGTACCAAGCCCCAAAAGAAGACAGATACAATGTAACATTAATGAAATACAGGTAAAGGTTCATGTAATTATTTTCAACTAATTTATTAAAATTCTAGCAAGTTATACCGGTAGATACAGGTACATCTGCAAATTTTAGAATAGTATTAATAGTCAGATACATCATGCAAATAAAAATGTGGGGATTAAGATGGTGAGGTAGGATATGACAGACTATTACTAAAATGACAGTTGCCTTTGAAATCATTTTACATATTTATGTTCATTATTTGAGACTTCTGACTATCTAAGAAAGCTTTCACTTTTATTAAATAATATTTCTGTGGTGAAGTACCGAACCAAGCAATGCACTCATGATAATCTATTGTTCTTTCTTTATTCAATATTCTGAGCTTCATCCTTGTATAACTTTTTTTTGGGTTAATACAGAGAAGCAGAGCATTAATTATATTCTGGACAGGCGAAGTGTTTGTCAATTGAAATTGTTGACAGCATCTGAAGAAAATTGCACTTGGTATTGCTGCTTTTTAATCTGATTAATTAGAGCATGGCCAAGTTATAATTTATAGCTTCCACATGTCAAAACCAAATGAATTATTTGAAGGCTAACTTTTATAGGGCAGGATATTAATTGCAAGAGAAGTTGAAGTGTGAGATTTTTCTTGATTCATTTATAAATGGACAATGAAAAATAGAATATCAAAAGAATTTGAGATGATGCCAGCGGAAATGATGTTTGCCAATGGCTTGGTTCTGAGATGTTGTAGTCAATAAAAGCTTTTTACTGAAGATATGAAAGTCATAGGTTCAAGCCTCAATGATGATTCATAAATAATCAAGGGAAAAAACTTAACATCAAGTATTATCACTTCTGAGTTCTGATCTTGTTAATTGTGATTTTAACGATGTTTGTGAAGTATTTAGGTGATGATAATGATTGTTTTACCTGACTGCTGAGAAAGCATGAATATACTTGTAAGTAGGCAACCAGGTTCCTCCCCAGGGACTTTGTAATGAGGATTAATGCCTTACCAAAGGACAAAAGCACATTGACTTGGATTTGAACCCAGGACCTCCCAGTTACGAGATCACTGCTCTACCACTGAGCCATCACGCCCCCTTCTATTGATTGAATGCTGCTTTGCTACCATTTCACTTTATAGGAAGCAGATACATAATAATTAGCATACGATTAAAGAGATGAAAAAGTGTATGACTATTTATAAAGCAGTTGTATGCCATACAAACAAAATATAACAATCTCTTTTTCTCTCACTGAATAAGAAAAATGAACAAAATGCACAAAATACTCTGGCAATTTACAGCTGCCTTGCCGAATGGGGTATGAGTCAGATTAACCACGCAAAGCCTGCACCCATGCTGCTTCAGATGCAGAAGCAATGACTGGCCAAGCGAGGTGGGGGAGGGGGGAGGGGGGCAACTCTTCCCTCTCTTTCTCAATCCCCTGCCTCGATCATCGGAGCGAGTTGAAGTTGAGGAGTTTGCGTGCTAGCTAGGTAGCTGTCAAAATATTAAAAAACTGAAACCATGTGCAGCAGTTGACTCACTGTATTTTCTCACCGGGGGCTTGATCGTTTAAGTTTACTCGCAGGTCGGCACGAAGGGTTTGTGTTTTTCAGCAGCAGGATCGGTAAGTTTTTTCCCCTTCTCGTCTTACTCCCAAGTGTGTGCCTGTCAATCGTCGTTTTGCATGCTATTATTGTGATGCGGCTATCTGTGCCCCGGTGCGCTTGTGTTTGTTTGTTATTTTGTAAACGATAATGTCTTCTCTACTTCTCTTTGAATAGCGTGCAGTGTTGACATTTCAGGGAAATAGCTGTCCTTGTAAATATCATGTTTACTTTTCTTGTTGTTGTAATTAGGTTTCCTGTTTTAATTGAAGCATGGCCGGAGATGTCAGTCTTATTCTGTTTACACCAGTTTTTATTTTCAGCTTCTCAATTTCTGTTGTACATCTTCCCTTGAACTGTTTTTCTCTCTACCCTACCGCCCCCCCCCCCCCACCACTCCCACCCTCCTGCAAAAAGTCCCTATTTCTTCAGACACTTTCTTCTCTTTTCTTTTTGTGTAACTATATTTCATCAATATCAACAGTTTTTGAATATGTAATACCTTGAAAAAAAAGTCAATTTAGTGTATACAATATCCTTTTCTGTAGTATTGTGTGATCTTCTGTACCTCTAAGTGACCCAATTTCCCATTAAACTAATATTCATGCAGCTTTTTTGCCTACCGTAGTCATAACTAACTTTTGAAAGAGAAAATTGACATTTGCTATGGTAACAATTGCTCTGGGTTCTATTTTGTATAAGTTCAAGGTTGTATTTTGGTTCTGGGGTATGTTTAAGGTTAGGTATAGTAGTTGGACCTTGGTCAAAGTCAGGAATTGGGTTAGTGACGGGTCTTGATGATGGAGTAATTGTTGACAGAGCATACATGTATATCGTAGAACTCACTTCATGGCCTTCACTATAGGCAAAGAGACAAGATACCGGTAGTTATACCTTCCTGAGAATACTATGGGATGGATTTGATTACTCCTCTCACAGTTTTTTTTACTTTTTTTCTTCTCTTTTTTGCTTTTTTTGCTTTTTTTGCTTTTTCTCCTTTTTCTCCTGACTAAACCGGGGACTAACCATACAACCCAGAGAGTGAAAAAGAAGAAGAAGAATTGCCATTAGTTTGATGGCAAGGCCATGAAGGTTCGCAGGTGCATCATATAATCTTCAATTCTAAGAGATCCTAGCACATTACTGCTATTGGGAGGCATTGTTTTTTCATCAGCGTCCATAAAAGGTGAATAAAAGGCGAAAACATGCCTATGACCTTGACAGGGCAGAACTGGGCGGTGTTAATTGATCACTTTACTGTGTCAAAACACAGGAAATCTTGGATGAAGGTTGTCCATCGGCTCATTGTTCCTTGATAGAGCCATTGAAGCTATACTGTACATTGGGCGGAGGTGTGTTCGTTGAATGTCACAAGACATTAGGGTCACAGAGATGACTTTTTCACATATCTGTTAATGAATTGCCTCTTGGAACAAGATGGTCTCAGTATCAAACCTATGGAGATGAGAGAATCCAGTATCCAATGGGGTAAAACATTGTCCACAATGGTCGTAAGTCCTTACCAAAGAGAGGGGAGAAAAATGTAGACAATATTGAAGGTTCTTTGTAGGATTTCTCATTATTACCAATGTTAACATCAAAGTTTTAGAATTCCCAAAATTATTTTTGTGTATAAACCTTGATCTTGGAGGTAGAAATATAGATTTGGTTAGGATCTCCCTTGTAATTGATATTTCTAACTATCATCTTTTTGCCCTCAAAAACTTTTACAGTTTTCCTTGTTTAATTGTAATGTAAAAATTCACTGTTTTGAATTCAATATTCTTTCTTGTCAAGTGCAGAGATGTGAATCGCTTCAATAATGCCCCCCTCCCCCCGTTTCACTATGGAGTATGGTATTTTTGGAAATGTGAACCTACCTAATGGTTCTCTCTCTTGAAAGATATAATATGATCGCAGAAGTCTTTTGGGCTTGCAATTTAACTTTATACAAAGGTTTAAGATACTTCAAAATTGTTCATAGAAGAATTACGTAGTTGTCTTTCCTTATTCATGGCTCCTTTTCTATTTTTACAATTGTATTTTACAATTGGTACAAAAATAGTGAAAATTTGTATATTTATAGCAAATTTTTATAGACAAGTATCATCTTAACGATAAATGTTTGCACCTCTCGAGGCCCCTGTTATTGCTTCTTGAAAAGGAGATTATTGTTCGAGCTGTTTCCGAAGACAAAGCAGGGCCCCCACTTTGAGAGGGACCTTGAGTCTATAACATGATGAAAATAGTTTGCATTTTCAATAATCTTGTTGATATTTTTGAGTGGTGACAACGTAGCCTGCGTTAAGACTGCAGAATTTATTGTATAGCTGCTATATGGGAATCGTATAGCTATATGATAAATAAATTAACATTTTCAGAGTCTGAACTTATATAAAGAAATATTGCTCAATGAAACGTCATTAAACGTTGAACGTCATTTTAAATGAAAACTCAATGAAGAATCAGTGTCCCATGCTCGTCTGAATAAAAATTGTATAACAGCTAGGGTGTGGCTTGTCGTGAGTGCACACTAGTGATTGGCCAGCTGTCTTCAACCTCATTTTCTTTATACAACGTTTCTTCAATACAGTGTTGTTTTTCTAGTCTAAACACTCCCTTTGCTAAACAATAATTTTGTATACAACGTTTCTTCAAAGACTTTAATACAGTGTTGTTTTTCTCGTCTGTATGCTCCTTTTGCTGTACAACAATTCTTTATATGACGTTTCTTTAATACAGATTTGTTTATCTAGTCTGTACGCTACCTTTGCTATACGATAATTCTTTATACAACGTTTCTTCAATACAGTGGTGTTTTTCAAGTCTGTACGCTCCCATTGCTTTATAAAACAATGTTTCTATAAGAGTTTTGTGTAAATTACCTGAAGTTTGAACAGGACTCTACTAGATACCTGCAGGAAGAGAGCATGATTTGATTCTGGTTGTGTTTGTGTACTAGTGATTCATCAATTGAGTACAATCAAGTTTTTTCTCTTGGGTTATATATATTCTGAGAGACAGATGGAGTCATATCCTGAAAACAAGGAGTAAACGCTTTTCTTGCTACATTTTGCTTTTTATGAGGCATATTTCAACCAAAAAAAAGCCCCCCCCCCCTTTTTTTTTTTTTTGGGGGGGGGGGGGTCTTTTACATTCCTATAAACACTTATTTTTTAAATTTATGATATTGATATAAACAAGAAGAAAAGCATACCTCAAAGAATTTAATTCCATAACAAATTATGACTGAAACATCTTTTGTAAATTATAGACATTATTATGGGGATAAAAACGATCAAAATTTAAAAATGTGGTGGGTGATATAACTGTTCAGATTATTAAAGGTCCAGTTGCTCTTAGACCTCTGTTGATGTTTATGGTTCAACTAAAGATCTTTCAGGAAAAGATATAACGCAGAGATTCAATATCTTTCACATTTGAGATACTTTAACATTAATTTGTCTTTCTTTTTTTATTTATTTAAATATTAAACCCCCAGGGTTGTCTTTAAACAAGCCATAACATTATTGTTCTACCTTTAGTGAGCATTTTCATTTGAAGTTGTGTAATATCCAGTTTTTGTTATTTGAAATTCAATATCTTTGCATAACTGCCATGAGAAATATGAGAAGCTCCTAAAGCTATACCTCTGCTTAACAGATTAGCCACTCAGACAACATAGATTACAGACCCACGTATACATTTATATAATTTATATTATTTAACAAAACATTCACCGAGAGGCAGTGGGGTTTTAACTTATATAATTTTGCCTAAAATAAAATGCCCAGGATAAGTTCTGGGTCTCAAAGTTCATGTACACTGTATTGGCAGATAGCAGAGTTTTTTATATTTTGTGAACTTAAACGGAATTTAAAAATATATATATATATATATTGATTGTTGATTGATTGAAGATGACATTATAGCTCAACAAATCTGAAAGCTAGTACAAAAATAGATGTTTTTAAAAAGACAAAGACACTGTTATCTTTAAATATACCATCAGCATGCTTTTATTGGAATCATAAAATTTATTCTGCTTAGTCGACAAATGTTTTTAGCACTTGTGTTAATTGCAATGTGAATGTGAAATATTTCAGGCAATGTGTTCTGGCACCATAGATATATCAAAAACATTGAAAACCAGCCATTTCCCCCTGCTTTCAGTGACTTCTTCAACTTTTTTCTCTCAAACCTTTAAGATCTTTTTCCAATCCTGAGATACCTTTAGAGTGTGAAAGTGAATTGATAGATGTAGCGTTATGTCAGCATTTTGCAAGCAGCAGACATACATGTCAACGTGAAGCCATTTAGAGCCAGATCACGCAGCAATCGCTCAGCTTCATACCCTGACACCTTTGGATGTGTCTGGTAAACAAGATAAACTTGTTGATGTAACATGGGAGAAAACGTTGGCAATGTGTGAGGAACTTAGTTCTTACATGTATCCTTGCAAAACAAACAGATTCATGTTGAGTCTGAGGGTGTCTTAAAGCGGGACAACAACCATTAGGTCTTTTTGATAGCTATTAAGTCTGCTCATGTTGTTTTTTAGTTTTGACATGTAGTCCTTAGATGTACATAGGAAGTTAAATCATGTTTAAGAATGAAATATGATTTTGAAAACTTAGGACAATTTTAGGTTCTACATCATTTTATCTCAAAAATCCATCTTAAAATTGTTGATATCCAAAAAAAATGTAATGCTTAACATCTACAAATCCTTCTAGAATGAATAGAAAATATGCAAATTAGATGAGCATGATGCATCATAAATTAGCTTAAAGAAATCGTTAATTTATGTTATATTGTAACCTGAATGTTTGTCAGTTATTGAGGTGCCATTCAGCCGTATTCCATTTCCATGAATTAAAATGATTTGTTATGATATTAGTTCTCTGGCATTGAATTTTCAATTATCAATCAGCTTAAGACTTTATTAGATTATACCGTCCCCTCTCCAGATTTCTAATACTATTTGGCTTTACAAACAAATTTCTATTGCAGATTATATATTGATGTATTCATTTTGTGATTTCTGGAGCAGATAATCACGATGGCATTCATGTTTGTGTACCGGTATACTGAACCTATTTAATAGACATGAATTGACCAAGCTATGCCAACCTTTACTAGATATTTCACACTACAATAGATTATCTGTTAACCTCCCTACAATGTATTTCTAATATTAATGTAGTTTCTGATATGATTTATATAAGGGCATTCAAGATATATTAGATGTGTGCATAATTTCAAAAAGATTTCTGCACTGTCCCCATTCATGGTAATACCACTATAAAGATTTTGTCCTTCGTGATAATTATCAAAGATGAATAGTATACATTGATGATTGTATCACTTTAGTAGCTCTATTACAGAGTGGACCTGCTGTAATATCAAGTACTTTTAAGCTGGAAACTTACATGAATTGTGACTTATGTAAATACAATCAACACAGGAGCATATATATGCAAAAGGCAAGTTTCAATTCAGAATTCAGCAACTTTCAAGATGAATGTAGGCATTTTATTTAAAGTCACAGGTTGTCTAGCTTGTTCTATTTACTGACCGGATTTCTTTCATTTGAAGAAAATCCATGATAAAAATCTTGGCTGGCAAGTTTTCCCCACAGAATTTTGGACCTTGAAATGTCAAGTATTATGTTTTTCTTTCAATCACCTCTTCAACACTAAAATAAGAAAGAAAAAAAAATGAAAATGAATTTCTTTTCAAGAGGACAATTTTCAACCAAGACTTTTTGTGTAACATATCCGTTCATGTGATTCAGAGATTCATGTTTTGTTAATGTGTGGTTCATAATGTTATTTGGGTTTCAGAAGAACTCGGGGAAAGGGGTTGGTATACTGTATTCAATTATTTAGATGTTAATTATACACATATTCGTTACTTTGAGGGGCACAATTAAAACTGTTGCTGAAGGTAATCTCGAAACTGTAACCATAGGCAAAGTCCAGGTGCATAGTACAGTTTCAAGATCAATGAGAATCTATACCGTAGTTTTAAACGTGGCCCCCCAAATCAAAAGTCAGTATTTGTTTTATACACGTATACTGCATCACGCCTGCAAATTCTCCAAATTTGATAATTTGACAAAATAAACTGTTCAAATGTATTCATTATTTAATGTAGAAAATGTACCAATCTGAATAAGGTAGGTGTGTCAAATGCATGCATTATTCCATATGATGTCCATTGATTCCTTCCATTATACATGTACATGCAAGTGGTACTATGCCCGGTCAAAAAAATGCTTGCTAGTATGTTCGATGATTGGATAGTTTTTGCTCCATAAGACAATCTTTCAGTGAAATCATGGGGGCAATTCAGCCCCCCTCCCTCATGATATTGACGCCCCTGCAAGTGATTAATTAGTTCCTGAATGGTGATGAAGGAATTCCCTAATTAATACCTCAACGATAACTCTAAACACATCAGAGACTTTCCAAATGTAATGAAATTATTCAGCCATACAATCTGTGGCAAGAGACTTACATGAATATTATATACAATCTTGAAATGACATTCTTCTGATGAAGATTTAGACTGTTAAGGCTTTTTGTGCTCATCAACATGTTTTTTTTTTTTTTCTTTCTTCATTTTTTGGACCCTCCAACAGGCCATTTATTGAAAATCAATCTCCAGATAACATATTTGAACACATGTTCCAATGAATATCATATAATATTTCAGAATAAGATATACATAACGAATATCAACCATAATACTGTATATACAGAACATACATGTAGATTAGGGAAAGACAACAAAATTACATAAGAATGCAACATCATGACTGAAAATGATGTGGGAAATTCAATATACTCTTATTAAACGATCAAAATCCTCTCAAAATGTATCCATTTTTTATCGAATTTGTCAGTTTTGTTAGCAAGTATACTAACTTGCCTCTCATTTGTGTAACTATTCTTGATATATTGTTTTATTGTCATCAACATGTTTTGTTGAAATGTATAGAGGGAGGGTATATGAGGGCAGAGAGGGGTGGGGGGGGGGGGGTGCATGGATCTCTTCTGTATTATAGATGCATGGCCATGGATAAGCCATTGAGTTCAAGTGGAAAGAGAGTCTGTCTTTGAGTAACACTTTGTAAGTAGTTTGAGTACACTTGTGTTCATCTTCTAGAAAATTCTTGGGTAACTTGAACATTCTCAGAAGATTTCATGTATCTGTTCAATCTTACAAACGTTTGGCAAAATGGAAAAAAACTTCTCAACTGGAAATGTTGTGCAGTTAAAATGCTTAAAAAGCTTACTCAAATCATAAATTAATATATATATACATGTGTATAAATAAAGGGTCAATTCTGTTTTACATTTAATCTAGCCAGGTATAATTAAATTTGAAAGAAAATGTATGATTTTTAGACCAAAATAAAAACTTTAAAGAATAGTGTTATTATGAACATGTTGTTGCTGCCGTGAAATTAATGATTATAAACAATTTGTTTGCCTAGCTAGTTCAGGCAAGTTTTTTAAATGATAGGTTAATATTCTGTTAGGGCACATCAGTCAAGTTTCTGCATGGACTCAGAGCATTTACATGATTGAATCATGTGCACTTTAAACTAATTAAGCTGTAGTCATCATGTGTTAGAGCACACATTATGAGCTAATAAAAGACACGTTGTGCGGTAATTCAATAGACATTATGTACTAATACAGGACACATTTTAGCTAATGTAGTCATTTAAGTAATAAAACATCTAAATAAAGTTTGTCCTTTTGTAAATTTGTGTAATGTTGTAGAGATCAGCAATTTACCACATTTAAAAGAAAAATTAGAAGAATTTTGTTTTCTTCTAAATTCAAAAAAAGAATTTGTGCTCAATTATTTTGATGATTCTGATTTTTTTAAAATAAACAATAAATTGGTGCAATTAGAATTCCTTTTCCAAAATGACAGGTTTGCTTGGCATTGAGCTAGATATCATGAGGGATCCATACTGGAAAAAAAAAAGAACTGCCCCCAAATGTTATAGCCCTTGTGTGTACTGCAGTTACTGCTCTCCAGGAATCAAGGAATCGTGTGAGGTCCCCCCCCCCCTCTTTTCTGATTATCCTGGATCCGCCATTGCTAATATGCAAGTGGTTGCGTGGAGGATAGAGCTGACATGTACTGATTGTAAAACAAGAGAATGAGTGAATCATCTGCACTTGAAGCCAATTTAGCTGTTAAGTCTCATGTGATACATCACACATTATGAGCTAATGCAGTTATTCTGGTAATTAGAGGTAATACCGTTTAAAGATAGTGCATCATCAATTTTTATATTTTTGTGTGTGAAAGCATTAAACATACCAACAGTAGTAGTATGAAATTGTACAGTCGTAGGTTCATTAACTTTGCATGAAAGTGATTAACTAACCCCGTTTTTTTCTAACAACATTTGATGCCATTTGGAGGTACCAAATGTAATACTTTTAATTCTAAATAGCAGAAACATGATTTCAGTACAAAATCATTCCTGCATATTCATTTCTTAGATCTTCATTCCCAATATTGCCTTTTATGGGTGGAAATAGCTTGAGCAAAGTGAATTTATATTTGTATTTATTTATTTTGTGTTTTGTGTGTTAATTCACACAATCATAGTCATTTGTTTTAGAATCATAAGTGCTACACATGATATCCACTGTTTCATAACAAAACTTTCAGTGTAATTTAATCAGAAACTCAACATATTCCCACAAGAAGCCAGTTTCCTTTCCCTATATCTTGAGGAAAGTTGTTACAACTTACAGGGTATTTCTTCTATGTAAAACTATATTTAAGATACAAGTTGATGATTTTAATCCTGCAAAATGGAAACACCTCCTTTAATTCTGGGATGACAACAGCGCAATGTAGGACAAACCACAACACTAGCTGTGCACCCTCCACGAGCCAACAGCATGAAATGATTGACACAAACTATAGTCGATTAGCAATATCCGCCCGTCGACTACCGGGAATAGAAAAAAGGGGGCTCCTCGCAACCAACAAAAAATAGAACGCCGTAGAGCCAGGAAGAAGTAAAGAGTTGCAGGAAAAGAAGGAGGGGGAACATGCTCGGAGTGCCAATGTTTCTTAGGAGTTATAATCCTCAGGATCGGTCGTGAATGCAAGCATAATCCATGTTGTTGTTGGGTGCACGAGGATATTGGAAGGAGTATAGCTAAAGTGGGTGTTTTATTATATAGTGAGTAGGGAGAGAGAGAGGAAGGGAGGATATATTTTCTAGTTTGGTCACTGGAACACGGAGTGAAATGTGCTAGATGCCGTTCCGGGTAATGAGCTCGAGTCGTAATAGAAGAGTAAGTAATTTAACTACCACCATTTCTCATTGTTTTAGACTTTTCTTTCTGATATTGAGTGTAGATTGTAGCAAGGACTTTGCAGTCATCATACACGAATGAATCATCAGGGAAGTCGTGACCTTGTCTTCATTTTGGAAATTTCAGGTGTGGGATTCAGATGGATCTTATTTTGGAATATATCTGACAAGTTTTTCAAATGTTCGACAAGGTTTTCAAATGTTCGACAAGGTTTTCAAATGTTCGACAAGTTTGTCAAATGTTCGACAAGTTTTTCATTATGCATGTACGCTTTACAATGATTGTATGATCGACACTGCTCTGGTGACAATTGCTCCACGGTTAAATTTTCTAACACTTGATGTCTTTTTAACTTTGACCCTGACCCAACACTATTCACTCACTGTAACCCTAACCTAACCTTTAACCCAAGTTTTCATTCATTTATTTGATTTCAATGGCTGCATAAAAAAATAATAACACAAGAATTTTAAAAAGACAAGATACATACAAGAAAATATAGAATACTAAATGCAGCCTGACATATGTATGCTAGAGCAAGCAGCAACTGAAAAAGAAAAAGAAGCCCTTATATGAGGCTGACCCAGAAGTATACAAATATTTAAAAAATATACAATATATTTGATTTCTACCCAAAGTCTGATTCTAATCTTTGATGAATTTTAGCCTGCAGCAAATGTAGCCAGAGAAAATGTCACTGGCGAAACTGTTGGGTCACCTTTATTCCAGAGCAACTTCTACAGGATAGTTCGGTGTAATATAACCTCTTGATGATTTCATGGCTTGCGTAAGACTTGCCTCACATATAAAGAATTGATGTTGAATTTACATTACCAGTACTAAATGTATATTTGATAAGTGAATTAGGAGTATTTCCAAGACTTGTCAAGAATTTTATGATCTTTAGATAACATTCATGGTCAATACATCATCTTGTATAGCATATTACAGGCATTTTGTTTCTTTCAATAATTCCTGAGGAATGTTTTAAACCAAGAAGTTAACTTCTTGTTTAAACTACACATATTTGATGAACCGTTATTAGATGATATTTAGTTGAGCAAATGTCTTTCCATTTCTGAAAACTAAATTTATGGATATATAGGAAGCTAGAACATACATTCTTATTGGAAGATATTTCCTATACAATAATCCGGAAGGTGTAAAACTTATGATAATTATATATCATTTTACTGTACTAGAGATTGACTGCACAATCTGCATATCAATGGATTTTTTTTTCATAATATCTCGGCAAATGGTGAGAGTTGCCTTCAATTTGTACCTGAACAACTGCATTATCATGATTTGAAAATAGTTTAGCAGAAGAAAAAAAAATCAAATAGAATAACTAAGCCATTTTAAACAATAGGTTCATTTACATATTGAGTTTGTTTAATTTTTCTTGGAAGCTTCACAATTTAATTACTTATGAAGTCTTTACATGTACGATATGAAACGTCCATCTGTTATTAATTAATTTCTTTCTGATCCAGGGACTGATAGTGTCCAAATCTATTGTGTAATTGGATTAATGACAGGATGTATGTAAAGCTGTGGAGTGCTAATATTAGAATTGATATTGGCAAGAATAGGGCGTTTAGTTGGCTCTGTAAATGGAGAATGCTTATAGCTTTTTAATTTGGCAAAGGTATGAAAAAATGGAAAATAAACAATTTTGACTGATTATAGAGAAAAATACTTTAGATAGCTTGATAGAGACTTTACAACCTTTATATACATCAAGTGTACCTCAAGATACCTCTGCCCAGGTGTTTTTTCTTCTTTCATTCAAGATCTATTCTTTTTTCCAGTTTTCCAGACTTTATTAAAATTATGGCAGGAGAGAACAGATGAAGGTATTTAAAGATTATTAAAAGGATGGGCTATCAAGTGTTCTTTCCGTGATAAATGTTTTCATTTAATCTAGCATACTTTTAAAATTATTGTAAACACTTTTTCTTTTCTTTTTTCTTCCTTTACTGAGAGATGATTATAAGCGCAATAATACAAGATAAAACAATAAGTGCAATGTAGTATTTACACATGATGATGAAGAGAGGAATTGCAATACAAAATACTGAATATTTTTTGAAGTATTGAGTTAGCTCATTTCATCTGTTCAGAGCACCTTTAAAAAAAGAAAACACCTTAAAAGAAAAAAACACCCTTCTGGCTCCCAACAGACAATATTGAAAATACACCAAAAGTATTCATTACAAAATATTATGAATAAGTAAGAGTGTTTGTTTTTGATGCAGTAACTTTTGGGTTTCATTTATAAGTGGGCTTGAATGTTGAATGTTCTTCTTCAAATTAGATGCTTCCATGTTGGCACATGATGAGTGACCTCACCCAGATCCATGTTCTCACATTCTGATTTAATTTCCCTTTTTTAAAGGGTGAACTGTCTGTCAAGACCAGAAAGGGTGTGAACGCCTTCATTTTAGCATAGATGACATGACCTCTTAACTATCAACAGTGTTACCATAGGTCGTATTCCAATTTTAAGGTCATTGTTCTCTTACAGCTCACTCCATCGTCTTCGAACATGAGATCTTGCTCTGACCTCTTCATAAGGAAGTCCAGTCCATGTACTGCTCAATGCTGTCAAACCAAGTGTTTGGTTGTCTATCTATTTCATGTATCACTTCTACCATTCCTTCAAGTAATATGTTATGTAGTCCTCCTGGTCTTATCAAATATCCAGCTTCCTTTCCCACCCTGCAAGGTGCTCAAGGTGCTCCAATATTACCGTGCAAGGCTAATGATTTCGGTGCTCACAGCATTCAAGGAATTCCTTCTTATCGTTACACATTTAACACATGGGTGAAGGATGGCAAATTTATATTAATGTCTTACCAAAGAATATTAGTGCCGCGGCGGGACTCGAACCGCGAACCCTGTGATCCACAATTCAACGAAGTATCTACTAGACCATGACACCTCTACAGAAATTCATTTCACTGTGGGATGTTTGTGTAAGATTATTGAGAAGTTGAACCAATTGGACATGCTGTATCAATGTAGGATCAATGGAATTACCAAGACCAATTATATACTCTCTCTCTCTTCTTGGGAGTGACGTCAGGGATCACTTGTTTAGGAGTGAATATCGATTGATTTTCGAGTGCCCTCTAAGAAGAAAAGAGTGAAGTTTCACTCTGTTTTCACTACATTTTCACTCTCCAGAGGAGTGACGTCAGGGATCACTCAATTTTTTTTTACAGAGTACGTAGGACATTTAACCAAAATGCCAACAATGAGAACAATTTTTTAAAGTCAAAGATCATGGCCTGAGATGCGTTAATTAGTCTTATACAATGGGAAGATATCATATCTAAGCAAATGGTAGGATATTGTATAGAAACACCAGATGATTAATTAATGCATGAATAGCAAAATTAAGGAATTTTTAGTATTCCTGTACATTTGGGACCTCTCTGAAGCTTAGCTGTAAAACCTGTAGTTAACACTAATGTCGCATCAAATGCTTTAGAAAATCCCTCTGAAATCCCTTCCCCCTCATTTTCAATTGAATACATTAGCTGTGGGTTGACGTAACCTCAAATCTCTGATACAAATCAAGATTTAATGAATTTGCGCTTCATTCTTTAGCATTATCTTACTAGTTTGTGGCAACAAATTCTGACGTCAGACAACTAAGTTCTTGGCCTATGCAACACTCCATGATCACTTCATGAGCATGACAAGATTTAGTGTTGAATTTAGTCATCACAGCACCTAATTCCCTTCGCCAGATCTACCCCCCAAAGAAGCTATTTTTGTTGCCCTCCAAATTGTCTTGTTTGATAATCTTTGTATCACAGTAGGGAATGTGTTTAATGCTGTTGACAGACTAGATGATATTGCTTATAAGACAGGGAGTAAGATCTGGATTAGTTGTTTATGCTGTAACCATACCTTTTGGTTTTGGGGAGGATTTAGGGTTGAACTGAAACTCGATTTCAGCTGTGAGGATATATTAATCATGCAAAATAACACAAAATCAGAATGCAAAAGTTTTGAATGGGATGAACATGGTTTCATTTTATTGCAAGCAAAGTACATGTAGAGTTTCTATACCTAGTTACCTGATTGCATAATAAGTACTAACCATCTGAACAAAGGGGTATTTTAAAACTGGAAACTTGGTGTGCAAACGTATGCCCAAATCATGCGTGATCCAGGTTCATGAAAGTATTTTGCCATGGAATGGATTTACATTTATCTCATAAAACTACATTTTTGCAATTCACAAGTTTTCTGCTGCAAAAATGGCACTCTTTAGTGACCCTCTCCTTGCATTTTTGTTTCTTAACTCACCAGAATAGATATATTGCCAAAGAACATATGTTTCTTTAGAAAGTAAAGACAAGGACATGCCTTGAGAGGTATATTCCCATGAAAAATAGATTATGCTAATTAACAAAAAAAAAAAATTACAACACTGATAATAGCTGGAATTTATAGCACCTTTCCACTGGATACACAGTGCTTAGAGATGTCATCGTTAGGTCTGCGTTAGAGCTACAATATATATACATTATACAAGTTACCAAGCAGTGACAACGTGAGATCAAGAATGCATAAATAATGAAAGAGATTTACAAAAATTGACCATCAAAAGTTCAATGTGATAGTTTAGTCATAAATTTAGTGGCACAGAATGTTTTTATTATGATGTCAGTCAGACAGAACAGATGTATCTAATTCACCAACTACAGACAGTTTATGAATCAGCATCTGGGGTTTATGAACAGGATCATCTTTTTAGTTGTGATGAGTACCATAATCCTTGGTTATTGCATGTATCTGCATCTGGTTACTTTTTAAAGGCAGGGTTAGCCTTTTGAAATTAGTATCGCTCCTAATCGGTTGACTGCTGGATTCCCTCAATGTCATAGACTTAATACAGGAACTACCTAGTTCCATTAAGGCAATGGGTTAAAATGAACTCTGTAAATGCATGGGTATGATAAACATTCCTATTAAAGGTACACTGTCCTACTTGTAGCTACTTGCTCCCTCTATATAGAAAACTTCCCCAATCAGTGCCTGTTGGTCCCCCATGATCCTATTTTTCTTATGTTAAATGAGAGCTGAGTTAATGAGATAGCCACCTGTCACAGTGACCGCGCTGGCTCGCTGGGCGGTCTAATCCCTTCTGGCTGAAGTAGTAAAGCCTGCCTTTAAAGAAAAGGTTTAAAAAACATGATCACAAAAAGTTTTCAAAGAATCAACATAAGGCATTTCACTTTCAAAAGCCTTGAGCATTTCCTTTTAAAATCAAAGAACATGTAACATTATCTGAAGGTGATTTTGGAGGCAATACAACCAATATTGAAATAGCCCTTGAGTTGATACTTTAAAAGTCTGTCTCCTTCTGTTATAAACAGATAATGGATTACCTCTACAAAAGAATGTTTGCACCAGGAAAGAAAAAGAAAGGATTATTATTTTGAAATTTGTTTTGAAACGCACGTTTACAGAGAGGTGTACATCCAATTGAAAGAAAATGACAGATTGAGGTGGTCAATGAAAAGGGGTGTGGTCATGCCGAATATCAAAGAGTCTTTATCATGGGCTCTCGATCACACGTAGATCAAATTTTTATCTTAAACTCCTGCAAATTTTCACCAAATTGCCTTCATCGAAAGTCTTGAGATTGAAGATTTCCACCAAGGAGGGACCCTGTTTTCAACATGCATTTTATCATAAGATAAATTCACCAAAAATCCCTATAGCGTGATATATAGTTTGGTTTGATCTTTGCAGAGAATGTGAGCTGATATAACCTTTCAGATAGTGTTTTTTAGGACATTGTGGTTCTCTGATGACTAACAAACCTGTTGTATCTACTCAAGTTTGTCTGCTGTTGATCTTTAAGTCAAGGTCAAATACTGGTCAGATCTTAAAGGCCCTGAGTCACAGCTTTGTGATTCTATTCTGAAACAGTGTCACCGTCATCTATCAAATTGTTAATAAATACAATAGGTCAAAAAAGTCAATCATCTCAAAGATACCAATCTTGAAAAAATGCATCATGTCTTTCTTGCACTTTCTACTCCCTGCTTGTTTGTCGGTCACCCAATTATTTTATTGGGAATTGTATTTTTAGATACTTAATAACATTTCCAGTTAAAACGAGTGATCTTTAGTAGATATTAAATTACCCTCTTGAAATTGAATACTTTTGTTATTTGTCAGAACTCAAGGATAGTTAGTGTTTTGTTTGGTAATTAATCTTCCAGTGTTGTCTATAGTAGTAAGTATAAAAAGGATCAAATATTATTGAAGAAAAAAAACATGCTCAAATAATAATACATATTGATAATTTCAGAACAAAGAACATTAATATTGCAATATTTTTCTATACATTTTCTCTCATTCTGAAAAATTAGCAAGGTTTGCTTCTCAAAAACTTATGGATGAAAAAAAAGGTCCAACAATTTAAGCCATAGATAGAAACCTAACTTTTTTTTTTAATTTTAATTTTTTTTTTATTTATGTTTTTATTAAGAAATCAAATCATAACATATACAAAATTACAAACTTTCCAACAAAATACAAATACTGTGTTACAAAAGAAATTAATGACAAATTAAGATATTTACAAACGATTAAGATGATCTGGGAGGAAAAAAAAAAAGAAAAAAAAAAGGGCAGAGTACACGTAATAGAAATAATCAGAATTATAACAATTACAAGTACAAAAGCAAGAACCTCGAGATAGCATTGCATCAGAAACTGAAAATTTCGTTGGGCCCAAAATGAAGAAAAAGGAGTAAAAATAAGACATCCACAGGTACAATGGAAACTCCAGACCACCAACAGGTTGGAGGAGCAAGATAGAAACCTAACTTGATATTGATATAGCCACTGTCCAGTATTTAAAAGCAAAAAGTTAGCTTTTTATAAAGCTTTCTTTTATTGATTTGGTAGATGTCAGAATTTTGATCATGGTTCTAGATATGCATGATTGAAAATCGTAAGGCTAAACTTGTAGAACAGATATAAGGCTTAATAAACAGAGGGTGCTGTAGTGATTTTCCTGTAGCAGACACAATCAATGCCTTGTGTATCTTGGTTCAGCGTTCTCACATTGTATTAAACCGTAACGGTAATGTTTAGTGGAAATGATTGTAATGATTTTGACTAGAGAGGGAGCAGTAGAGCTATTCTGTTCCAGTCGCATTGAGAGGAAAGAGTTGGTAAACTTTTTTCAATGATTTGCATCGAAAAGCTTTATAATGGTACCTGTTAGGCAAATTCAAGAAGTATCTGTATAATAGGGAGAGAGTGAGAGAGAGAGTGAGACAGAGAGAGAGAAAAAGAGAGTAAAAGAGGGAGAAGGAGGGAGGGAGCATTATTTTCTGTGGCAGTGATATTTAGCATATTGACTGTATATTCTAAAGATAGTTTCCATCAATGCCTTTTCAATAACTGCTATTTCAAACTTCCTTGTGAAAGGGTTCAGTAAAGAATGATGTAGAGTTTCAATCAAATATTTGCTGGAAGATTACATGGTACTTTTCTGTTTTACAAACTAAACATTCCAAAGTAAGGAAAGTGTTAAACTTAATGTGAAGGAGAAACACAGCACCATATCAGAACAAATATAACTCCTTTTTTTTCTTGGACCAAATTTGTGCCATAACTTGTGTTTAAAAGATTTTATTTGTTTTAACAAACATTTATATTACCTCGTTATCATTCAGATCAGAATGCTCCCCCTGTTTCACGAAATCAGGGAAAATAAGCCTCTGAGAATTAAATTTGGCATTTTTGCAAACAGAATAAAGCTTCAAAGGAAATGCTAGTACTCAATGTTGTGAAGAGTACTTTACATTTGCTGCCCTCTTTGATAAAAGAATGCTCGAGCAAAATATTATTGAATGATGACTTTGCATTTATGAATCATGTAGTTCAGTTGACATAGGATATACAGATAATAAAATGGTGTTCATTATGATCCGATATACACCATTGCGTCATTTGCATTGTTTATTCGAGCACAAATGATGAATATTGAAAGATTATTTAATCTATTGAATTTTTAATATTTTTTACTGCAGATATTTTAGTATCTCAGACATTTTGTGATTAAAGTGCTAATTTGTTTAATAGTCTTAAGACTAAAACCTTCTAATTTAAACAAAAACCTATGACAGATTGACAGGAGATTATTACTTAAAGTTGTATATAATACAAGGTATTGAAATCTACATAGCAAATAATTGGAAGATGCCCACACTGATGTGCTGTGGCCCTCTCTCTTATGCAGTATATTGTTGGCCAGAGCTTGCCTTGAAGTGCAAGAGAATTTTGCCATTCTGATCATGTTACATAAAATAATAATAATAATAATAATAATAAATGTAATTTAAATAGCACCAAATCCACTCTGTGGAGTGCTCAAGGCGCATATAGAAATAATTAAAGCGATGCGGTAACTTTGCCTAATACTGCTTTCTAACTGGCTTCTATCGGAGTCACACCGATGAAAATACTGATTGAATTTTCCTTATGTAAACAAAGGTGAAACCGCAGTTTTCCCCCTGTCGCTTTCTAACTGCCGGTGAAATTCACTCGCTGGGGCGAGCCCTTGCCGGAAGTGAAGAATTATTGCGTAATTATTAAGCCCGCGCTCTATCTAGCTAGCATGCAGCATGTTCAACCTTAAGTCAACAAACACAGCTGGTTAGCGCGCGTATACTGCGACCTTTGACCATTTTAATCGCTGTTTTAATCGCCTTTTTCTCCCGAACGATTTCTAACTGGCTGTTTCATCGGTGTCACACCGATAGAATGAGAATTTCTCCTGCTCTTGAGCAGGAGAATTTAATCGCCTATTTCTCTTCTTTTCATCGGATATTTAATCGCCTTTTTCTCCTCTGTTGCTTTCTAACTGGCCGTTTCATCGGATGCGTCCGGAAGCATCCGATGAAAATCAGTGCAGTTAGAAAAGGGTATTAGACTCTGAAACAAAATCCTGGATTTAGCTCATGCTGCAATGATAATTATAAACCTTTAGGTTAGTCAGGAACCATGACTTTTACAAGCTGATCGCCCGTCTGATTATCAAGATATTTATGATTGTAAATCGAAAAACCAAATTTTGCGTTTTCCTAACGGTTTTCATAACACTACAGTCTATTGGGGAAAACGAGTATGGTAAAACAGGTTACTCAAAGAATATTTACTTTTTTTGAGGCACCATTTGATCATTTTGAAGCGCAATTTCTTTAGGGCGTCAATATTACACCATATCACAGACACTGATAACACGTAGGGTCGTGGATCTCAGATTGAACATTGTTAAACGATGCCTTTTAAGAATTAAATGGAAGTGATTTTGCATGATTTGAAAGGAATCAGTGGTTATACACTTTTTGATGTCTTCACAAAGGCTATTCCATAAGGTAGGACAGGCGTGAGCTATTAAAGGATCTTTCCCCCCAATTCAGTACACTTGCCCTTTTTACTTTTATTCAGTTTGTCATCATAAGAAGACACTATAAATTACCAAGCAAAAAAAAAATTCTAGGTACTCTTCAGTCTACTATAGCCACTGTAAAACTGAAAGAGAGAGAGAGAGAAAAAGAGAGAAAAGACAGTTGACAATTTGGGTGTCGCTGTGGTTCATGTGTTGTCAAGTGAAGGGGTAGACTGTAATGACTGGTTTCCCCAAGATTATATAATCGTCTGGGTTTGTCAACTTTGTCGAACGAGGGGCTAGGAGAGGTTTCCTTTGGAACAACCTCCTTGCCTCAAGATCTAAAGACAATTATGTATTTACTTTCGAGAGTTAAGTATTGAGTTTCAGACATTTATTATCCTTTATTTCATTTATTTCGATGTTGCGTTGGTCAAGAGAGTTCTCCGTTCGTGTCAATTTCTCAATGTATCTATTTGTGTTTCAAGAAGACATAACTTTATTCTTATCCTTCAAGGATAGAGGACAATCATTGAATTATGTGACTGCAGCCATAGAACGGAAGTGGTTAATCTTTAAAGGAACATCTATCCTTCCTAAGTTATTATTAGAAGAAGTATTTTTGTTTATTTTAGTGACACTGTATTGTGCATAAGTTTAGAATAGCTTCATATAGATTTGTTCAGTACTTGATCCTCTTTTTTTTTCTTCCAGTGTCTCCATATTAACTTTTGAAAATAAAAAAGTAATTGCTGTTGATATACTTGTATTTCTCATTTATCTCTCCTTTAAAGGTAATACAAAGTTTTGGTATGGGGTCGTGAATTTGGTTCAAATGAACATATTGGAAGCATATGCGATCCTACAATATTCACTGATCGTTGTCGCGGTCGAAATCGACTCTAAATTTATGAAATTGTAAATAATAAACACTTTATGTTGTATAGCTCCCTCTCAAGGTCAAGATATTAATTAAGCTGTAAAACAATGTTTCTTGACTAAAATCGGCCGATTAGCTATTCCCGTTCGGAAATTATATACCACAGCTACATATTCTGAGATTTTCATATTCTGAGATTTTCATGTATGGCAGTAGGAGCTCTTTAAAATTTATCAAAATTTACCGGGAGCACCGGTAAATCTTTATATTCAGTTTTTCTCGAAATTAAAAGTGTTTTAGGGGCTAAAATCTCTAGTGTTTTTAATACATCCACAGGGGCATCCAAATATATCAAAATTGTTAAGAATCACTATCCACCCATTTTTCAAAATTTCCCAAAACTTTGTAATACCTTTAAGTAGGAGTACTCATCATTTCTTTTCATTGTACATCGTTATCACCTGTTATTTCTCTCTTTATATCCTCTTTATGTTCTCCTCTCTGTTTCCTTTGTTCCTTTTGTTTGTCTTTTTTGGTCTCTATGTTTGCATTTTCCTGTTTCTGTCTGTGTCTCTGCTTGTCTGTCTGTCTGTCTGTCTGTCTGCCCAGATATGTTTATAGCAGAATAATATTTTGGGGCTGGCTGGGGGCTTAGGGGTTCTTGCCTCTTGCATTCATTTTCTTCATATGCCATGCTTTGAATTCATTTTGTAATACTTTTTTTTTGGGGGGGGGGCTGGAGACCCCCAACCCCACTACTACTAGCTCTCTCCCTCTCTCTGTCTTCGCCTTTGTCTGTCTATTGGTCTCTCTCTCTCTTTGTGTCTATGCCTCTCTGCTTCTCTCTGTCTCTGTCTCTTTCTCTATCCTTCCCTTTATATCTCTATAGATGTCTCTCACTATCCCTCGACTCACTGTCTTTCCTCTCTCTCTCTATTTGAACCATCTTCTGGACGTGTAGTCTAGCAAATATTTCTCTAGGATATTAGAGGAAACTCTGCAGGACAGTGAGTAATTACTCTGTCTCTTGTTAATGTATCTTCATTCAAATCTAGTTCTCAAACATGAGAACTGTACACACTTGAAAACAAACATTGTCATTTGATTCCGTAACTTATTCAGACTAATTCTCCCTTTGAATTTCAGAGTATTCTACGTAATTTGTCAAGTGTAAATGAATATGATTGCCTCCTTATATGAATCTTTGTCAGTATCTACATGAATAAATAATAATGTTTTGACTGTACCCAGAACAACCCTCAACTGTATAAGCTGTATTATGGACTTTGTGATGACTTCAACTTGTGATGAATATTATTAGAGGAGATTTGTAATATTTCAAGTTCTTTCTCTTGAGAACAGAACTATTATATTATCGATATTAATCATTCATTGTTTAGTAGCAACCAATTAGAGACATTTTTGGTAATTGTTTTTTAGCGGCCAAGTGAAGAGATTTTGAAGTATTCTTGGCAGTGAGCTTCATATGATTCGCACAACTATTTTATAAAACGGAATGTATGTAAGACCTGATCATGCTGCTTGTAGGGCACTTTCATCTTGTGTTGTAAGTTTTTTTGATAGAAAAAAAAATAACAATAGTCAAAGAATTTCCTTTTGAATATTCCACTGTACATAGATGAAAGTGGAGAAATAACAAGATTTTAAAAATGGGGGAAATGTTAAGCAAAATCTCAGATAATTAGGAGTGAAACAGTAATCAGATGCAAAACATGGCTGATGAGAAACACATACACAGACACTGAAAATGAGAGATGAAAAAAATAGAGAGAAAATAGGAAGAGAGATAGTTAGAGAAGAAGGTAAGAGTGCAATGGACAGAGTAAAATAGAGAGAGAGAGAGAGAGAGAGAGAGAGAGAGAGAGAGAGAGAGAGAGAGAGAGAAAGAAACAAAAAACTTGAGAGCATGACAAAGAGACAGACAGACAGACATGAAAATGTAAGAAAGATAGAAAGACAGAAATAGACAAACTGAGAAAACTGAGAATTGTGTATGTGTGTGAGAGAGAGAGAGAGAGAGAGGGAGAGATGGAGAGTGGGAGTGAGAAAGATATGAGAGAGAAAGAGAGTGAGAGAGATAGAGAGCTAGAGATGGATAAGCCTTTCTAGGGGCCCCCTCTCAAGCCTAAGTGACGTGCAGGAAGTAGCAGGAGGAAACGGGCGATTAGACCTGCAACGAGCGAGCATCAGCCTCAAATATTCTTATCTAGTCTAGTGAGCTCCCATCCCCAAAACCTCTCATAACCGACCCTCCCCTCCCCCTCCCCCCTCCCCCACCCCATCTTCCTGGCTCTAACAAAATTTCACATATATTATATACAAAATATATATCATTGAATATTCATTTTTCAGCACTTGAAACTTGAAAGCCTCAAAAAGAGGGGGCAAAAAAAACTTGTGTAGACAATTTTTTTTTTTAGTAAAATGGTATTTATGGAAAATCTTTCTCATTACCTTTCTCTTACTTTCTCTCTCTCTCTCTCTCTCTCTCTCTCTCTCTTCTCCACTCATTCTTTCTTCTTAGTGTTATTCTTTCATCCTATCCAAAGTTGTCTCTTTAGTTTAGTTATTAATTTACAAGACAATCGATCCGTACTGTAATCCCACTGATAATTGCCTCTTGTCATGCACCCTCCCAGCCTTCTAGTTCAAAGATGCAAAAGTCATACTCCTCCCTTCATAATACTCCAAATTAACACATCAAAAAGAAGCCTTTTCTTCCCCTGTGTAGGCCGATTATTCAACAGGATGGGCCCAGTGCAAGCCTCCTCCCTGTTCCTATTAAGCATACTTTCCTCTTCCAATTCGTGTCAAATTGACGTTACTAATATAGACCCATGCAGCCACAATATCCCCCTGACTTTGTTACCATTTCCTAGCATCCCTTCCTTATGTCTTGAGGTAAATGTTACGTCTATTGTGGTCATATATCTGATATAAGAAATTTGTAACAATCCTTTTAGGATGTGTTCATCAAAGGTCATTCTTATGTCATTATATTTGAAGATGTGGCAAAGGGTTTGGTAAATTCTTCTATAGAGTGTTTTGTTTATTACTTTTCTTGTTTGGGCTTCTTGACTATTTAATGCATCCTGTTAATATTCATTGACCAGATCAATGGAACCAAGTGAATTTCTTTTGGGTTTTGTTGTTGTTGAGATATTGTAGAGCTATAATTTCAAGAAAACTCAGTAAACTCAATTCAATTTATGTTGTGACTGTTTGAATGATAAAATAATGATTTTCTGTAAAAGGATGGCATTCATTTCCGAGTCTTTTCTTTCATTTATACTACTACCACTACTGGTACTGCTGCTGCTACTACTACTTCTGCTTCTACTACATCTACTACAGCTACTAAAATTACTACTACTGCTATTACTTCTTCTACTACTTCTACTACTACCACCACTTATAATACTACTACCACATACATTTTGCAAGTTTTTTGCCAAATAATTTATATCTATGTTTAGGATGACATTGTATATGACAGTAAGTTCAGCAGGAAACAGACCAAATTCTCAAACTTTTCCAAGATCTATATTTAGACCTGGTTAGACCCGATGAGCCCTCCCTATAATCGCATGTAAGTAACTGTGCCATCTGCCATGGTATCTCCGTAACCATGGCGATAATTTTAAAAGCAAACCCTAAAATAGCAGCAGGGGATAAAGAGTAATCATTCGACTGATCTTCTCTAAATCCGTCTTGAACTGTCTCTGATCAGGGGGGAAATACAGAGAAGCAATTATTACCAAATCTCTTTTCCTGTTCCCTTTATGAAAATCTTGTCTTTCTGGCAAGTATACCTCATCGGGGCCCAAAAGACCTTTGCATTTGGAAACTTACTTTGCAATTTTTAACTTTTCTTTGCTTGATTGTTCTGTTTAAAAGTATATATAATAAGCTGGGTCTATTTTTAAAATTTGTGTATTCATGTTACAGTATGGTTTTGAATTCACTGAATATACACTGAATTTTCATCAAGATTTTGGAAAGTAATTTCTATAACCAAGTGTCGGTATTTTTTTATGAACATGAGATTGCTTTTTTCATACATACCAATTTTTTTAATTTTCATATACTGAATATGTTTTGATATATCTATAATTCAATATCTCATTTAAAAAAAAGTATCATGTAACACTGGATGGCACAAAACCAGTACCAGGCAGCTGTATAACCCTCAACTACCAATATAAGTAGAAACATAACGGTACAAAAAGTGATATCTGTAGATGGTTTGGACAATTGTACCTTCAAGATTCCTCTTCTATTTTGGCAAATATCATTTAATTATGGGGATTAATCTTTGAGTTTTTATTGAACAAACAAAATAATAACTGCTAAGAGCCGCCTTCGTTCATAGTACATGTCTGTATGATGCACACACACTCACACAAAAAGAAAACTTGACAAAGGTCATTCTCCTAGACTCTAAACTCTTTCATGAACCCAGACTGTATATTTCTAACATATTTCCAAGACATGATTCATCTGCGTAAGGGTATCATGAAGCGAGACCTA
Source organism: Strongylocentrotus droebachiensis (assembly GCA_035222895.1). Taxonomy (NCBI): domain Eukaryota; kingdom Metazoa; phylum Echinodermata; class Echinoidea; order Camarodonta; family Strongylocentrotidae; genus Strongylocentrotus; species Strongylocentrotus droebachiensis. The sequence continues at coordinate 291,918 of JAVYIG010001329.1, read as the reverse complement.
AGAGTAACATAACTAGGTTTGGTACTAGTTAGTCATCATAACTTCCTACTAAGCACCCTTATGATCTCCCTGGGTATAAATAAACTCTGAAAGGTCATAGCCAGGTATTAGGTCATGCACCTGTAGGTATATACACCTGGGGAGTGTTTCACAAAGACTACCATCGACTTTAAGTTGGACTTACGGTAACTAGTCTTTGTGAAACACCCCTGTGGATCTTTAGTACCTCATCCCAATTGCTTTCATTATTATCCTATGAGTTTTGATAGCTTAATAATCTCTTTGAGGTAAATCTTTTACATTTCTAAAAATCAAATAACTGTTTTATTTAACAATAATGAAAATATGTCTTGGAGAAAAAGTGAGTGGGTATATGTACATGTCAATCATTTCCAAATTGGTGTTTAAAACTAATAACAGTTCATTTTCAAACACCTAATGTTATTTTATCATATAACTTTGTTTAAATTGATGGTTTGTATAATGGTCAATGGAGACATGTGATTGAATTGTCATTGAGTAGATGAAGTGAATTTCCTCCCACTGGTGATTCATTGTTAATCACCGACTCTGTGCACTGTTAAAGTGGGAGGATTAACAGTGAGTTGAGTGATTGGATTCTCAAGGCTTCTCGATCAGTTGAAACAATTAGAGCAGAAATGGATGTGGATGTGTGTGTTTTTTGTAAGAATAATGAGTGTTCAAAGAAACTTAGAGGAAACTATTTCTCTGCAGATGGGAGAGCGGATATCCTGTCCTTTGTTTATAAGGAAAATGTAAGGAAACAGTTTACATTATGAATGCCAAATTGTGAGGGGCTATGAGAGGGCTTACACTCATGATAATAATCATATTTGTAATTAATGCCCCCCAAATATACTAACAAAGCAATTGACTTGATTCATTTGACCTGATATTGTGAAAGAAAATGTATTTGGACTTTATAACTCAACATCTACTGTAGATCTTCAAGGTTGTGCACATTTTTGTCAAGAAATTTATCACCAACGATTACTATTTAATGCACAAATTATTGATTTTTTTTTCAAACAATGTCATTAAATTTCTTGCTTAGTAACTATACTGTTCCTCAAAATACCCCTTTTGGAATATATGGTTATTGGAAAATCAAATATGATAAGAATAACTCCTATGAAAATGAGAATTGCACAAAAAATTCAGAGTTAAAAAAGTTAATGTGGAAAGTTAATGATGATTTGTTTATAAACGCAATACCGCAGAAGAGGTTATCAAATTCAGTATCCAAATGTTGTCTATTTGGACTCAGAAAGGCATCAACTCACATACTTTAAACACAGAGTTAACGTCCTTCTGACTCTGAACAGATAATTTACTATATATCTTTCACATTAAAAGTCTAAGGCCTCATTCAGTTATGATGGGGCAAAACTGCAGCAATTTTTTCATATGATGATGTAACATGTAATACCTATCATACTTCTGTATCTTATAACACAGAGCTCAGTGAATACACACAGGACGTTTGTTGCGTGCAGTTGCCATTCGTTTACATGTTTTTTTTTTTTAACAACATGTTTTTTAAACACAACCAATTTTTGCGGCGCTTTACTGCAATGTATCTCAGAAAGTCTTGACTCGACATAGAAGATAGTATGTTGCCTTCAAGGTTGTACATCTCATGAATCAGCATGTGGCTTAATTAACGCAATTTTCTTTCCTAATTTGAGGTAATGGGAAGATTGACTACTCTAAAATTAAACTCCATTTCAAAGTAGAGACCTTGATGTAACACCTCTACTGATTGTAGCTTCCTGTCTGCTAAGATATAGGGGGAAATTATGTGTAGTGTGTGTGTGTGTTTATACATGGGTTTTGTTGAATCCCTAACTTATTTCAATATTTGAAGGGTCTGCTATCGAACAGGGAGGGAGAGGGAGAGGGGGAGGGAGAGGGAGGGAGAAATAGAGAGGCGAGGAGCTTTTAAAGGGCAATGCAACCTTTGTAATAAGTTCATTTGTATGGTGATTACAACTTCCAAAAATTCATAACTTTGTCCAGTCTCCTCCCTCAATATTTCTGCTCTCCTCTACAGTAGTTTGCTACCAAGGTAGGAGTTACCCGTTAAGCTCTGTATAGGTTGTTGTTCCCTTAACCTAATTAGCAGATCAAAGCACCCCTGTGCGATACCCAATATCCTTTCTAGCTGAGCTACTAGCTTTAAGCCATTGATGGGAGTAGCACTGCCACAACAGATCCGAGTAAGAGTTTTTAAATAACTTTACCAACATAGAATGGAAGTGAGACATCTACAGGTTCCCCTCTCCTTTCTTCGTTTAGTTTTTAGAGCCATGATTGTCTTCAAGGCTACCAGTTTGAGAGAAAGATACTTAGGGAGACAGAGAGAAAGAGAGAGAATGGCGTGCAAGGGTAAGGACTAAGAAATTTAGGGAGGTACAGCATATTTGTAGGTATGAAAATGAGAAAAAGTATAAGTGTAATTATAAACATTAAAAACTTTTAAAAGATTTAAGAATACCTCAAGCTCATAATATAGAGGGAGAGGCAGAAAGTAAATAAGAATATTGCAAATTCGTTTGTTTGTTTGCTTTTATTGGGGGAGAGGGGGGGGGGTCTAATAGAAACATTATAATAGGAAGCCATACATCAAACTTAAGAGAAGTGCCTATAATACAGGATACTTTAAAAGACATATTAGTTTAGGAATTGATATAGCGACAAATTAGCTAACAATAACGTAGGAAAGGAGACCCAGAATTTGATGTTATGTTCTTGATGAAAAGGAGGGGATGGGTCAAAATGTTGTAGATATTATTTGATGATGAGAAACAGGTTTAAATGAAGTTGATAAGAAAGGAAAACATTAAAGTTTATAGACTCACTACATGCCTCAAGCAGAGAGGGGGAAAGAGATAGTGAAAAGGGGGAAATGGAAAGCATAGTTTCAAACCCTTTAAAACTTTTTAAAAGAAATTCTGCTGCAAAACAAATCATTGTACTTGTAAATAAATGGTAGGTAGGGTGAAAGAAATTACCAGCATGCAACAAGGACCTTTAGCTTTTTCACTTTTCTGTTGTGAGATTTGTGAGTTGGGTTTAAAGTGCCATGTGTGAATGAGGCTGTAGGAGAAGTCTCTGCTGACTCTGACTCATCTTCACCTGCAACCAATGGGCCTGCCTCGATCTACAACGGGAACTCATAATAAGGAGGGGGGCAAACCGTCTACGTAATAATCCACAGTGTGTGTGTGTGCGTGTGCGCTTTCTGAACTCGCTATCCCCTTGTCTCTTGTTCCAGAGGCTCAGTTTGTAAATCTGCGCTCTTGTGTGTGCATGCGACTCATCCGTCAGCAGGCAGGCACATCAAGCGCCCAACTCTTATTTCCAAGTTTGGCATTTGTTTGTTTTTCTGTTTCTGTCCATAAGTGGAATTTATTGGATTGTTTCTTGCACCCTGGGATGCCTAGGACAAAATGTATGTTTTAACAAAGTGTCGCAATCGTCTCTTCAAGACCTTCCAGGTAATGTGATGTTTTACTTTCATGGTTAACCAAAACTTTTTCTTTCTTGGAATGATATTTCTCTCCAATGTTTAATTGGCTGACATATCGGCTTTAGCTGAGTGGGTCTTGGTTTTTTTCTGTGTGGCTTGGTTGAAGGCTTTGTGACACAGCAATAAGTCGTAATCTTGGGTAACATTTGCAGGAAATCAGTGCTTTTGGCTTCTTTAGACAAGTCTTTCAGCCCCCTCATATGTGTAATTTTCTTTTTTCTTTCGATCGTTACTTTGAAATCCTGGGGGCTTATGTTCTCTTCCCCTTCCTCGAAGTACTGACTTACGGATGATATTTTTTTCCACTAGCGCTAAATTACTCTGATTCATCGCAGTGGGCTATGCTAGAGTTCTATGTTGGTACAGGTCAGTCAGTAGAGTCATAGATTTAGGAGACTTTACATGTTGCCTATGCAGAGGAAGCTCAGCTTAGACATCACATGTTTAATGTACTTTTGGTTTCTTGTCTATTTTTATCCTAATCAGACGGAAGACATGGGCAACCAAAATGGTAGCGCACCATCGGGGGGCGCCGCCCCAGATGTGAGCAACGCAAACTCTGGGACCACCAGCAACGGCACCAGCAGCAGCAGCAGTAGCAGCAACGGCAGGACCAATCTAAGACGCGCAACCAGTCCTGGAATGCCCAACCGAGCAGGGAGAAAGGGTGCCCGCAGCGTGCAGAGCACTGCAGGAGGGACACCGGCCCCTCCCACACCCACTAAACCCACGCACATGAAGTCATCTGCAAAACAAGAGCAGCAGCAACAGCAACGCCCACACCAACAACAACAGCAGGCCGCCACTGCACAGAACCAAGCAAAGGGCAACGAGTTTGTGGATTTTATTTACGACTACGCCACAAAAGAGAACGGCGAAGGAGAGGAGGAGGAGGAGAGTAACGATAAGATCGGTGAGGATACAACCAACAAAAAGAATAAGGCATATGATGCAGTGTTGGGTGGGGACTTAGCTGGGCATAGAGAGCATGTTGATAAGAAACAAGGGCGAGAGAGGGCTAGGGCACATACCCACGGCCATGCTGCCAGGAAACACAAGTCACCTGCCAATAAACCAAACACAAAGAGCACATTGGTTGTGGACTATATCGATGCTTCACAGGATGCCCAGACCTACTCCTCGTCGACGGGTCTCGCTGCGCCTGATATGAACGCGGGAAATGATGAGTTCACACGGGCCAAGGCTGCTCCAGAGCCCAAGCCACACAGGGAGAGGGCCAGAGCGCAATCCCACGGCCACCGCAAGAAGGGCTCAAGTGACTCCAAGAATCAAAACAAACATAAGGGCACGTCTTCCTCGAGCGATGCCTCGGACAGGGAACACGTGGTCAATCTCTTGGCTGTTCCTCCCAAACCCGCTAAGCCCACTGAAAATGGACATCGTAGCAAACTCTCCTCCAGTACAAACGAACTGGACGTTAGCTCTCGGGATGATAATAGAAGTCACGAAAACCTGCCGGACGTCTCGATGCATGATTCTTCCATGACAGAGAAACCGTATGAAGCCATGCCCTCGCTTGATAAGAACAAGAGGGGGGATACCCCACCCCGGTCCTCTACACCACCCCATGGGGATAGGATTGAGAATGGTGTGAGTTCTGCTGATCTGGCTAGATTCAAGCAAGAGAATAGTAAGCTGAGGAAGGAGTTATCAGATAGTCGGAAAGCCTCTGACAAAGACAGCAAAAAGTGAGTTCTTCACCTTCTTATTTCATGGGAAACGTATTTTGAAATTGTCAAACGGGTAATTGATGATGTTTACATTGTCAAAGGTGAGTTACAAAGAGTATTTCATTGTGGTCTACATGTTATCAGTTGTACAACTTGGGGTACTATCTCTATGATGATGTTGAATTTTGATTGTAGTAGAAAGCAGAATTCTAAGCTACCTGTTTGTTATTTAGGCAATGAATATACATGTATTCTGATATACCGAGCAAATATTGTCTCTTATATACTTTTTATCCCTTTTTTACCTTCAAAAAAATTCTGCTTTTTAGTTGTAAAAATTATACTGTTGTGGTTCCGTTTACTATCACGGGTAGAAGTGGGAAATTGTGAAATAGAATTCCCTCTTTTGGTATGTTACCCCTAAGCCAGGAGTCAGACTCTTGACATCTTTGAAGAAAATTAAGTGTATGAACTAGTCAATAATAAAGTTGTTAATCATGTAGGACTGCAATAGTGCTTGTGCCAAAATATTTGCATAATATACCAAATTTTGAATTCAATTGTATCACTTTGAAGTCACGCAGGTGTAGTAGGCCCTGCTCTTACTACATTTCCTAGAGAAAAATTAATTAAATCGCTTGTATAATTTATACTAACAAGTTCTATGGCCAGTGGAATTGTATCACTTTATTTTAATATTTTCTTTTTGTTTCATTTTAAAAGGTAAACAAAAACCCACTATAATCTTGAATACCTTGGGACACATTTTCTTCTTCCAAAATGGTTTACCAAAAGTCTGAAGGATTTAATCAGTAATTTCAAAAAATAGGAGTTATGCTTCCTTCTCTACAAAATTTATACTTTCTAATCTCAACACAATTTGTGCACCTATGATATGAACTCTTGCATAAGGTGTTCCATAATTAAGTGACCCCTGAAAGCCAATAATAATAATAATCTTGATGTACTACGTTTATGGATCTTAGATTGATGGGACATACTTGTTTAATTCACAACAAATAATATAAATCATGGACCATCCCTACCTCAAATAAGAGAGATATTTGAAGTCAACGTCCTCCTCTTCTGACTTTCAATGATGACCTCTGCATCAATTCTGAATAAATATGGGTGGCCCATATCCCTGACTCAAACTATAACAGGTTTTACTTATAATTATAACTTGCTTAAAATATTTAGGATCTATGTGAATGCTGTTATTATTTGTTTTTACAAATTGACAAGATAAATTGAGATGACTGTCTTTGTTAACTTTTGAATATCAATATCCAAAATTTAGTTTACAAACAATTACAGTTTCATTTGATGACATTCTGAATTTTGGTTCTATATGTCATGGTTGAGCTGGGCAATATGAGATTTTATGGTAATTAACTTCAACCAAGAAGTATTTATCTTTTTCCGATGCTGTAAAAAATCATCTTGATATTTAAACCACTATGTAGTACATCTAGAGGGAATGTGCTCCTTCTAGCATGGAAAATCAGTAAAATTTAAAATGTATTCTGTATTTTGTTCTACATAAATTTTCTAGTAAATTTAGTCAGTACTTTATATGTAAAATTAGAACTTATATTGAAGGAGGCCTAACTAATTTCAGCGTGATGAAAGTTCAACTAAAGTTTGTTGGAATAGGAAAATATCCACAATGCTAGTTTTCCTTCTGAAATGTCTGATGAAGAGGAAAAGTCTCACCGAATCCAATTATTGAATTATCAGGGGCCTCTGTAATTGAATGATTTGAGTGTAACCAGGCGTCTCTAATGCTCGGTTTCCTTCACGCTTGTCTGTCTGTTTGTCATGTTAGGATCGAGAGTATGGAGGCAGAGATCAAGAAACTAAAGCTGAGGGAAGCGGAAGATGCCAAGACACTGGAGACTATGGTTCAACATGTGGAGGCCAACCTCAAAAGAACTACGGTCAGTATGAACAAGAGAGAAATGGAGGGAGAGAGTGGGAGGGAGGGAGGGAGGGAGGGAGATCAAGAAACTTAAGCTAAGAGAAGCAAAGCAGAAGATGCCAAGACACTGGAGACTATGGTTCAACATGTGGAGGCCAACCTCAAAAGAACTATGGTCAGTATGAACAAGAGAGAAATGGAGAAGGAGGGAGGGAGGGAGGGAGGGAGGGAGGGAGGGAGGGAGGGAGGGAGGGAGGGAGGGAGGGAGGGAGGGAGGGAGGGAGGGAGGGAGGGAGGGAGGGAGGGAGGGAGGGAGGGAGGGAGGGAGGGAGGGAGGGAGGGAGGGAGGGAGGGAGGGAGGGAGGGAGGGAGGGAGGGAGGGAGGGAGGGATCAAGAAACTAAGGCTAAGAGAAGCGAAAGATGCCAAGACGCTGGAGACACTGGTGCAACATGTGGAGGCCAACCTCAAAAAAACTACTGTCAGTATACAGCAGAGGGAGAGGAGGGAGGGAATAGTAACGGGAGAGAGTGAGCATGAGAAAACAGAGAGAGAGAGAGAGGGAGTGAAAGATAGAGATGGAATGAGAGGGGTGGTATAAGGGAGGAAGGAATACAGGCATTACAAAGTAGAAGCAAGGAAGCAGATACTAAAAAAAGACTTATTTTGGAATACATTCATTTTTGGCATTTTCAAATGCTGCTTTCCACTTTTAATGGATTGCAAAACTGTGTTTATATAATATGCATTTTTTGTTGTTATACAACTTAATAATCCTGTATCTATTACCAGTGATACCTTGCATGCCAAAATGCTGGACAGCATCCAAAAATGTAAATGATTTTGTACGTAAACCACCTAAATTAAGCCAAGTGATTCACGCAATTAAAACCACCAACTGGTTTTAGTACAGAGAAACAAATGGGGCTAATTAGTACTTAATGCCAAAAGCATGTGATTATTCCAGTCACATGCTTTCATCCAATGTTAAAGGACTAGATACAAGCGAGGGCAGAGGGGACTTATATAATAAGAGCAATGCGCAACTATATATTTATCCCAATAGAATTATATTTTAGTTATCCAAGGCTTATATTTATACGGTCGACCAAGTTAAACCACATTCAACGTAGTCCTGATTTCAATTAGCCAACCAAATTATGAAGTACCAAGTTTCAAGATTCTGTAAACATTAAATTAATCCTGTAACAAAACGTATTTAAAAATAATAATAGTGGCTTCTTATTTAGAGCGCATGCCCTTCATGTCGTGGCTCCTAGCGCCTGAACAAAATTAACCCGATCATAGCCAGCCGCCCAAAAATGTAGTGCTCTAGCATATTGGATACCCATTTACACCTGGGTGGAGGATGGCAAAATATGGATTAATGTCTTGCAAAAAGATGTAAGTGCCAGGTTGGGAAACGAACCCTCAACCCTTAGATTGAGAGTCAAGAGAATGAACCAGTATACCATGACACCTCCATGAATGAAATGTATCCAGGCATGAATGAAAACAAGAAATTGATTTCATTTTCATTCATTCATTCAATCTATTGAATTCATAAAATACAAAGATATAAAATTGTGCCTGTTATATTGCATTAAGAAGCCACAGGTTTGCAATAGACACAAAAATTCCCCTTACAATCATAGTAAATACAGCAAATCAGAATATAAATAAAGCACATTTTGACGGTATTTATTTTTCATTCGGTTGTAGAAAGACCTTAATTTTTACGCAATGAGTTGGATGACACCTGCACTCCATAATCATTAGCCTAAATCTACCTATTTAAACCTGGACTAAAGATAATTCACTTTTATCAATATCAGCATATGAATTCTGGAGTGTAGATTATATGTTCATACTAGCTTTTGAAGGGGAAAATGGGGATTTAATGGAATATTGGAAAACTATATAATCGGAGTAAGCTTCCTTTTTAGGGATTATCCTATGATTTTGCATAGCTTTTATATGCATCCGACAAAACCTTGGTAAACCCTCTACTATCAAACTGGTGTTTAGTAACTGTGCCACCAAATTTTGTCATTAATTAACTTATAAATGGTCTTTTATTTTATTGGGAGTATGCATTTACGACTAAGGGCTCCTATTATTATCAAGTTGTTTAAAACAGAAACATCCAATGAGTAATCAGTATAATCAATATATATCATAACTGTAATTATCTCAATTTGTTAGGATTTAGGTATCGGATATTGAACTTTTGTACATTGATAGGTATTCATTCATTTATTAATCTCCAAAAATGGGACAAAATATGCTGGTATTCTGTAGGTTATTCCAATTTGGGGGATCCTTATAATCCATTGGGTTCTGTGTAGGCGTGGCTATGTGATCAATGTATGGTTTATATAATTATATATTATTAGGATATATGTAAGACTTATACAGTTAGAATTAGACAAATGGGACAGCAATTAATAGTATTGGGGTATCATTGTTATGTAGAAAGAAATATAATTGGGATAGGTGTATAAGTACTCTGATAGGAATTATTCGATCAGCACAAATTGATTTACATATTATATAATTAATAGAAAGTATACGTCTAAGCCTGTGTAGATAAAGAATACTTGATCCTGAAAATTAAGTTTCTTGACTTTAAAAAAAAGTTCCATTTGTTATTTGAATGGCAAGATAAATGTACACAAGTATTTTACCTGGCTCTCACTTTGTATGAAATGCGAATTCCTGGAACAAAAAGTTTGAGAAAATTACATGAGCTACAAAGTTAACACACTTTCGGCTCCAAACAGACAATATATTATTTCATTTGTGGAGATAAATGATAAATGATAATCATATTTCAATATCATTTGTAGGTTGTTTAATTTCATCAATTAGGCACAATTACAAATAGAAGAAAAATCTATTACCGGTATGTCCTTCCTGGAAAAGCAGCACATTTATTTTCAGTTTAAACTTGTACTCTCAACAGGCATATCATTGATATTGAGCCAGATAACCTTCTAAATAAATTACAAAAAAAATAAGCACTGTTATGAAATAAATCTGGATTAACCTCATTTGGTAATGTATTATCTTGGGATGGAAAAGAAAGGTTTATTTGCCAACTCGACTGTACAGCATTGAACAGTCACACATACCGGGTATGCAGAAATTAGCCGACATTGGACTCCCCTAACTATAGAAGAAATGCACTTGAACAAATTACTTTGTACCTCAAGAATTATATGACTGAGACATTGAGCCAAGTTTCTATAGAGCACTAGGTTATTATTTGAGGCTCATTGTCAAACTTGGCTGTCCATCCATGTGTATGAAGATGAGTTGCTTGCATACTTGTACACTGGAAAGGAAAAAAAAGCATTATCATAGAGTGGGCACAGGAAATAGTGCTGAACTGTTGATAATTGTTTGTTGGATGTTCTGAAGTATATTCGATTTTAACAAACAAAAAGGAAAACTACATTATTAAAGAACTTGTATGATCTTTAAGGTATCTCCTAGACCATACAGAGGGAGACATTGTATTCATATCATCTGCTAAAAAATAGAGGGACGTTAATTAGCTTGTATCATTGAAATAGAGTTCAAACCCTTGTATTTCTCAACAAAAGTTAGCTTTCTATATAGTTATGCTTTTTGATTTGTGTCAGCTTTACCACCCTATTCACACTGACAAGAATAACGCCAGACCAACAGCACCCCAAACAAGACATTACACTGCGATAGATAGCTAAAAATCTGTCAGTCCTAAGTTGGTCTGGAGTCGGTCTGGAGTCAGTATAGTGGTGTGAGTGAGGTATAACATCACTTCTGCATGGGTTAAACTGTGTATATATGCTATGGGCCTATGCAGCAGGTAATATACAAATCAAATATGTGTACATTATTAATCCCATCTGTGCCACCAAGTTTCAAACAATTGCTATAAATTGACTTTCAAGAGTACTTTAATCCAAATTACCTTCAATTTTTATTTTGGCATGAAATATCTTCCATAGGTATAAATTTCACAAGGAGGCCACTTGCTTCTGACTCCAGAAGACAAACATAGCAGTTCTTACAGTGTTAAAAAAACTTTTGTGCAACACAAAAGTTCTTGGGCAGGTTTGGCATCCATTGCATTGAAGAGGTTAAACATGTAATCTGCAAACTTCTCACAACAAAACAGCACCTCTCATTAGTAGGAAGGATAGAGAAATGCAAAACATTTTTGGAGGAAAATTGTAAAGGCTAAAGTCACGATCAATCTTTAAACCTAGACGTAGCAATAGTCTGTATATTACTTGTGTAGTGTCGAATGCAGGATGACTTTCAGTTTGCGGCCATACTGACCCGGCCATTGCAGAAAACCTACGCACAGAGTAGCCCTGTTTGCTCTGGCCATTGCAGAATGAGGGTTTATCGGGTCATGAGTCACGTAATTGTTTTTGATCAAAGCGGTGTGTGTGTGTCACGAGTGGAGTAAGGAACTTGTGATCGGCACCAAGGGGCTAGCACAAGTCACAGTCTTATCCTGTTTTGATTTGCTGGAACCGATTCATGATCCTTAAAAACAGGTTTATAATGTATGGAGACCAGATCTCCTAGACTTGCAGGTAGCCAAAGGGTTCTGAACGATGTGGGTAAAAGTGTGGTGTCAACGTTTCCTGAAGCTATTGATCTCAGCTTTACAGAGGATAAGATATCTAGGACTGACTGATTCATGATCCTTCAAAACAGGTTTCTGTATGGGGACTAGATCTCCAAGACCTACAGGTACCAAAAGGTACAGTGTGGGTTAAAGTATGATTAGAAAGTTTCTTGAAGCTATTGTTCTCAGCTGTACAGAGGCCAAGATATCTAGGACTAACCGATTCATGATCCTTCAAAACAGGTTTATGTATGGAGACCATAAACAATATAAACTATTAAACATCTTTGTAATGTATGCCTTATGATATTCATTAACTTTGTGTCCTTCTTTCTCTTTGTATATTTCCCTTTCTTACTGAATGCAGGAAAGAGCTGTGACGGCAGAGAACACGATCACCAAACTGAAAGCTGAAATCAAACAACTAAAGGTGAGAGTTTTTTTCTTTTGATAATAATCCAAAGATGTTGTCTATCAAAACCATTAGAAGTATCAGGAATGATATGAATACGTAGTACATAAAGAACAAACAATTATCAATAATTGTACACCTTGAAAATGTAACAGGTAATCTTACAACTGCATGGTACATTTATGTTAAAGAAAATAAAGACTTCAGAAATGAATAGAATATGTTACTAAAATAATAAACAGGCAGAGAAATTCAGCCCATTGGCCAACTTGAGCCCCATGTATTTTTGTACTTCTAAAGAGTTATTCAGAAGGGTTGTCCGTCCACTCATGGCACTTCATAACTTATCCTGTGAAAAGTTCATTGAACTGTTAATTAGATTAATAAACATCCAGATGTCACCCTGCATTGGTTTACCATAGACCTGGTACCTTGTGACAGCTATCTTTAGCAGTAGCGCTTCATCATTCAATCTTGACATGTTTTTAATTGACAACCAATCAGGGCAGCTATATAATATTTATATCCATAGATTTACACAAACCTAAGGGAGGCTTCTTTACCTTTCATCTTGTCAATTTGAAATGACTTGATTGACAGTGTTATGAAGTGCAGATACGTATTATTGATATTCATAAATTTACACTAACCTAGGGAGGCTTCTTTACCTTTCACCTTGTCATCTTGACATAGCTGATTGACAGAGTTTTTTTAGTTCCACTTCTAAACTGCCATATTCATTAATATATGAAAACTTAAGGATGACTTTTACCTTTCATCTTGTCAACTTGCCATGACTGATTGACAGTCTTATAAATTGCATTTTTTAATTTTAAATATTTTTTTTTACAAGCTTAGCAAAACTTCTATTTTACCTGTCATCTTCTCAATTTGACATTGCTTAGTGAAAGCCTTTAGAGCAGGTACTCGTTATTAATATTCATCAATTTATACAAATCTAGGGGGTTCTTTTACCTCTGATTTTGTCAACTTGATAGACTTGATTGACAGTCTTTTGGAGTATCTATGAATTATCCTTTCAGAATCAATCATTCTTGATTTGTTACTTAAAAGGTAGCGAGGCCTTTTAAAACTGTTTTTAAATTCTTTATCCTTTCAAATCACCTTCAGAAAAACAATCTTTAGAAGAAGCTCATTATCTGTTCTGAAAAAGAAAGAATAGCCCTCACGTGATACAAACTGATAGATGTCACTTCGCTACAGAAGATATTTGCTGAACTTGATTTACAAACTTCTGAAGATACAGAATTAGCATTCAATGATTTATGCAGGGCTCGTCACTGTCAGGTGCCTGGTACACATGAATATGTGGACCAAAATAAAAAATGAACAATACAAAATTCAAGATAGGGCTCTCCTATACAGACTTTAAAAAGTTAAATTAAAGAGAATAAAAAAGTTAGGGGGAGCCCTGTTGTATTCTTGTTTATACAATAAATTGCACAAATTTAATTTGTATAAAGTAATGTAACATTTCTCTCAACATTGATGAGACTTTCTATCTCCTCTCTGTCTTTCTTTACTTCCTCACTCAGTCCCCCCCCCCCTCCTCTCTCTCTCTCTCTCTCTCTCTCGCTTTATATCTTGTATATTCAATTTCTCTTCAATAACATGACTATCCAGTGCTTAAGCACAAGCTTTTTTTATTTTGTTGATGCTGTGAAAGTGACTCAGAGTTTGTCTGAAACAGGGGCCACAAAACTTCCTGTTTCTTGACAAGCGTCTTAATCTTTTCTAAGAAGCTATGAGTAAAATGTAACATTCTTTCCGCCCCTTGCCAAAGCAGGAAAAAACAGCGTAGTGATGAACAGTCATAAAATTGTCAGAGAGGTTTTTTTGTTACTTTTAATTTAGATACTCTTTGGAATTAAGTGGGTAAAAGCATAATATTGGTCAAGGTTGTGATATAGTTTCAAATTTGTTTTTCCTGCTGCGGTGATAATTGAATCAGACTTTTGTGATTGCAAGTGCTTTGAGAACAATCACAGAAGTCTGAAAATACTTCAGATAGATGGACAAAATTAGTTCTGTCCAGTAGAGACGATGCTCTTGGAAGAATAATATTTCCTTCTAAGAAATGCATACTTTCGTAATCAGGGGGGGGGGCTGGGGTAACATTCAAACACTTTATGAATAGAAGCACGCAGCTCATAGTAGGTGTTTGATATATTAGAGTGTAGAATTAAAACAAAATGAAATCGTCTGCTGTTTGCAAGAAAGCTGTAATAGCTATGAAGCAGTAATGACCTTCATGCGAGCAGCTGATGAAATGTTAAAGAAAAAACCTCAAACAGTTTTGACCAGGGCCCTTCTTTAAGTGATGTATATCAAAGTTACTGAAGTCATTGCATTTGATTCGCTGTGCACACATTTGTCATAGTAATGTGGCAGTAATTGTTTTAGAACAAGCTTTATGAAACTGCACCCTATAGCTTGGCATCCTTTTTATTGTGTAGAATACCCCCTTTGTCTACCCCCCCCCCCCCCCCAAAAAAAAAAAAAAAAAAAAAAAAAAAAAAAAATTATCAAACAAATATAACAAATCTCCTAGATTACATCAGACATTATATGTGTCATATTAGATAGATGATGGGGGAAAATGAATCATGCACTGACTGCCTGAATCTCAAGTTTGGTTTCCATAGTAACCATAGACAAACTTTCAAAAAGATCAGTGGGGAATAGCCTTCTGCAGGAAAGAGGTTTGGGAAACAAGAGGGATTAAAAAAGAAAATGATACATCTAAAACAGGAAAGACAGGAAAACATTTTGGTGGGTTATTTTAAAGGTGGAGATATATAAAAAGATTACTAAACAGAGGAGAAAATGGAGAGATATTTTAAGGATACTTATGAAACAAATTGATATAAAGAGGGATGAACACCCATGATTATGATCAAGAACAAGAAGGTCAATTTTGAAATATCACAGGAATTTTTTTTTAGACGATAAATCCATAAAGATTGATTCATTGATCTGAGAATTAAGAATGTAACTGCTTCAAATAGTAATAAAGACTTTGTGTCATATTGGTCTGTCTTAGAACCTGATAGATATACACAAGCAGAAGACAAAATGGTAATATCCCTTTTATGCTTATGCTAACCATACTTCTGACCATTTACTTTCTCATTAATCAAAGACTGATATACCATGCACAGATCATTTTATGGTAGGTTTTCAAGTCAGCAAATTTTCTCTTTAAAAATATTTCTGCAAATTTGTCAACCTTAAAAAATGTCAATACTCCTCTAAAAGCTAACTTTCAGCTAGCGATAATATCAAGATTTGGTGACATCATGTGACAGCACTTTCACTGATACCATTTTGATGATCATTTAGCAAAAAGGAAACATGTGATAATTAGATTAAACATGTGTACAGATTAATTTGCATGCTCGGTACATGAAACTTGCATCATTTGAGTATCCTCTCTTTTTTGTTGCTATAAAGTTAAATTGAAAGTTCATCAAAAGGGCATCAGCATTGGCCTTTTCTGAAAAGATGATTCACTCTCTAAATCAGATCTCTGTTTTGTAGCCTGTTGCCAATTTTCGTCTTTCCTATCATAAAGGTGGGTTTATCTTTCCCACAAAAAGACAGATATAAATAAATTTGTGTAGAAAAGGGCAAAGGTTTTCTAATAATCAGCTCTCTTGTGACTCAGAATTATATTTCTAACAAATTTGACTTTTTGAAATATTTACCTCTTCTACAATTTTGTTTTGGTTACCATGGCAAAATCAGTCTATATTGAGATCTAGTGGTGAAAGGTTTGATGGGTAAATGGGAATTATGAAAGCTGTTTTAAAGATGATTGAAAGGTTATTTGATCAAATTAGATCTTTAGGGAATTGAGCCAAATTTGAATTATACTTTGAATGCCAGAGATAATATAAAATCATAAATATAGGTTTGATCAGATTTTTAATGCAATTATATCTTGATTCAAATATCGTTCTTGATATAGTGTTAGCCTGTATATGTTGCTGAGGTTAACAAGTAAAATCTAATGTCTGTGAACAAAAGTGAAAGAAGATTGATAGCATGAAGATGGAAAACATTAAAGAGTAGATGAATAGCACAAGTCTTATATTGATAAAAATAATAATTGATAGATAATAATAATAATGATGATGATAATAATAATAATAATTGATAGATAATAATTGATAGATGGATAGAAATAGTAGTTGCATATACACCTGTGATCCCTACTGCATTAATAATGCCAAAACCTATTGATTACAACAACAAAAAGACCCCAATTTATTCTGTATATAAAACCTTGCTGCACTTATTTACTCCTGCTGTCATATATTTACATGTATTTGAGTTAGGCCTTTCCAGACTACGGTATAAATACGGCAGACGTCAAGAATTAATTAGCCAAACGGAATTGTACAATTGTCTGTTTCTGTACGATTTATTATTGGTGGAAATCTTTCAGTTTAGATTAATGAGGATGATATGGCTCAAAGACATGAAATCAAGCATTTCTTTGACTGCCTTAGCAACGTGTAGGAGCGGTTTTTTGAATGTTTACAAATATGCTATTTTAGTCTCGAAATAAAAAAAACAAGCCCAAATGGAATCATAAGAGTTTTGTTTCCGAGGGATGCACTTGGAATGCCAATCTCTCATTAGGAACCACGCAGATTCATTTATATCTGTAATTGTTTTGACAACGTGCGGGAGTGGTTTTCTTATGCATTGCTCCGATATTTAGAAAAAGGGAGGAGATAATTTATGGAAAATATCTTTTGCACAAGAAGAAGGATTTGACATGTTCAGGTTAATTACAGTTACATTAGGAGGATGTTTAGTTAACATTTAGATCTACCAGATATGATGATTGCCCACATAGCAAAACAAGTTTGGCAATCATGTGATTCTCAAAAAGTTTTTTTAGTATCAAATGAACATTAAAATTTGACAGGACCTTTTTGCATTTCTTAAAAGATGTAAGATATTTTACTTTCCACTCATTGACCTCTGTATTTAGATTTTACTATAAAAATGTATGTTTACAATTAAAGATCAAATTCCCCTCTGCAATCATAATCTTGACACCTCAGATTAACAGGTAATTTATTGTTAGGCATATACAATCTTTCCTTTTCTATTGTTTGTGATTAATGAGCTATTAAAAACTATTAATATCTCCCATTATCTAGTCTGTCAACTGATAGGGCTATTAAGGATTAATTAGATAATTGGCCTATCCCCGAACTAAGACATAAATAATGCATGCACTCAAAGTTTAAAACATTCAAAGTCGTAGAGATTATTCTCTGTTGAGAGCCAAAAAGGCATTAACTTTACATACTTTAATAATAATGATAATTATAATAATAATATATGAGAGGAGCCAAATCCATTCGTAAGCAAATGCTCAAGACGCACTTTTGAAACAAAAAAACAAAAACAAAACAACAAAAGAGATCACATACAGGTATCTGCATTATAAACACAAAAATATTTAATGCATAGTTAATCCCCTTCTGGCTCTCAAACAATCTATATCAACATTGGTTGGTTATTAATAGCTTCTGAAACTACTATAGCCTGGATATGGATGCCGCAAATTATACCCTATGAAGGTGGATTATGCCCAAATATTTACATTTAAGGTACTATTAAAGGAATCTTGTTGAAATACAGCTGGGGTGTTAATTGAGATGCAAAGGAAATGAGGTTAAATTTAACCCCCGTCTTGGAGTGGACCTGCAGGCAGGGTTTGATTAAGACAGGGTGTTGAAAAGACCACACCACCTTGAGAAATTTGTTCCTTCTGAACTTATTTCAAAGATGTAGTGTAGCATTTAGTAATTAGTGGATGTATGAAAAAATAGGGTACAAATTTTTATGATGTTATGACATGTTCAGATTATTCATGTAAAGTATCATGTGTCAAATGCTAAAGGGCCTTATGTCATTTACCTTTTCTCTTTAGTTTTTGGTAGGACAGATATGTACAAAACTAATCACGCCATAATGTTGACTTTCGGGCTTGGACATCAATTTACTTTTGCTTTTGAAAGAGCAAGGAGGATACTTATAACTTTTTGATAACTGATTTGAAGTGCTTTGTTTCCTTTGAAAATAGAGAAATGAAGTTTAAAAGTTTTAACGGACAGCATTTTAGCAGGATGATGACAATTTGGGAGTTGAACTTTGACGATATTCTATATTCCAAACTTGAATACCTTGATGTCCTTCAGTTCAAAGTAGATCACTGCCATATCATTGCATGGATACACATAGAGTACATGTAGAGTACAAATTTATCTATTTTGTAATTGGGTTATCACCAAAAGAGTTGGCACCTGCATGGGTCCTATATATAGCTGCAGAGGTGTTATTTTGGGGACAAAAATTGCAAGCTGTACCGGCAATTAACAATGTGAAACGTATATTTGTTGAAGGGAAACCGATGATCTGAGACAATTAGCAAGGCAAAAGGTGACGTCAAGAGGAGTTGTCAGCTTAGATTTTTAGCAGAGATTGGGGCAGGTGACACGAGACTGCTAAGGTGCCAGGGATTTGTTCCTTTCGTGATCGTGGAGTGAGGCCTTTGAAATTTTGTCGATTGGAAAGAGGGGAGGATGTTTTTAGCGGTAGTTTGTTGCCTGGTGGAATTGCATAGTTTACGTATCTCTTTCTTGCATTGGGTGATTCCATCTTGGTTGTTGTTTTGGCCGTCCCGGGGGTAGTGGTTGAAATGGAGAACATCCCAAGGGGGCGCGGTGGGTTACGGCAGGTGCTTACTCATTCCAAGGAGTTCTCCTTGCTCATTCCAGATGACAACACAGCGAAAAGTTTGGTGACCCTGTTTTGGCAGAAAGTTGGCTTTCTATATTTGGTAATTACCTCATGGAAATTTACCAGTAAAATATCTCAATTTCAACTTCTCTTCCTATCAATACTACTGTTTAAATAGAGTGCGCCACAGAGTATATATTTAGCTCCAAACAAATGGCAGGAAAGGACACTAATAATAATCAAGGACTCTTCTTGCTAAAAAAACAGCCATCAAGATCAAAGATTACTCGACCTTCACCAAACAATGCAGCACCCTTCTACTGGAGCCATCCATGGCTCATCTACTTTTAGAAATCTGGCATTACAAGCTGATAATTGATGATCATTAGCCAGAAGAGATAGTTACACGCAGGAGGGTTATTTCGGGGTATTTTTAGGTGGGCTGCTGACACCAAGGAAACTTCCCATCACACCCAATCAGCCCTGCATTGCTCTTGAAATCTGGACAGTCATGTTTCAGTTTGGCTTGCGTCGTCGGGCGATTAGTGGAAGAGAATGTTGCTTCGATGGCATGCGATGGGATAGTACACCTCCGTCACCTGTTATGGGAAAGGGGGTTATCGGAGGGGCGTCGATTGTTCTACAAAAGATATTGTCACGACAGGAGTTGAAGAAGAATGAAGACCGTAGCTGGCTTTGACCTAATTCATGATCCCTTCTTAAGATGATTTCCTATAAATATACTTTTGTTATCAGGGACTGTGTTAGAACCAGGTAGAAAGTGTCATTTTATCAGGCACCTGTTTGGCAAATTGGTTACTTTGTCACGATTCATTCAGTTGAGCGTTGTCTGTTCAGGAAAAACTGGCCGAGCAATCTAAAATTGATATGAAATGGATTAAAAGAACATTGAACTTCTCCCTGTTCTCCGAATTCATTGCCCTTCCCAAGCTCTGTTATTTTGGGACACCAGAGATTATTGTTTGTTTTCTTTACTTTAGGTGATAAGAGGGAAGATCTACATGTATATCAAGATTCTTTATTTCAATTTTGCAGAGATCTTAAACAGGTCAGCAATTGAAATAATTATAGGATCGACTGTTAATGTACATCAGCTTGAAAAGATTGTGCTTTAGTGGCCTGTAGTAATTAATAATAATTAAGTTACATTCCCCAACAGCTCATTGAAAATTGCATAGAAAATTCACATGTCTTACAGGGGATGTCCTCAAAGTTCATACATATACAACAGTATCGTTCCATGGGCCCTTGTCTTGCCTATAAGAATGTTATTCTACTTAGCCTCTGTCTTTCAAGTATTACATAATTATTCATTCTGATGGGAAGAAAGTACATTACAGGTAGTTGTTAATGTTTTCATATCTCAGTTAGATTGCTGGAGCACCCATTTTGAAATGTAAATGCCAATTATGCATACTGTACATAGTGTCTGCCGTGACATGTGTCTTTAGTACAAATAAGGTTACCTGAGAAACCTCCCCTTATCTTTACAATCTGATTGAAATCTGGAAGGGATGATTAACAGTTTACAGTTTTGCTTGCTTTAGGAAAGAAATCACCACACAGTTGTTGAATATCTACTACAAGAATAAACGACAAGCAATACAACTTACATGTATCTTCCCCTTTTCATCTTTATTACAACAAACAGTGTCTCAAAACAGTGTCTGTTTCAGGAACGAATCTTTTGTCTTGCATTGTTGAGTCAACATGCCTGGACCCTGGGTATATAGGATGGTTAGTCATTTATAGACATGTGATTGTTCTTCAGCGGCCGGGGTCAGTCACTTCTAAACTTATCCTTCTCTCACATGACCTGTGGTGAATAGAATCCGATGGGTAGCATGACACAATTAGGAGGCAAGATGGCTCAGTGGTAGAGCAGTGGCCTCCTAACCGAGAGGTCTCAGGTTCGAAACCAAGTCAATGCGCTATAGTGTCATTAATCCTCAGTACCAAATCCCTTGGAGAGCGCTCAAAGCCATTGGTCCTCTGGATGTTCACTTACAAGCATACATATGCTCTCTTAGCATTTGGGTAAAAACAAAAAAACAATTTTCAAGCCTGCAGCAACAAAAATAACTCTAACAATCATTAACAGCAAATTGCTTATTTGAAAGGTTTTGCTCTGTATGGAGAGGTATCTCCCACCATGGTAACTGTAATGTTTTAAGATCAGAGCTTTCATTAGAAAGTCTAGAGCAAAAAAGATTAACAGGTTTTTGTCTATGAAAATTAAAGATGGAAATTTACATTATATTATCAGTAATAGCCACTTCATTCTTCTACATGATGAAAAGAACACCCCCACCCCCCAAAAATACACCCACCCCCCCCCCCAAAAAAAAAAGTTAAAAAAAATCCCAACAACAACAAAGCACAGTCCATGCTAAAGAAATCTGTTCTTAACAGTTTGTAGTTACTGCCAGACATATAATCCCTATTTTAAAAGATGAACAACAAAAAATATATAGCATCAGTAATGACACCTCAGTGCATAGCAAGGGTCTTTGTTGTAGATGTTTGGTAGTTGCCACCAGATACCATGTGTAAACTTTGAAGAAAAAAAATCAAGAACAGTAACAACTGTTCTATTTGTAACAAGGCCTTTCTGTCATAAATGGTTGATGACCTGTAAAATGACAAGCAAATCTAGAACAACAACCTAGTCCACCACAATAATCTTCTGCTGTAGACAGTTGGTATCTACCATCAAGTTGTGAATCAGGACCTAGTATCATTGCATGGACAGAGAACTAACTTCCACCTTAGACATGGAAACCTGACACAAAGACCAAGCATAGTCCTGCTTCTCTTCACCTTGCTTTCTGGTGACCTCCCACATAATTTTTCAAATAATGAAGACAAATAAAAAATTAGGAAATTGAGGAACAAAAACACCAGGTCATTGCATGACAAGGGTTTTCTGGTAGATAGATGATATAGCTAACAGCCCCCGCTCTGTGAATCAGGTCTTTGGATCATTTTATGAATGAAGGACTAAGTAACTAACTGAACATGCTCCTTTAGACAGGGGGACCCTAGTGGATCATGTCCTTAGCATCGACCAAACATTGTACATCCTATCTTCCACCAACAATCTGGCAAACCACTCATACACTGTCAACATTCTTGTAGAGCTGGGGGACCACCAGGGGCCCCTCTCCGCCTGGATTTAGAAACATTATTGTCACATCCTGGGAGGGGGTGTCTTGTTGCTGGGGGCAACACGGACATGACTTTGTCAGGCGAGGTTGATGTAAGCGCGCTTCTCATTTCCCTCTGGTTGCCGGCTTAGTGTGTGTCATTCTCCCCACATTGGAACAGCTCCATCGGATAGTCTCCACTTACCAGCCCTTAACCCTTATCGCAAAAATCAGTCTTGCTGTTGTTACTGCCATCGTTGTCTTGCAGCTCATAAGATTTCAGACAATCTATATGTTTTTTTGTTTGGGGAAAGTATCATTTAGAAATAGATTTGATGTACAAATGGTCAGTACTGAAAATTGCAATAATTTTAATTTAGAATTTCTAGATATACATTTTTAATGAGTTTTTATACTTCTATCAAGTTTTGTTGGTACAATCACTTCATGACAACATTAATTCTTGGTGTATATGCCATGTAAATATTCCATATTCATTTATTTTCCACAACCATAACAAATATATATGAAAATACATACAAATGAGAAGAAAAAAATGGAAAAAAAAGTCACCAATAATTATGATGATAATAACGATACTGTGCAAGATAAAACAGAATTGTGCTGGGTGTAATGGAATATGAATGTGATTTTCAATTCTTTTCATTTCATTTCATGACACATTTAAATGATGACAGGAAAGTTCTGCCTATATGATACATACAAATCAAATAAACTTAGAGAGTATATAAACAAATAAGGGTGTGCAAATAAAGTTTGTATATATATATTTTTTTTGTTGATCACATTTTGACCAACTAAAGGGAAGTCTATGTCGTTGTAAAATGGTTATCAACCAAATAATTGTGGAAATTCCTCTTTGTGTATTAAAGGAATCCCATCATTTCTTTACCCTGTGTCAATGTTGGGGATATCTATTCAAATGAAATGGCACATTTTCCAGGATTTTTTTTTATGGGGATCAAATTTGATATCTAGAAAGTGACTTGTACAACATATAGGCAGAACTTTTTTGTCATTATTTTCATGAAAATCCTGTACTTCTCGAGATGTGATGAGAAATGAAAGGTTAGTTCTGGCTATGGAGCTTGCTTTTTTTACATTCAATCTAAATGACAATGTAGTTTATATGCAATGTTTATTTCAATTTTTTGTTAAATTTTCAGGGTGAACTGGGCGGTGGCAGCTCAAGTAAACAGAAGACAGAAGAGAACAAGGAATTAAAGGATATCAGAGAAAAGGCCAACGCAGCTTCACTCAAACTTGCCACCGCAGCCAAAGAGGCAGAAGCAAACATTAAGTAAGTAGTCATCATACTCTTTCCTTTCTTCTCCTTTTCTTCTCTCTATACAGTCATCTTTGGTAAGTCCAAAGGCAAAGATATTTCAAAGGAATTAACAGGCTATAATGTTAGCTGACACATCCCTTGAATGATCACCCCTGGACGATGAGGCCTAGACCATCATCCTAGGACTACCAACTTACCACTTCTGGAATACAACCCTGAGGATAATTACTTTCAGACAACTAACTCATAGGATGATAACCTTCTGGAAAACTACCCCTTACCCATCACCTGCTAAGTTAATTAACCTTATAATTAACCCTCCATCTTTGATGAAATGAAGCCTGTGGCAGTTGTCACCGAAGCATAGTTCTGTCTGAGCAATCTGTTAGAATGTACAGTCAAACCTGTCTTTATGGTCACCTCTCTCTAAAGGCCACCTGTATATAGTGGCCATGTATTTGGTGTCCCTTGTGACAGAAGTGTATGCTTTAAAACCTGTCTAGAAAGACCAGCTGCCTACAGTGGCCACTTCATCTGTTTCCCTTGGGTGACCTTAATAGACAGGTTAGACAGAAGCTCACGTAATTCGAAACAAACAAGAATCACAACATATCTGCATGATCATTCCCTTTATGTTCCACAGCTTTGTATGAGACTTATGGTTTCAAAAGTGGCCAGCCATCGCAGACACTGTCGTCTGCCCGCAAGATGATTATCACTCTGATGACTAATCGGCCAGGACTATCCCCTTCCGTATCCCCCAAATGTCAACGGGAAAACCGCACTACACTCTCGAATACACAGTAGTATAATGCCCTTATCACGCAAATCATGATATCCTCCTTATCATCAATGCTAATATTTCTAGAAGTGTACTCTTTGAGCATTAATCTTTTGTTCTGTATTGGAGGAAAATGATGATGTTGATGAGACACTAAGATTAAATGAATATTGCCCCAAGCTAAGGAGACATATTGGTGGAAGTACAGTCATGAAGCAGTATTTCCTGTAGATCACTGTTTGAGTTATATGAACTCTTAGCTTCATAGCTGTACATGTAGATAATGTATCAGACTGTCTTACTGACACTTTATACTACATGTATGTATGAGGATCTGCTAGCCATACACAGATGCTTAAATTGGACTAGATATTTTATAGCTTTCTTTTATGATAAGGTATGTCATTCCAGTAGGTAATAAGAATCTGTTCCTGTACAGCGCATAGCACATATTTATATAACGTTCCTATGCGCTTCCAAAGACCTTTGGAAATTATTACCCTAGCTTTAGCTCTGGCAGCCGTTATCAGCGCACATTGCATTTCAAGGAACCCATTTACTTCTTGCCAAAGGACGCTGGTGTTGTGGCAGGGATTCGAACCTTGTACCTTGTGGTTCACAGTCCGGAGACTTTTCCACTGGACCCCAATATAGATACACTAAAGATGGTGTCATTCTGGTGTCACCTAGGGCAGCCTCTTGCTTGTCAGCTAGCTGAGGTTCAAATAACCGTGACAGTTGTATAATACCCTCTAATAGTGCCAATTAATACATTCAACTTTCATGTTCTCTACACATTGCTTCTGCTTCAGCAAGGGCGCTGCACTGTTTGTTTTCCGTAGGGATCTAGAAATTTATTCAGGGTTTATGTGCACATGCAGGGTCCTTGTTAATTTATTGATATTTGTGGGACCCGGAGGTATACTTGTGAGGCCCATGTGTCTCAGCTGGAACCCTATTAATGCCGGCCAAACAATGGTTTCAGGTAAACATGATTGCACAGGTACAGGTATGCTTCCCAAAGAGTTTGCACAATCAGTGCCTTTGTTTGACTCCAATTATAACTCCATTCCAGTTAAAGATAAACTTGAGTTCTGGTAACAAAAAGAAATTGAATTCTCACAGAATCGAACGAAACTTACACTGAATGTTCAAGATTACAAATAAATGTCATTTGCCTAACAATTTTTGTAGAAAATGTAAACTGGCTGAGTAATGAGCATAGAAAGATAAGGAAATCAAGGTGTACTAACCCCGACACCATTTGTGTTGTCCCATATACATCTTTCTGTGTATAGTGCTTGTAACTTTACCAAGTCTTGGCCACATTTCTTATCATTTTGATGATTCCAGAACCTTGCAGTACACACAAATACTTATATGCTAGATGATCAACCTTTTCTGATCAATTTCACACTGTTAATTTCACATGGTGGATGACAAAGGTTGATGCAATTATGTACAGTCACTCTCCTCATCTTTCCTATTAGAGACGTTGAATGATTCGCTAAGGCTATACTGATCCAAGGTTCCTGAATCCTGCTATAAATAGACCCTCATCATTGCGTTTATCCACTGACATAATGCTCTTTCTCCTTTATCTCTTCCGGGGGATTTATCCTGGAATTGTTCGCTAAATCCTGCCGTGTAATTTTGGACGGTGAACTCAGCAGAGTGAATATTTACGTTTCAAACAGAATTGTTCTGTACAACTATTTTTGTGATGTGATCAATCTTGGTGACATTCTATTTTTGGGAGAACATCTGTGTAAAATGATGGACCTGATGAAAGTCTTGAATTATGTTTAATGTTGTGGTTGTTTAGGAGAAAGAAACAGTAATGGGATATTGTTGCAGGTCATACATTTATGTTCTTTTGATAAGTCCAGAAACCACATGATTTACACTTCAAAGATGAGGTTGAATTTTAATGACATAATCTCTTGGTAAAATGTATAACAAGAAAGGAAAGAGGACATTACACAAAAAAGTAGCTCATAAATAATGAAGTGCATAAAAAGTGTACATTACAATAGTAACCAAATATCATAAGAAAATGCAATAATTAGCTCAACAAACATTCATTCTTAACTCCACTTTCAATTTATGGTCAGTTAAGAATTTTCATGTACGCTTTAACTTCTATAAAAACTGCAATTCATTTCTCCCCAGGAATTAGCTGTCCAATCCCAAACGGCTATATCCTCCAAACTTTACGCAAAAAATGGACCCTGTTCTAAAGATAGATCCCTGTATCCACACTGTGTAAGATCGGATGAAACCCGATACCATTGGCTAGAGGGTGTTATGAAGATAAATCCAGGGTGACCCTAATTATAATCCTAAGGATGCTACTGAAGTATCATATAGAAGATGAAGAAAAGCTGATAATACCCAGAAATCGGGCAACGCAGCTGCGTGTGGTCAGAAATAGACTTCGCTCTTTCCGTAGTAGAGAAGGAAAGGGGATAACATAAATATAAAGAGAACTTGATATTGTATACAGATAAGAGTTGTTATACTCAATTTCTAATCTTATAGAAACTATATTTCCTTCTTTTTCTAACGTTTTCTTTTACTATTACTGTATGCCTTACAGGAAAACATTGGGGACAAATTAAAGTTGTGTGAATTTCGTAATCTACTTTTGGCTAATCCAATTGATTGGTACTGTTTTGAATGTGTTTCCTTTTTT
This sequence comes from Strongylocentrotus droebachiensis, assembly GCA_035222895.1. NCBI lineage: Eukaryota > Metazoa > Echinodermata > Echinoidea > Camarodonta > Strongylocentrotidae > Strongylocentrotus > Strongylocentrotus droebachiensis. The sequence continues at coordinate 264,977 of JAVYIG010001329.1, read as the reverse complement.
TCAAGATGGCGAATTACTTGATACTATTCAAAGATATCCATCTTTCACTCTTGAACTGTTTTGTTAAATATTGTTTTGGTATTATATATAACTAGAAAGATGAATAGTTCTTAACTTTATTGACTTACTATATATTTCATCTGCTGAGAATATTTTTTTTTTAATTTCTGTCAATACCACCTTTCTTGCTGTAAGCAGAAATGTATTCTTTTTTAAATATATTACTATGAATGTTTTGGAAGGCATATATGTTAAGGAAGAAAGAAGGATATGTGAAATCTGGGAATGTACAATGCATCTGGGATGAGCGCCTTCTTCCTTGTAATACAAGTTCTTAAATTATATTTATGTTCCTACATAAATTGTATTGTTTGAACAGATGTCAAATATGTTGTCAAATTGAATGGAAGAAAGTAAATGTTAATTTGGATGAATAGCATTAATAGCCTGTAATATCTATATTTAGAAAACTTCATAGCAGTCAGAATTGAATGGACTGTATTAAATAGTTTGCTAGAAGACTTGGTCACATAGCAGTAATGCCAACCCGTTTATAGTTTTTATCTACACATACCCATTGACTGCTTGCGTAATTTGCTAATCCATTGAGGAAATGATAAATTTGTTCCTCTAGATATGGAACGTCTGAAACCATTTAGGCTGAAATTGATCTTGGGTAGAAACTGCAGAAGGGGAAAAGGTTCTGTAGTCCCATATATGGAGTTTGTGTACTGCTTTGAGATGTATTTATGTGATTTCTTGGGTAGATCTCAGATTTGATATCCAATACCCACTCCTAAACCCCCCTCTCCAGCAAACTTGGCTGCACCATGCAGTGTCCCAATAGTTTCATTCTTGACAGTATTCTGTAGAAAGAAAGAAGATGGAAAAAGAAAAAGAAATGGAGTTAGGAAGGCAGTCATACAGTGTTAGCTAGTGATGGAAGAACTTAATTTAATTTAATCTAATTTTAATTAAGGAACTTTACATAACTATCTTGATCTAAGGAGACACGAACGAACGAGCTAGTGTATGGCTATGAAACTTAAAAGCACTTTGATTTGGCTCACAGATCCTGTTGCCCTGTAACCTTGCATTGATATTGATATTTATAGGATAATAATGAGATTTGGTCTGAAATTTCCATTAGTAAGGACTGTGATGCACCTGATTGCATTGAAGATCACAAAATTAAGACAAATTTAATATCTAGTTTCTTATCTTTAATATATTCCTGTATTTTGCACTAATTTAATTTTCATTTTTTGTGTTAAAATGTTAAATGTTAAAAATATCACCCTGTTTTGAGCAACTGTTAACAACAGAAAATTGAATTTTTGACATTGCCTTAATAGGATTTATATGTGCGGGAGGATTATAAAATCTCAAAGTAAACAAAAAACACCTCCATATTTTCAGTAAATTGAAGTGGATTGTAAATAATTTGATAGGCAAATCTATGTCTATACAGGCTGACTTAATATCTAGGTTAGATAGCCACCCCCGCAAAGCTGAACTACACCTGTAGAAGAACTATGCCATCTGCATTTTTCTGGCTTATCCACAATATCCAGGATCAAGATCAAAATCAACTAAGCCATAAAATTATGTTCAAATAGGGCTGTAATCATAGAATTTGTTTCCAAAGGTATAACATCTGGAATCGCAAAACTGTAATAAATGCATAAGCCTACTTTTTCTGTAACAGGTTCTTTTTACAGGAAGTACCATAGGATATTAGCCTAATTTCGACAGATTCCCTGCATCATTTGTAAATATATGTGCATTATAAAACCCATGTCAGGGCCCTGTTTTGATACAACTTGTTTTCAATAACAAGTGTTGAAACTCTGTGACAGATTTGCTCTCAGCCAATCAAATGCAATCATTTCAGGAGCTTATTAATAGTCATTGAAACTTGTTATTGGTTGGCTGACCTACCAGGTACCTGTTTACAGCACCTGGGTTGAGAGAAACAATTATAGTTAAAATGCCTTAAATGAGGACATATGCAGGAGCAAGGAATTTATAAATTAGCCTCTTAATTAAAAATGATAATATCGAGTAATTAGGAGCACTAAAATAGCACATAGCACTTACAAAATTACAGAATGTGATGAGAAACATGAAATACACAGATCCATAATAACATTATGTTACTGAGGAACCAATTATGATTTAATGGATCTTAATTGGACATTAAAACCAACTACTTAGATGTGTAGACAGAGATACCAGTCTGATGCCTACATATTCATAAAATCAATTAATGTCATCTCCTTTAAGCCAGTCTACCCATTAACATCATTATAGTCAGGAAACAATGTCGCAGTGTTGGCTGGAATGGAGACTATCGAGTTATAAGACACTTCCTTTTGCTTCACCCCTACATGTAACACTTGCTGGCAAATGTCAACGCTATTCTTGATGGCCTGCCAAAAGTTTGAGTAAATTTAGAATGTTCTTGGATTCCTTGGTTTTGGATGCTGCAATTTTAAAGCTTTGTAGATTTACGTCCTTTGCAAAGCTCTGACGTCGTTGCAGATTATAAGTTTACAATTTAGTGTATAAAGTTTTATATTTTGTTCTGTTTTTAAATCAAGTATGATTAAGCTAGATGTCTTAAATTAATCCCTTCCTCAGTCCAATTCTGACTTTCTGGTATTATGAATATGAATTATGAATAGGGGTACTATATACACTCTTTATTAGCCAGTGAAAGATGACAATCATTTTGATAGTACTTGCAAATCTTAACTGAATACTTTCTATAAACCTATCACCAGCTACAAGCTTCATTTATCTGCTTTAAGTGAAGTTCATCAATCTTGATCATTACTTTAAATATCAATATTCATAATGCATGATACCAATTTGTAATTGTTGATAAATTCAAACTGTTAATTTCAAACACTCTCTGCTATATTCTGTGAACTCCATTTTGTATTGCAGTACCTAATTTACAGCTGCACACATCTATTCATATTAACATTTCTCCCCCACATTCTCTTTTCTCTCCCTCTCTCCCTCTCTCCCTCTCTCCCTCACTCTCTCTCTCTCTCTCTTTCTTTCTCTCTCTCTCTCTCTCTCTCTCTTTCTCTCTGTTTCACTCTCTCCCCCTGCAGACAACTCATGTCCGGTGTAGACGTCCTCAAAGTTTTGGCCGAGACGCTAGGCTGCATCGACAGAATAACTGAAGACAAGTCAGACAAGCCAAAGTCGTTTGGGACAGCTCTTTGATGACTCCTCAAGCTGTAAAAAGAAAATCTATCGAAGGAGTATCGTTCACACCACTCTTGGTCTTTCATTAAATGTTCCAGTGTGAAGAGAACACATGATTAAAACGTTCATTCCAGTGCCACTCTGGTCTTCGTAGTCCAGTGTACGGGAGAATGCGTTCATATAGCAGGGAATAAGAATGGTGATGACATGCATGGAGTGGCAGTCTCGTGAACAACGTCATAGCTGTGAAAAAGAACCATTTGAAGATGAAGAAATCATTCATATTACTCCTGGGCCTCATGCATCTTATAAAGAGTTTTGATTCATTCGAGTCAATCAGACTTCTTGATAATACAGGCCCCAGGTCTTTCATACCTGGTGTCTCTTGTGGAAGTATATCTTGAATGTACAGCAAAGTGTTTCCCATTTGGCGCAGTTCACATATGAACAGATAATTTGTCCTATTTGATAAATTTGTATTTTGGAAATTATCTGTTTAGGGCCAGAAGGGCCATTGGTAAATGCATTTATGGCACTGACACTGATGTGGTTGTATTTGTGTGGCCCATTTTACGTGAGGAAAAATAATGTGATATATCCCTCTTCTATTTCTAAAATACATATGGACTGCATAAAAAGAAGAAATGCAATTCAATCATCTCTGAAATTGATTACCTTAATCTTTTGATCAATATCTAAAATTTGGATTTTGTGTAGGTGAGGTGGTTACAATTTTGTTAAAGTTGAAGGAGGATACATACAATAAAAGTTGAAGCTTTCACTAGTTTCCTTCGACCTCAGTGATAAAAAACAAACTGCAATCCTATGTAACACTATGTAATCATAGTTGTTGTTTAATTATGCACAATATCTTATTTTGAAATTTTAAAAATATCTTAGTTAACAAGTTAATAATAGATAATTGGCAGTAACAGATGTGATTTATCAAAACCACAGTGTTTGTATGTATTCCATATGACTAAGCTTTTTTCAACTCAGTGCTATAGGGATGTGACTCAGTAATAATAATGTTCTTTTGTTTTAAAGCCATACATCACCAAAATGCACTGTGCCCAGGAAAATATGGATCAATTTCCTGATTCCCTCTGCAATTTCTGTGATATATTCTATGATTTGAAAATATATTCAGCTTCTTTTTTTGTGGTGGCACGTTGACAAATTAAGCAGAAACTATTAGTGCTATAGGCATGTCTTTGCAGGCATGGTTTTTCTATTGTTTTGGAAAGAGAAAGTTTACATGAATACTCCATGAAAATATCTGTTTCCTGGGTAATTTTTATAGTTTTAATTTCAAGATAAAAAGTTAATACACTTTTAGATTTTTTAATTCTTCATACTAAAAAACAGACATTTCTAGTCAATTCTTAACATTTGAACAGATTTTTTTTTTAATGAGCTCTGACATAAGCAATATATTATTTGCATCTCAAAGATAGAATTTTTAGACTCAAATTATTTGTAGATGCATTATATTGAACCAAAGTTCAGTGTAAATTTACCCAGGTACACGTTTACAAAAATAGAACTGGTATTAGTATTTTATTCACAAACTACGAGATATTTTCATGGAGTATAAATGCCAATCTTTATTTGGCAAAGTTCTGTCTTGATGGAAGTTGAAAGTTTACAGAAAGAAATCCCTTATGAAGGTGATAGTGTACATTGAATTGAAAGACTATGTCATAGTGCAAAAAACTTGCACTGAAATATTAGACTTCATGAATAAACAATGGTAAAAAATTGGAAGAGAATTTTAAAGGTTATTTTATTGTTTTAATTAGAAGTTTAATTTCTTTCCTTTTTAAAATAATGCTTAGGCCTTCATAAAATTGTATTTGACTATACCTCATTACACATAACATGTAGGTATTGCATAATTTGCTTTCAAAATGATAATTATTTATTTTTTAATTATCTATTTCTGCCTTCTTTGCAAGCTTTGCACTCCATGTAAAGTTAATTTCGACTTTTATTTTAAAATCACAAGAGGTACTTTTTGGGTACTATTTCTCAGAAAGTAAGAAAGAATTTACTTATATACGGAAAATATAACACTTTGAAGAGATATTAGCTGTGTGATCATTACATTGAATTTTACTTAAGTGTTGTAACCGAGCATGTACATGTATGCCTTCATTTTTGTACATAGTATTTTTCCAGCTAAGAATACAAAAAAAATGTGCTATATTTAATTCTACTATCTCTTGTCGAATCATGGAAGTATTTACAATTACTTTTGAAAACAAAATGTGATCTTGTGTGATATGTTTCATTCCTAAACCATATAAGTCATGTATAATAGTGTATATAAAACATATAAAAGCATATTATTGTTATCGCTTGTCAAGTATGGAGTGCTAAAGCATTACTTCTGTGTTTGTGTACGATATTAGATTTTATAAAGGCATTTTGACAGTATATGTGATATGTGGTAATGTGTAATCGTATAATGATGATAGCTTTTGATTACTGAATTTGTATGTTATGTCATATTTGTATGTTACATCAAAGAATTTTTACTTATGTCAATTTTGACATTGCAACTTGATACTTGTGTGTATAAGTCTTCCATCGAGTATCTTATGATATATATAAAACTATTTTTGAATGGTAGATAAACAGAAGGCAATATGACCAGTGTAAACATCAGGAGTTTATATTTTTATTCAAATTTTTAGGAATGCAAATGTGGATATTGAGGTATCATAGAATCACTTTAGAATTATCTAAAAAATATGACTAAAATTGTGCAACTCTTTCATAGATAAAGCTTATGAGAAGAAAAAATAATCACATAATTCTGAGTAAACAAAAAAATTGGCACAATTCAGGGTAAAAAGAAATACACTGCCACAAATCATAATAAATGGAAAATGGGATAAAATGAATGAGATAAAAGCCTTGAAATCATATTGAATTTAGTGAATAAGTTTCCTCCTTACAATGCATTGTTATATCCGTAACACATAATTTTCTTTTTTTATTGAAACTGTTTAAAAGGGTCAGGTTTGGGTTATTATCCATTGCAGTTACAGAAGGAATATACTTTTCCCAGATTGATAAGTAATATTTTTGCCACATGAATTTGTATTACCATTCTCAATAGAACATGTCTTCATTTAACATTTGAAATAATTTTTGTTTCAACAAAGTGCAATATTTAGAAATGTTCAACATTTCCATCAAACTTGTTCATGTAGTAGCCTTAACTCTCAAAGTATCAGGTAGAAAATGCCAGAATAAACCACAATGACAAAAAACCTGCAATTCCGTTATCACAATGGGTATAGTGTTTAAACCTATAGGTTAAACTCCATTATCATAATGGTTATATATTGGTCAATTGCAAACCATTATGGCATCATGTAGAGGTGCTATGGTGACATTCAAGATGAGCATGAGACAAGAGACCTGCAATTCTATTATCACAATGGGTATAGTGTTTCAACCTATAAGTAAAACTCCATTAGCATAATGGTTATATTGATCAAATGCAAACTGGTCAATGGGCAATTGTCAAGGCATCATGTAGGGGTGCTATGGTGACATTCAAGATGTGCATGAGACATATTTATGGACTCTGTTAGATTAAGACTATGTTCAATGTTGAGAGCTAGAAAGGCATTAACTCATATCATTATACATAGAATGGACGTCCTAATGCCTCTCAACATCTAATTAATTATTAATATATTATTCTCCAGAGCAGCCGTTCTGTGCATGTGAAATTAAACCCTGCAGCGCAATAACCAGAATGTCATTACCATAAGACCAGTGTACAAATGTATTCAAATTTTATGCAATTGTCTTTAGAGACCATAAGCTTGCCCAAGGCTTACCCAACACGACAACATATATGCACGGTCACATGGATTCCTTTGGTTAAGATGCCACTATATGAAAAGGTGAACCATATGTAAATATTTTGTTACCAGGAGTTTCTGGGTAGAAATGCAAATGGATTTGAATCTAAACTGGTCTATATATTCACTCAAAGATATTTGCTCAAGGTGGTGTTCTGCCCAACATCCAAGCCGTGCTGCTTCACAAATGCAAAGATTTAGAAGGCACACAGGTATGAAATGCAGACTACAATGTTTCATTTGCTCATGTATTTATGAAAACTAACTACATATCATATTTTTGAGCTATTGTGTTGAAAAAGAATCTGAATAAAATCTAAAATTTCAAAAGAATAATTCTCCGTGCATTGTTGTGTATTAGCAGATTAGGTGATATTCATCATCTTTTTTGAGAGCCAGACAAAGATCTGATTTTGCCATACTGCCTCCTCCACAATTTAAATTCTAAATCAATCTTGCTCTTTGATTACTGTACTATAGGTTTTTAATCTTATTTAATCAGCTATATAAACAGTTAACTAAATTATTTATACCCCTTGTAAATTTGATGTTTTATGTGCCTTTTTATTACTCAAGAATTAAAGGTGGGCTGGTTAAATTAGGGTTTTTGTTGAATACCTTCTAGATGCAAGCTTTAGTATGTCACATTCAAGAGGGTGCTGAGGGTATGAATAATTTAGTTAACTGTATTTCACACGTTTTCTTGCAAACTTTTATTTTCAATACAAAACAGTCTCAACAAGATGAAGTTTATCTATAAAAAAGGATTCAATTTTAAAGTCATGAAATAATACCATATTACAGAATATCCACATTGTTGTGAATTTTCCACTAACTATCATTTAAAAATTATCAATAATACCTTCAACCTGAAACAAAACACTAGACTTAAAATAGTTAATTCCGTTAATGCATATTTAATTACTTTTACTTTCAATGAACTTCCACTTCAAATTAATTCAGCTTTTGAAATATTTCACATAATTCATTGCATTTACCAATCAGCCTAAGATATTTGACTTTCAAATCTGAAATGTACAAGACTATTATTTGACATACAAAACTAAATGATAATTTAAAGAATTAAAAAAAAATCAAAACAAGGAGGGAAACGTGACGTGAATATATTGTACATTTAGCAGGAAAAAGAAGATTACTTGTACAAAAATAACCAAAATATGGGGACAAAATAATGTGCTAATTCATTATGTGTCCTTTAATAATTAACATTCAAATCTGGCACCTGTTACCTTGCAGACAAAATGATAACTAAAGAGGATTTATTGGTAATGCGATACGAAAACATTGATCTTTAATAGTACATCATTAAATTCAATAAATTGAACTTCATTTAAAAGGTATTCTCTGTATGAAAATGTGACTGTTACTTAATAAAAATCCATTCCTTAGTAACACGATTTCTGTTTAAACTTGATATTACATAGTTTGACTTCAATTAAATTACAACTACAAATATAGGCAATAAGTACCTGAATTGGGAATCACATATGGGGGGAAGTGGATGTCACAATACAAATAAAAGCAATATCTTATATTTTAATTTAAAGGACTACTCGTGATAATTGTATCATGGAAATAAGGTTAGTGGTGAAGTAACTTCAAAATACACACAACAAAGAATGAAAATTATATAGAATGAATGCTAGTGATGTATTATTTCTTAAGAACACAGATAAGGTTCCCCACACTAAAAAACAAAGCCAGCACAGTTCAAAGGTCAATATTAAAAATATAAATACAATTTCAAATCTCCGATGTTAAACAGAGGAAAAGGGTAACTCCAGCTTTCATAATAATATTAAGCCACCTTGTTTGCATACGGCCAACATATACCACTAAGCAGAGCACTCTTGGAGGTGACGAACAAATTTATACAAAACACACCTTTTCTGAGTTTTTGGTTTGAACGAATTCATTTCAGAAATACAATTATATACGCTCGTCACACAGTGATAAAGCCCATCTCTTTTCTTTTTCCACTCTCCAAATTCTTGTGACTGAAGGAATAGGCAATTTTCGTAATTTAACCAAATGTATGCATATGCCTTAATTAGTAAAGAGCCTGGTACGAATTATATAATTTACCTGGTACGAATAAGTCAGAATTATAATCGGATACATTAGTTGTTACTAGGTAGGACAAACATTATGGCTTGCCCTACCTAAAAACACTTAATATGTATATGCAATTTGCCTTCTGACTATTGAAATACAATTATTCGTTACAGGTGTCTGAAACAATTTGTAACATGGCACTTACCAAAGATTTATGCATTGAATTTGATTACATTACGAAAACGGTCTATTGGGTCTCTATCGTGTAATAAACCCATTGTCTATCTACAAGCTCAGCCTGCTCGGGTATAATAAGCAAGCAGCATTTCATGGTCCTTTCTACACTTTTTAATGAATGAATTGCTGAGATAAATGGCATTCTTGATATCGTGCTAGCACAAATGGGTACATTTTCATGTAATAGGGTCGGTTTGGTGCTGCAACATTAATTTGAATGTGCTTGTAATCCTGTCACTATGAACATGACAGACAAAGAAAGTGGACAAAATATACAGTTCCTCAGGTAGACAAAGGAACATCCTTCACTGCTATTATGAAAAAAGGTAAATATGCGTGTGACACCTTTTCTAAACATTTTTACATAATAGCAGTGAAGGGATGTTCCTTTGTATACCTGAGGAACTGTATATTTTGTCCGCTTTCTTTGTCGGTCATGTTCATAGTGTGTCTGGCAATAGCCAATGTCTGTAACCATGGTGCAACCTAGTGTTGTGCAAAGGCATTAACAGAATTACAGAACTGAAAGCATAATGACGCATTATAGCAGACAAAGGAAGCATTCCATTTGATGTTCCCAGGTAGAGATGATGAGATCCCCCATCCAAAGAAACTACCGGGGTGAATGTGTCCACGCAAATAGCCATTGCGTGGAACAAGCCTTAACAGGACTAAGGACAATAGGTCATTATCGTAATGTAACCAAATGTATGAATATGCCTTTGTGAAGCGCCTCGATACGAATGATTTCATCCACCTGTTACGAAGAAATGTATCTCCTCAATAGTCAGAATTCAAATTGCACACATTAGTTGTTGCTAGGTAGGACAACAATTAAAGCATGCCCTACCTAACAACACGTAATATATGCAATTCGCATTCTGACTATTGGGATATATTCTTAACAGGTGAATGAAGTCACTGATCCTACCGAGGTGCTTCACAAAGCATATGCACAAACTTGGACGGTCACATTACGAAAATGGTAAATTTTCGTAGGTGAAAGAGTGAGAGAACTTCAAGCCCGAAGTCAAGAAAACATTGATGCTGCGTAACAATGCTGCTATATACTACTGGTGAGAAGAGCATTTTAGGATATGTAACGTCGTTGTCAACTTTGTAACGAGATCGATCGAGAGGTGGAAAAGTCAAGGATATGGGGGCTGAAGAAGGTAAAGGACATATTTCACAAATCCATTTACTTTTGAAAAGCTAATGGACCAAATTGAATTCTGTTTGAAATTGATTCCCCTAACTTTCGATTTGTCAAAAACCTGAAGAAAATGGGGTTTGCACCTGTCGCGTTCGAGAGCATCTTAAACTCAGTGATGCGTGACATTGATTATGCAACAAGGCGCCAAATGAAAGCTGGAAAGTTACTCATAACCTATGTTTAATATTTAACATATGAAAATGTATTCTTTTGAAACGTTGACTTATAAAATTTAGGCACCCTGTGCGGGTACATAAATAAAAAGATCGGTTTGAATTTGTTTAAGTATGTGTCTATGAGCAGACCTTGCATTTGTATGCATACAAATTAAACAGTGATTATGTATTGTGAGTACCTAATACACAAGTTTATGACAAAAGCACTAGCAAGTAGACAACTCCAATAGAGAGTGAACAAATTATTGGTCATCAAAGTCTTGCAGGCATGATACCATTCCTAGAATAATCTGCTTGTTTCTCTCTTAATAACAAAACAAAAATACTCAATTATATTCACATATTTCTTTAATCTTTGCAGATCCCTTGTCAACCATTATTTCTTTCTTTCTTCCGTCCTTCCCTAATACATTTCTTTCCTTTCTCGATCCTCCCCTCATTCATTTCTTTCTTTCTATCCTTCGGTCTGTATTTCATTAATTTGTGTTCCTTTCTTCACAATTCTTTTCTTTGTTTCTAAATTTCTACCTTTCTTTTTTGTTCTTCTATCTTTGCCCTCTCATGTCGAACTTTGTTTTTTTGTTGCCATCTGGCTTTTGGCCAGGAGAGTACTTTGAGTCAGCAAGCCTTCGATCCGGTCACATGACTAATGTGGAAAGAGAGAAAGAAGTCCCACACAACCATGAATACCACACAGTTCATGTCTGTGCTGAAACAATGTGCAGGGTTAAAGGGATAGTCCACCCCAGGATTTTCTTTAGCTGACGATATAGACCTAATAATACCATGAAGAATGATACAAGTCTCATTAAAATCCATGATCACATAACGAAGATATATCGACTTTTTTATCGAAAATCAGCCGCCCCCCAAATGCAAATGCGTTACATGGGCATGAAACGATTGTGACGTATGTTGCGAGCTGCCTTCTTATTTCGGAGATATTCACTTTCGCTTTCACTTTCATTCATGATTCGTCGTGTCAGTGCGATAACAGTGTACCGCGAGCGAAAGTGAATGTCTGCGAAATAAGAAGGCAGCTCGCAACATACGTCACAATTTCGATACTATCGGTTATTTTTTGGCGATCGTTTTTTGCCCATGTAACGCATTTGCATTTGGGGGGCGGCTGATTTTCGATAAAAAAGTCGATATATCTTCGTTATGTGATCATGGATTTTAATGAGACTTGTATCATTCTTCATGGTATTATTAGGTCTATATCGTCAGCTAAAAAAAATCCTGGGGTGGACTTTCCCTTTAAGGGATTGGGGACCGGGGTGGGGTTATGATGGGGGTACAGGGGTGGGCCTATGACTGGGGTATGGGGAAGATAGAGGAGGGGTAACATAATCATAGTGGTGAAAATAAGGAGGGGGGGGGGGAAGGATCACTAAATTAGGGGGTGGATGGGGAAGAACCTTATGCATGAGTAATGTAAATGCGACACACATGCAAATGTAATGAAGCATATATGCATCATGGGTCCATTATGAAAAACAGTGTTTTTTGGCCTCACTTTACAGCAAATCGTTACTCCTCCAACTCCTTCAAAGAAAGTTGTTTTCAATCAGATTAGAATATTAACATTTAGATATCAGCATTTATACATCCATAATTCCTTGACCTACTAGGGGAGGGCACAAGTATTAGTGCATAACAAATTGTTTAGAAATAAACAGAAACCTACTGATACCAGCAACATTTTGGGCCTTGCCTTAAGATTCCTTAGTGAGCCCCTAGTAATAAGCTTTGAGAGAGCCAAGGATAGAACATAAAATTCATGAAAGCAATTTTGTTTAAATAAATATTTATTTTTGATAGTTTGCTTTTTGTTTCTGTATGTTTGCTTGCAGATAACCCTTCCAAATCAAATGCTCTTTTAAACCTGGGTATTGAGGTCATGAAACCTTCTCAGCTGGCTTTGGAAGGAAAGGAATATCCTCTGAGTCCACTTGCATGACCACAAGTAACAGGGGTATACCGCCTACTACGCACTTTCCTAAGAAACAAGACCTATGAAAAGTCATTAGTTATAGGCCTTTGTTAACCCTCTCACCCTCTTCAATCTCCTTCATACACTGTAACATTTTTACAGGACTTTTATTTCTGCAATTGGGGATTTAAGTGCGTATAATTGGCCTATGCTCCATCCCCGTATAAAAAACAATTTGGCATACTAAAAATACACAAACCTGCCCACCTTATATACCCTGTTCTCTACCATTCTCTACATGTGCCTCGCATAATTTTATGTTGGGAGTGGCTTGAAGAATTGGGAGGGGATCCTCCCCCCCCCCCTCCCCTCTCCTCTCCCCGACTGGTACCGCTACTAGAGAACCTCCATTGTTCTTTTGCTTGTCTAGAAATGTCTAACAAGCACAAATTAATATATCCAAAATGCCTCTTTCATACCAACTATCTGTCATGTTGTTTCAATTATAAATGTCCCCTTCATCATTCCAAAAGAAAGACGTCACCTAAAGAAAAACAATATTCCTCCGCATTCACTGATTGTTTACCAGTTAAGAAGAAAAAAAAGGCTTTTATTCCTAGGTACTTGCCAGATGTCAGAAAAAGTTCATCAACAATTAGCTTCAACTTTATTTTTCAGCTAGACTTTCATCACAACACTTGCCATGAGAGCTACTAATCTGGAGGGAATCTGAACCGGTGCATTCTCCAAGATCATAATGTTTCCATGGCAACACTGCCAAATATCTCCATCCTGGATCTGGAGAACAAAACAGTTTTCATCCCGAGAGATCATGTAGACAACCGAGAGCTCATCCTATTATCATCCAGGCACCACTCAACATCAAACTGGGTTGTTTATGTAACCCATCCGGGTATTAAACACAGCTGCATATCAGAAGATATTACAACGCTCTGAGGAAATTGTCAGTTTAAAGCATACCCTATATATATCAATCTTTTTTTTAACCTATTTTTTAATTTTTACAACAACAACAATAAAGCCTTCAAACATTTCAAAGTAATTAATCAACGTAATCGTTGACAAAAATCCAAATCAGTTCAATATAAGAACATTTGAAGATATCTCCTTATCAGAAATGCTGCAACAGAAATATCGAGAGTTTTTTTTAATTCATATTTATCATAATAAAGCATATTTTCTTTTCTAAACAGAGTCGAAAACAGCAGTTGTTGTGGTTTCTTTGCATCTTCATTTCGAGAAAAAAATATTGTTCAACCCAAGAGGTCACGCAGACAATCAAGAGCTCATCCTATTACCATCCAGGCACCGCTGTACATCAAACTAGTTAGTTCGTGTAATCCATCCGACTTTTAGAAACAGCTGTATGCAATGGAGGTACTAGCTAGGAGGCACTGGGAGCATCATTATTTTAACGAAAGTAATTGTTCTCCTTTTTGTTCGCCTTTAAAAAAAATACAACTTGCTCCTTTTACTCCTCCTATTTCTTTGTTTTACCTTTCTCTATGACCTTAATACATGTGATTTCATATTTTACCTGAAAACATATTTCCTTGAGTCAAGTTGAATTTTCTTTTTTCTTCGATTTTTTCTTCACATGGAACCTGAAATAGTCGTGGAGTTTGCATTTTGTTAAAGGATGTTACTTTTGAAAAGGAATATGACGGTGACGATGGACGTTTCATTAATGTTGTTTTGAATAAGCAAAAGGTCACATTCATAAATGTGTACGGTCCTAATTGGGAAAACTACTTTTTTTTCTAAATATATATTACATAACTTGAGAACTTTGATTGATAATCTGCGGTTTGTGGCGGAGATTTTAATCTAGTATTAGACGTAAGCATAGACAAAATGGACGGCCGTCAAACCACAAATTCACACACATTGAATTGTACATCATGATAATGGAAGAGTTCAATTTGTTGTTGTGTGGCAATCTAATACTTGGTTGTCAAAAAATGTTTTCGTCGTTTGGATTTGTTTCTGCAATTTATTTCAATTTATACTATATACATGTAGTCAGTGATAGAGTGTTTTGGGAATTCAGCACTTCATTGTTGCAAGATGAAACATAGGCAGGATTTGTTCGTAAATGTATACAAGAAAACAAAAATGTTATACTTAATATCTAAGATCCGAATACCTTCTGGGATTTTTTAAAATGCCAAAATAAGATCAATGACAATGGAATATTCAATTAAGAATGCCAGGAAATTTATACTATAATACAAGAAAAGATAAGCTCAATTTTCTTAAGAGTAGTTATGCTCAAAATCAGTCAGATTCTGTTCAGAATGAGATGACATCCTGTAGAAAAGATCTTGAGCAGTTATATGAGAGAAAGGCAGTAGGTGGAATGATAAGACATTAAAGAATATTATTTTTATTTATTAATTTGTATATAGCTGACCACTGATTTATTTAGAAAATGTATTCACTGTGTGAAATGTCTCAACACGATTTGCTGGATAATTTTACTGCAGTTTATTTATGTTTGTATAATTATTGATATTTTACGCAATGTATGGCTGCAAATCGATTTTCAATAAAACCATTACCATTATATTATTGGATTGAGAGTGGCGAAAGAAATACCCGTTATTTTTGTTTAAATCTAGAGAAAAGAAATAAACGACAAAAATGTATTACTATATAAGTTACAAACCTAAAGCGGTTCAACCGTGACACCAAGAGAAGCAATATGCTTGTCTGAGACATTGTCTCGATCAGAGAATGTTATAAAACTGTTTTCTACTCCTGTAATCCACCACAAGTTAATCTCAAGGATATTTTACCTCATGTCAATGAAAGCCCCAAATTATCTGAAAAGTTACTAATAAAATGTGTAGAAATTGCCAACAGAGTTACACAATACAATGGAAGATCGTGTACTCTAAAATAAATAGGTACTAAATTTGTATATATTTGTATACATTTTTCTTCGAAGATTTAGGAGAAATCAAGCTCAATAAAGATTTGCAAAAGTTACAAAAACTTTGGCCACCGGACTTGGGCCACCGCGTTTATAATTTCGACGTTAGAAAAAGTTACTATCTGGGCGCTCTTAAAAGCAGTAAGGTAGTTAGTTCGTAACCTCAACTTTCATAGGCGACAAAAAGCAAGAAGTTCAATACCAGATGTGGCTCCAGGCTTTAATTTTGTTTGAAAAATAAGGGAGAGGGGCTCATTAATCCATAAAATATGACGCGCAAAAAAGGGGCCGGCCCCTGACCCTCCCACATCAAAACTGATACGCCGCTGGAAAGGGCCGGCTGCGTGGTTTAAAAAAAAACTATGATAAGGACAAAAGAGGAACCGGACCCCCGTGATAACCCTAGATGATTGCAAAAAATAAACAAAAAATCAAACCTCGGCCACCGAGGTCAGAAATTAAACTTGGTACCCGAGCTAAAATCAACTCTTTCTCTCATTCTTACACACTTTTACAAAATATCAAACATTTTCGAAAGAATTAAACCTGGACCACCGCGGTCAGAAACTTCGCGTTGGTGTCAGTTACTATCTGGGCCCTCCTGGTGACAGCAGGCCCAGATAGCCCTTAACCCTAAGTTGGCTGGGTGACGAAAAGCAGCAAAATTTCAGGCGTTAATCCGGTTTGGATCAGCGGTAGAGCATTTGACTCTTGTACCCGAGGTCCAAGTTCGATATCAACTCTTTCTTTCATTCTTATCCACTTTTGCAAAATGTCAAACATTTTCCAAAGAACGGAACCTGGACCGCCGCGGTCAGAAACTTAACGTTAGTGTCAGTTACTATTTGGGCCCTCCTGGTGACAGCAGGCCCAGATAGCCCTTAACCCTCAGGTGGCTAGGTGTCGAAAAGAAACTAAATTTCAGGCGTTAAGCATGTTTGGATCAGCGGTGGAGCATATCTACCTGAGGTTCAATAATAATAATAATAATAATAGCTCACATTTATAATGCGCCTAATACTTTGTTTCTAGGCGCGGAACATATTATTACCCCGGTCATCGGATTCAGGCTTACCCGCACACAAGGTATGCACATTCTCCACTCCCTGGGGAGCATTCCAGCCAGTCGCCATTTACAAGCGCCATTGCTAATCAAACCACATTAGCTTTCGCATCCTACCGGGTACCCATTTTAAAACCTGGGTGGAGAGTGGCAAATGTAGATTAATGTCTTGCTAAAGGACATTAGTGCCGCGGCGGGACTTGAACCGCGGACCTTCAATATAAACTCTTTCTTTCATTCACATCCACTTTTGCAAAATATCAAAAACTTTCCAAAGAATCGAACCTTAGCCATCGTGGTCAGAAACTAAACATTGGTGTCAGTTACTATCTGGGCCCTCCTGGTGACAGCAGGCCCATTATAGGCCTTAGCCCTCACTTGGCTTGGTGACGAAAAGCAATTAATTTTAGGTGTTAAGCATGTTTGGATCAGCGGTAGAGCATTTGCCTCACATACCCGAGGTCCAAGGTTCGATATCAACTTTCTCAAGCAGTCATCAAAAGTATTCATCTTGTCAATGATCTGTTTCATATGCATGTTATTTCACGACTATAAATGGTTTTAGTAGACAATTGTTTTGTTTATTATTCATATTTAAACCAAGAAAATGATTGCCATATTATCAGTATCCTCGCTGAAAGTTGATATTTCTATAAGTATTTTGATAAATGCTTTTTTTCATTTTGTTTATAAAATTCCCAAAGAGGCCTGTGGTATCATTTTTTTCTCCATTCGGTTAACTATAATTTTGACATTTGTACACATTATTTGTGAATTGTATTTTGACACTTATACTTTGATTTTTGATTTGTTAACATGATATTGAGAACGATCCTCCATATTTGGATTGTGTTTAGTACAATTTAATTGGAATTTGATTCAATTTGAATCTTTCATTGTGTGTGGAAATAAAAATTAAAACAGAAAGTTCTTGCAGATGTTGTTAAATCATCAAAGATTTTAAAGAATAATTTTAAAAGATATTTATTGAAAATTGGAAAAATTAAATGAATCCAAACACATGATTTTACTGAAGCTACATGTAGCACATGGTCTCAATTCAATGGCCAGACACTAAAAAACAACACATTCACACATTTCAGATATTCTGCAAAGAACATTTCACACGAAAGTTCAAAAGTTTATTGAGCAGACACTGCGCTACTTAATACCAATATCCTCACCCTTCACAACACAAACCAATATCTATGGATCTTGTAATGCGCACAGGCACACAGGGACCTGTCTATTATCTATCCAGGCACTTCCTAGAAATGATGGATAAACAACAAAATGAGAGCATATAACCACAGTGTCTCTTAGAGACAAGTCGGGTCATAACCAGTTTGGGTTGTGTGGGTTGAGTGGGTGCCAGCCCCATTGATGACTTCATTTTCAGATTTTGTTTCAGGAGGGGAGGGGGGGGGGGGCTCCTACATTTTGAAGGACTTGGAGAGGAACAAAAATGCTACCAGTCTCACTTCAACTTGTGCAGTCTTAGTATGAAAATATTATTTTTCAGCCCCCCCCCCCCACCCCACCCCCAAAAGAAAAATATGTACAAAAGTATACATACCAACAAAACATAAGGTATGATATTCTTGAACTTTTTCCCTTGTACACGATCAGCCTCGTGGAAAACAAAAGCTATAAGGATAGCTCCAAATATATCTCAAAATCTGTTCATTTAGTTGACAAAAACAAAATATATAAAAAGAACAATATAAATAGCTACATTGAGAAATGTCTTTCACTTGGCTATAATGAGACATGTATATAGACAAGGATAATAACCTCATTTCTAGGATCTTAAAGCTATACAGACTATACTATTCATAGATGAACCTGCAAGCTACAATAAGAATAATTTTGTTTACCAAGGAAAGCCTCTCTTCCTGAGATCATTACACCAGTGATTGCCAGGTACTAATCGCACCTGGGTAGAGAGTGGCAAATGTGGGCTAATGGCTTGCCAAAGGATATTATTGCTGGGCTGAGATTCGAACCCTCAACCCTTGGATTGAGAGCCAAGTGAATGAACCACAAAAACTTATCAAATTAAATCAAATTAAATTATTCATTTTTACATTGTAAAAACAAGATATGATATCACAACACCTACAATAAAAAACTTAAACCACCACTGAAGGTTAATTGGCTCATGTTAACCAAACTCAACAGGAACAGAAATGGTCAGAGTGGCATCATCACTTTATGCATTGTAGGAGCAAATATGGGTCGGTCAAAACACAAGGTGAAAGGGATATAGGTGCTTGTCGGTGTGGACTCCCTTTAACTTGTCAACATAGTTGCAATACAGGCAACAATATGCTATATCATGGTCATATAATCCAGAGCGCTGATTACCGCATAATGGTCATTGGGTCACATGACTAAACATGAGCTCATAGCTGCAACCTCACTTCAAGACCACATTTCCTTTTTTTATGTGTAAGGGTCAAATGGTATTAAGAACTCTGCAGAAGCCAAGTTTACAGAATAAAGAGTAGGACATCACAATCTGGACATCTACATGTACAAGAGTATCTGATTTAGACTAAGATCTTGGATTTCCTTATAATTGTAGGGGAAACCATAAAGAGCTTTGAAGCAAGGCTAGCCCCAGTCTATCACAGAGTGTATCACTACAAAAGGACTCCTGACTGTGTGTTATTTGATATACACATGATGTTATTGAGACAGAATCATTAATTATGTCAGTCAGTATGCTCTGTGTCGTGTTCATATGAAACCGAACCTGGAAATCAATACATGTTATGTATAACTGATATCAATAACAGGGTCAAAAGTGGAAGAAATTGATTCCAGCCATACCCCCTCCCCCAAATTCCCTCTGGAAAGAAGTATTGAGAATCATTTAAGAAAGGATACTGACTAAAAAGGGATCACAATCTATGGGATATATGAATGGATTTTAGATAGATTTTAGACAGGTATATTATGTGAGTGTAAATACGTAAATTTGAATTGAAAACAAATTTTGTATAGTATTCTGCAATAATGGTCATGACTTGCCTAAATTAAACAACAACAACAACGACAGATTGACCTCAATTCCCTTTCACCAATCTTAACATACGATTCCTTGGTTTCCTCTTGTAATAAGTGGAATGTCGAGTAACAGAGGTCCCCCCCCCCCCCATCTTCCTCCTGCCACAAACAAATATGCACCCCTTTGCCTGGCTAAGGTCATTGCACAGTCACTAAACAGTGTACCTCATACAGCACAACACTCACTACATGACTGTGTTTTCTTGAAGTAAACAACAACAGGATATAATCATTTTGCCCCAAATCCCTTGTACCTAGCAACATGTAGCCATTTGACACGTTACCCAGCAAAATGATAAAAACAGTTTAAAGAGATGATTGGTACTGCAAAACGAAAAACAGCAACAAAACAGAAATACTTGTCTTGCCCTTGCCGGGGTAAATCGCAAGAACGAACAGAAACCTCAAATCAGAAGATATGATTAAAGCAGTTTCACCACTTGAGCTTATTTGACAATTTGCTTGGAAGTTCTGACTAAAGCCCACCGCAGACTGTACAATCTGATTTTGGAAGAATTTGCGATAGCATTTGATACAAACATTTAAACTTGTAAAATCTGAATAACTGAGGATCTAAATAGTTGTCTGATTAGTAATATCTAAATTTCATGGAATTTTCGAGCTTCATTGGATGAGGAAAGCGCTAAATCAGCTCAAAATCGTAGCGACGTCACTCCTCTATTGCGACTGTCTAGGATGTTAAGCCAATTCAGTTTTATTCTGACTAGAAGAGTTAAATGCAATACATTTCTGGTTGTTTGTATTATTATCTAGGACCTAAATCACGATTATGATGTTTGTCTAGACTTTCCTATCTAGTATAATTGCCATTTCTTCGAAAATCGGATCGCAGGAAGATTGTACAGTGTGTGATAGGCTTTATGTGCAATTGTGCTTAACATTATAAAGCAGGGATTAACACTAGCTCTTACTTCAGTTCAGAAGGAAGAGTTTGAGGTAAAAAGGCACTGTGCAATGTTCTATATGACTCAAGAGTACGGTTTAGATTTGATGTTTTATGTGTTTTAACATAAGAATGAAATGTGGACTTTTTGAATTAGGGCCTTTGTTGAATACTTTTAGATGTAAGCTTTAATATGTCACATTCTCAAGAAACAAATTAGTACCAATTAATTTTTCACTTACAAACCTTGATAAAGGTATGAATAATTTAATTGTTGACTGGAGATTTCTCACTAATGTCTGTAAAAAAAGTCATCAGATGATATAAATAATGTATGCAACAAAAAACTGTGACATCTTTCACAAATCATCTCTTGAGAGCCTCAAAAAGCTTTGGCTCAATACTCCCTGTTGACAAACATATTTCTATATTGAACTAAAAGCTGGTTGTTGGTAACTACTTTGTAAAATCAACAATGAATATTATCTAAAAATAATATTCAAAATAGCAAGAATATTTTTCAGTACATTCACTTCTCTGTATCTATATGCCTTGCTTGTTGCATGTGAAGGACATGAGTCATGCAGAAGCTTTCAAAGCACTGATGACTCTACACCATAATCTTGATTTGCCAAGAACAATGCAAACCTTCCTTTTCTCCCCAAATATAAAAAGAATATATCTTTTATATCTGGAATTGCTTGTGATTGCATACACTACTTATCTAGCACAGATACAAAAGCCTCTTTTGCTTCAAGAAATGACCGAGTCATACAGAAAACTTTCAAAGCATCGATGACTCTAAACCATAATCTTGATAACAAAGAAAAATGCAAAACATTCCTTTTCTCCCCAAATATAAAAAGAATATATCTTTTATATCTGGAATCGCTTGTGACTGCATACACTACCTACCTAGCACAGATACAACTTCAGACCTTTTTGCTTTGACACAAAACTAAGTCATACAAAAAACTTGAGGCATTGATGACTCTAAACCATAATCCTGATTTGCCAAGAACAATGCAAAACCTTCCTTCTCTCTCTCTCCAAATATAAAGGAATACAGGTATATCTTCTAGGGCTGGAATCACTTGTGAATGCATACACTACCTACTTAGCACAGATACAAAAGCCCTTTTTGCTTCAAGAAATGACTAAGTCAAACAACCCAGGTCAAAAAACAGTTGGATACCAGTTGAACCTACTGGTACTGGTACCAGTTGATTCCAGTTAAGTTAACTGGATTCAATATGGATATTGGAATACTGGAATCAACTGGTAACCAATTGATTCCAGTTAGACCAGTTGTCAACTGGTACCAGTTGATTCCAGTTAAGTGAACTGGTTTCAATATGGAAATTGGTTTAGTGGAATCAACTGGTAGCTGGTACCAGTTGATTCCAGTTAAGTTAACTGGATTCAATATGGATATTGGAATACTGGAATCAACTGGTAACCAATTGGTTCCAGTTGGACCCAGTTGTCAACTGGTACCAGTTGATTCCAGTTAAGTGAACTGGTTTCAATATGGAAATTGGTTTAATATAGTGGAATCAACTGGTAGCTGGTACCAGTTGATTCCAGTTAAGTTAACTGGATTCAATATGGATATTGGAATACTGGAATCAACTGGTAAGCAATTGATTCAACTGGTAACCAATTGATTCCAGTTGGAATACCAGTTGTCAACTGGTACCAGTTGGATCCAGTTTACCAATTTCAATATTGGATACAAACAGTTGATCAATAACCAGTTGATTACCAGTAGCGACCAGCAATCAGCTGATAATCAATAATCAATATTGCTTAGCAACCAACTAGACCACATTTACTTAAACTCTTGCTAGACCCCATCACATAATCATTTGAGGCGCATTACATTTGAGTATAAGATTAATTAAGTACTTGCGAGCTCATACATACATATATACAAAATTATACATGTTTTTACTGGTTATCAATAACATAAATCAATATATATCTATGTTTACGTCTTAAATTGGATGTAAAACATGATCAGACATAATATAATATATTTGTCAATGATTGACTAATAAAATATGAATCACAAACTTAATGTGCATTAATTAATTGTCACATTTGCTTGACAGATCATGATAATAACGTTTTCTGTGAAAACATGCAAATTAATCATGAATATGCATTAGATACATTGAACTGGTTTTTCAACTGGTATTCTACTGGTTTCAACTGGTAAATCAACTGGCAATCATCTACTGGTTTCAACTGGTAAATCAACTGGCAATCATCTACTGGTTTTCAACTGGTAAATCATCTGGTAATCATCTACGGGTTTCAACTGGTAATTCAAGTGGTACTCATGTATTGGTTTTCAACTGGTAAAGCAACTGGTAATCATGCATCTACTGGTTTCCAACTGGAATCAGCTGGTATCAAATGGTCCAGTTTGGTCACTGTGCTGGAATGAAGTTATGAATTACCAGTTAAGCCCATTGGTTTTAACTGGTATCAACTGGTCTAATAATATACCAATACGCCTATAGTTAATGGCTTTCAAATGGAATCAACTTGTAAACTACACCCAGTTGGGTTTCAATATATATGTTCCAACAGGAAACAACTGGTCTCATTGTCCACTTTGGTTAATTTGTATGGGTTTTAAACTGGAATCAACTGGCAGATATACCAGTAAGGCCTATTGTTTTTAACTGGTATCAACTGGTGTAACAATTTACAAGTATAGTTCATTGGTTTTAACTGGAATCAACTGGTTTGTTTTCAGCACGTGCCAGTAAGGTCAATGGGTTTCAACTGGGATATACTGGTGCATGTGAAGTTTTCCAGTACCAGTTGAATCCAGTTGCAACCAGTAGATTAAACTGGCACATATTCCAGTTCCGTCAACTGGATTCAACTGGTACCAGTTGATTCCAGTAGATACCAGTTGAAAATCCAACTGGTTTCAACTGTTTTTTCGACCTGGGAACACTTTCAAAGCATTGATGGCTCTTAAGAGTCTTAAAGGTAAAGACCAGTAATGGTCATGCGATTGCATTGTGAAAGAAACGTTGTGGAATCGATCAGAAAAGGTCGATCATCTAGCATCTAGCATCTGCAAGGTTCTGGAATCATCAAAATGATAAGAAATTTGGCTCATTCTTCGTAAAGTTACAAGCACTATACACAGAAAGATGTATATGGGACTACCCTATCTCTCTCACCAGACCATGAGAGAAATAAATTTACCAAATATATGAATTAGTAGGTGGTTTCCCGGCAAATTTTTTATCATCATGTATTAGTTAAAAAAAACATATTCTTTCACATGATTGGTAATGAGAGCTTCCATTTCATTTTTTGAAATTGGGGCGTTGCCAATACTGGTCTTTACCTTTAACCATAATCTTGATTTAACAAGAACAATGCATTTATCCCCTAATATAAAAAGAATGTATTTTTTTTGCATGGAATCACTTATGCTTGCATATTATACACTACCTACCTAGCACAAATACACAAGCCTTTTTTGCTTTGACTGAGTCATACAGAACATTTTCAAAGCACTGATGACTCTTAACCATAATCTTGATTTGTTGAGAACAATGCAGCATTCTTCAGTCGGATAGGAAGATGACTTTCACTGATTTTAATCAAGTTTGTCAACGGATGGGGTGACCTAGCTAGCTGAAGCCTCTGTGGTTTGCAAGGATGTAAACAAGGAAGGTTTTTAACCCTTAACATGCGGAGGTTCACAATATGCCCCTGTGGTCCCATGCAATGCTCTTTGCGTAAGTCCATCGATGTGCTTAACCCTTAACATGCAGAGGTAATAGGTACACGATATTACCCTGTGGTCCCATGTAATGCTCTTTGCATAAGTCCATCAAGGTGCTTAACCCTTAACATGCAGAGGTTAGGTACACAATATTCCCCTGTAGTCCCATGTAATGCTCTTTGCGTCAGTCCATCAAGGTGCTTAACCATTAACATGCAGAGGTTACGTACACAATATTCCCCTGTGGTCCCATGCAGTGCTCTTTGCGTAAGTCCATCAAGGTGCTTAACCCTTAACATGCAGAGGTTAGGTACACAATATTCCCCTGTAGTCCCATGTGTTGCTCTTTGCGTAAGTCCATTCAGGTGATTAACCCTTAACATATGCAGAGGTTGTGCAATATTCCCTAGTGATCCCATTGTATAAGTGTAAGCAGATTGAGGATTTCCATTTAACTGTTAACATGTCAAGGTTAACCATTAGTTACTCACCCATTACAATATCACAGTATTAGTCAGATACTTTCTCTCTTAGGCATTGCATCTTCAGTGGTCAGAAATCAGCTAAAGTCTCCAACTGCCATAGGCAATGATACTCTGTGTAGGCATACTGAAAGTTCATGGTAACTGGCATTTGGGGCTATTGTATGATCAGCTATGTATGCTAGTGATAGAGTTACAACAATGTTGGAGCTATAGCATTGTTTTATCCATTGCAATTAGCCTAATTGCAGTGGATGGCCACTGGTAGGACCTCAATTTTACGAGGTAATAGTAATAACCTAGTGAGTGCTCTGTGTAGGAGTGCTTGAGGATATTTAATCATCACCGGTTCCGCAGGGTTAGACAAAGTGATTGACTTTCGAAAACATTGACAAACTTTTCAAGATTAAAACACTGGTGCATAAAAGTTTGCTTTGAGTTCCAAAGTTACTGCTGATTTACGATGTAATAAGTTTCCCAAAGAACAAATTGTTTTTTGTGTAGAAAAAAAGAAGGATGCATAGAAATCTTCCAATGAGAACCACTCTATTACAAGGAGGTTACACAATTGCCTTGCATTGCCTTGTCTTTCCTAAAAAAAGAAAAAAAGAAAAAACTCCACATGTTAATATACTGAATGCTATCTTTGGCCACGTAAATTTTGTTAAAACCCTTGCCAAACTGACAGAGGGATGCTACTTTGCTGAGGGTAAGAAGGGATAATCTCTTTCAAAAATATACTAAAGATGCAATAAATTAAAGGCAAGCTTGGCTTCGAAAATTCTTACGAAACAGATACTGTACATATCCCTAGTTGTATGCACTTGTAGTATACAACTTTTGGGACATAATCTCCAACAGCTTGTGTGTCATTCTAACCACCACCATCATCATCATTTATTAAGTCAGCATTTTCCCTCTTACAAGGGGTTATTGGCTTTCGTGTCATGACACTCCCTCCCAACACCTTAATGTAGGTATTGGTCAAGGAGTCGTTGCCCAGGTACAAGTGCAGGTTGTTAAGGTTGATATTATAACTTAATACTATGCTTTTGAAACCTTTAGGCATCAGCTGATCAAAAGCAACTCCCAGGTATCACATATTAGCTTGTTTTGAGTCTTCTGTCCTGGGTGAATGTTTCTCTTGTGAGAATGAGACGAACTAAGATATAAACGTTGGTGAAGACAAAGGTTAGTCCAGCTAACCAGATGAGAAGGTTATACTGTGCCTTTGAAGCTTCAACTGAACAGAAGTCTAATTTTGGATCTGTTAGCTTGTTTTGAGCCTTCTGTCCTGGGTGAATGTTTCCCTGGTGAGGATGAGACGAACCAAGATGTAGACGTTGGTGAAGAAGAAGGTTAGTCCAGCTAACCAGATGAAGATGAATGTATCCTTGCCTTCAAACTCCAGGTAGTATGCTGGGAGGAGCCATAAAGCCTACCGGGGTATATAGAAAGATCACATGCATTAAGATAAATAGAAAATTAACAAATTATTATCACATACACAATGGAAATTATAAAATGCAAGTTATTGTGGAATACTAATTAAATGGTCTACTTGGGCTCCTGGGCACTATGACTGGAAATGATAAAAGGTGACACACTTCATCCAGGTTTAGTATCGGTTGAAGTAAACAGGTACCTGATTGGAAGGAGCTTCTTGAATACTGGAAGCACACATAGTTGAAGTCAGAGTAATATTTGAAACACTATGGTTCAATACATGAGGGATATAACAACTTAAAGCAATTATTAATGTTATCAAAAACAATATTCCTTGAAGTTTTTCTACTTGCAGTATATCATCAAATAAATTTCCTAAGTGTTATGTGCATTTATAGTAAATTTTTCTTACTGAAATAGATTCCAGATGGTGGAAACAACTAGAACAGCCGTCTAGACATGCATGTTGATCCAAAGTAAATGACTCTCTCTCAGGTGTTCTGCCAAAGACAGGTCTTCACACCAGAGCATTCTTTGTTTATTTCCTTCTCCAATCTCCATTCCTCTCTATCTCTATCATATGATTCTGTCCTCTACCAAGTCTGACCCCATCTACAGTCTTGGTCTCCCTTTTCCCTGTTTACCATCTGTTTCTCTTCCAAGATGTCCCTGCATGTGTCCTATCTATTTGTTGTTTTCCGTCTCCAGATTGTTTTTCTCAAGCTCCTTTGTTTATTCCCTCTATCCATCACTTCTTCATTGGTGGCTCTGTCTATCCAACTTGACTGTTATACAATTAACTAGACATGCTATCTGGGAAGAACCCCCAACACCTCTGTATAGTTTGTATACCGGTACTTGAAACATCATTGGTAATACACTGATTACTTCTTGCTGATCACAGAAACATGTGTTTTATCAAAATACAATCAGAAAACAGTGAGAAATATGTGAGATACCTGGGATAGAAACCATGCAGTTATCAGACAGACTCCTTCCTTGATTGACATCATAGTGGCTGGTAAGATGAGAGGCAACAGAGTCAGGTACCACAAGAAATACTGCATGGGAGAAGAGAAAAAAATTTATCATTTTAAGATTAATTAATATTTTTGTAATCATTCTTCTCAAAAAATCAGAACAGGATTTTTACTTAATATTACTATCTTTTTCGGTAACATTTTAAAGCCCATCTGCACTAGTTTGGCCAGGGGGAATTAGACCTCCCTGCAAGGTCAATCACAAGGTCACTGACAGGAAGTTATCTCATCAAATCAGCTCTCAATTACGTAAGAAAAAGAGGATCATGGGTGATCAACAGGCACCGATTAGGCATTGTTTGCAATATTAGAGGGTGCAAGTACCTACAAGTAGTGCAGTGGGGCTTAAGTTCAAAGTAATATTCGTTTTCCTTCAGTGTATTTTTTCACAGCTTACAAAATATTGATGAGTATAATTCAAAAGCACAGACAAAAATACATGAAAAGAAGCTTTGGTTAGGTATATCTCAAAAGATTTACATACTCCTAGCTGAAAAGAGGAGCAAAGGGAGGGAAACATAGAAGAAGAACAAAAAAACAAAAGTTTAATGGACTACAAACCTGAGAAGTGCAGACTTTGTTGAACGTCACAAATACAAAGGTATGAGCAAAGCAACAGAAGGTGATATCTCTGTAGTAGGCGAGTGAGAAGGCGATCAGGAGAATGACCTGGGGAACGAAGGCTAGGAGACCTAGAAGGAAGGACGATGACCAGTCCGATGTCAGGTAGAGCATGTAGAAGAGTGGAGAGAAGTTGTGTCTGACATCTCGTCTGGTTACGTGGTAGAGGTATGCCTCGGATAGGAATTCATCGCCATACCTGTCAAGGTAGATAAAATTAACACATCATTTACAAATTAGAAATCATAAAGCATGAAATCTGAAATCTAGTCAATTAGCTTCAAATTGCTATTCCAAGAAGATATATTGATACTTGCTCTGCTTATGATATTTTACTCATTTCAATCCACCAGCCCCCCCGCCCCGAAATACTTAAAAATAATGATTTTCAAACTGAATTAAATGAGGAATGAGAAAAGGTGTGGATAGCAAGAGCATATGTTGATTTGCCTGTGTGATGAAAAGTGCTCTAAAATGCAGTTCACAGTACAATCAAATCGGTTTCTCACTCACAATAATAATCTGCCAAGGGCATTGCTGGGCGAGGGGGCGGATACCCGATATGTGCCTATGCAGACCTATCATTTCTACTTGGTCATGACAAGAAATTGTGCCCTTATTTGTAAGCTATTTTATCACAGAATTATACATATATGTACCATAGAATAGATGGATCCAGTTAATAAATTACATTTTCTCCATTGTATTTGTGCTATCCATAAGTTCATTAAAACGATGCATATAAATCACATTTAACAATTATTTAAAAAATACATGTATTACCAGTGATACATGGCAGCAGTCAGAGCAACAAATGTGACGATAAAAACTGCTACAAGTTCTACTCTTTTTCGTGTTGGCCAGAACAGATCAACAAATCTCTCAAGAACGTTCTTTGACTTCTTCCAAATCCGACGTCGATTAAATTTCCTCTCTGGCGACGTGACATAGAAGTAGATGGGAAGACAGTAGGTCAATGGGTAGATTTTAAAATGGACAGAGAGCGCCAGAATGAGAGCGCAGAGCTTCGTCTGACGTTTCAGCAGACATCTGATGACGAGGAGAACCAGTACGGCCATGATGGACTCTGCGTTCCCACGACTTGAAACGGCAGCGGTCAGTGGGTTGAAGAGCCACACGAGGGCTCCCTTTGTTGCCGTGGGGATGCTGTAGGACTGTATTCGGATGATGTCGTAGATGAGGAGGCCTGCTATGATGTCAAAGACGCAGAAGAGAAGTTTTCCAAAGAGAGGTGAAAGCCAGATGTTGGGTGTTAGCATGAAGGCTAAGATAGGAGTGTATCTGTACGTTGCTCGTTGGTATGGCGACTCACCCTATATAGAATGACAAAATAAAGATATACATGCAGGGTAAAATCTTTGCAATTGAATCAAAATTATATCATATAAGATTATTTTAAATTTCAATTAGTGACAGCTCTCTTTAATTATGTTTTCCTTTTGAATTCACATGAAAAAAACAATCTTCATACTATAATTACAGCATAATAAACTTGTACAAATGCCCAATTATAATATTCAACATAATTTTAGATTTTCTATTTAAAAATCTCTGTTCGAAATTAAATTCTATATTCATGCAATCATTACCATCACTCATCATCATCAGTCAGTTGAACTTTTCCCATGATCTCTCTTTGTTTCTGTTCCCTCTCAAGACTTGTCTCAGTTTTTGTTTTCCTTGACTTTTATATCAGTTTGTTCTTAATTACTGTTATTTTCTCTCGCAATAACAGTGAGCTCATTTTTCCTTATATTAATTCACTCACCTGCGTGACATATCTGGCAGCATCTGTGAAAACATGATAGTCAATGTCTGTGTACTTGACAACCATCATCCTGTCTTGAATTTCCCCATAAAGAATTAGCAAAACACGAATTGCAAACGCTGCCCAACAACTTGCTCCAATCGGTATTTCAGTCATGGTGATCATTCTCGCCTTTCTTAGCACTATTAAAATGTTCATTTTACAGTCGTAAAATGAACAAGTAAGCTCAGCTCAGGTTCAGATGGATGATATGTTCACATTCGGCTAGATGTTTACGTAATTCTACTTCCTGGCCCTGCGCCTGCCGTAACCCAAAAGATGTAGTACTCTTAGCCGAAAGCTCAGGCGTGCGAACAACAGCATTTCCGTACACTACTACCATGCACATGGGCGGCATAGACTGCACAAGCAGACTACACACAGTCTTAGTCCCAGTCTCTGTGGGTGCTGATGCTAAAATATACAACATGCCAATTACCTACAGAGACAATTCTTTTTACTTTTGACTATAAAATATAGCATTTGAGCCTAATTTCTAGTTTAAAGTTGTATTTAAGTCAAAATAATATGTCTTTAAAAAAATAAAATATCAAGACGAAAGTGGTGGGAAGAAAGAAAATAAAATAATTATCTATATAAAGACTAAATAAAACAAAATGGCAGCGCCCTTGTGGAATTTGGTGTTACATGGTCGGCACATTTTTAGACCAAGGTTAGCTTATGGAGCCGCAAACTTACGAAATGTGTCAATCTGTGGATTCAGTACCAGTGCGACGTGCAATAAAAAGCAAGTTCATGGCTTCTCCTCCCGCAAATTCGAGAAAATGATGACCAAGAAAAAGTAAGTGACATTACTTCAGTCCCATTCGTTAATAACCGTGTTCAGTGTTTTGTACAGTGTACACCTTTGCCGGTGACGAATTATGTTTTTCCTGTTGTTGCATTATAAAATAAAATTTAATATTTCCTTCCATTAACAAAATAGAGAATGAAATATGTTTTCTTCTTTTTTTTCCTTCTCTCTTCTTCTTTCTTCGACCTTCTTCATCTTCTAATTCTAAGTTCTATTCTCTTTTCTCCTCCTCCTCCTCCTTCTTCTTTGTGGTCTGTTTCCTTCAACCTTGAAGATTTTTGCAGAACTTTGACATATGACATAGGTCTAGTGTGTGTGACACACACTAGACCTATGTCATGTCAAAGTTTATAAGGGTAGGTTGCATGTGCAAGTGCAAGTAAAAATAGCATTGGATCAAGCTGTTGGAGACAAAAGGCTCTTCTCAATCTTCTCATTTTCTGTTGCTTTCTTTCTTTCCTTCAAACCGAGCTTCATCCTCCTTGATGACAAGTTTTCATGGTTTTGCCTTGGGGATAAAATGCCAACATCTCTTTCTTCCGAGTAGCTCGAAGATCTGGCAACTTCTTGCTGCGTTTGTGGTGTCTCCTTTTTGACAGGTTACAGGGTCATTCCATGTCAAATCACCCAAAAAATCTGAAAATCTTAACCCGACCATTTTTTATTTTGATGAAACTTAGTGTACTTGTTGAGTGTGATCTCACAGCACCATGTATTGTATACATTATAATAGGGTTTATTGTGAATATCTGTAAGTATGGATACTGTCAATCCTTATTGCTCCTAAACAAAAAATATTATATCTCTGAAACTTTTATATGTTTTAGTGAACATGTCAGAGATAACATTTCATGAAAAATATTGTCAAGGTCACGTGATCCACAAGGTCAAATTCGAGGTCAAATCTTTGGTCAAGAGGTCAAAGTACCCCAACATGTACACATTTTCAAAATGGCAGCAGATTTGGAATCCTTATTGAATACCCTTTCCAACAATACAAATTTTGTGAAGATTGACCCATTAGGTCCCGAGATACAAGGGTTCAAAGGTAGGCCCGCCACCCCCATTTTTGAAAAAATCTCAAAATTTGGTGGGCCGTATCTCCCAAACCCCTCACCCTATTGACCTAAAATTTGGGATTTGGTGCTGTGAGATCACACTCAACAAGTACACTAAGTTTCATCAAAATCAAAAATGGTCGGGTTAAAACCATTGGGTGATTTGACATGGAATGACCCGTCATCAAACATAAAGATATAGATGTTTGTCACCATATCAAAGGTAACATATTTTTCAAGGGGATGGCCTAGCCGCCACAGGTACCCCATGTACTATCTAATGCTTAATATTTTGGATCATCTCATACTCCATATTTTGAGGCTTTGCTGCTTTTTAAATGACTTCAATGTGTTCTCTTCTTCTTTAATACACAGGAAGAAGTTCTATTTTGATCCAATGAATCCCAGTCAGCTTGGGAAGATGGTAAGTTCTTATTTTGTTGTATACAGTGCGTGCCAGAAAAAACAAAACCAAGAACTATCGATGTTTTATCATAACTTAATCACAATTATAATTAATCAACTACACATATTTGGAAAGCTTAGATCCTCTTTCATTTGATGCAAGAAATGTGATTTTCTCTTTAAAATTCAGATACCGCCCGCCAAATGACTTTTTGGTTTCCTCTCTTCAAATTGCTTTTAATCACTCATGCGTGAAATATGCATCATATGAGTTGCATCAAATTAAAAAGGAGGATCTAAGCTTTCCAAATATGTGTCAATTATCAATTATAATTGTGACTAAGTTATGATAAAACATAGATGATTCTCGGTTTCGTTTTTTCTGGGACGCACTGTATAGAAAAATTAAAAGAAGCAAATTAAAAAACAAAAAGAAAGTCATAAAGATATGAAGCTAATGAATAATTTGACATATTCCTTGTAACCTTAGAATTTATATTTGTAAAATTATTTGTATATGTTATTATCAATTAGTTGAAAACTTCTGACCCGTTACATATGTATTCTGCATTTTGTACAGAAAGATTGGTTTCATTTCATACCATAGTTTTCAAGAAATGAATATTAAAATATATATGACTTCCTATGATGCATACAATTACCATATAAATTATGTCGTTCTGTATTATTATTGTGTTTTAGTTTGTAATGTCCTGTATACGTCTTGCATTTTATTTTATTGTGAATTTTAATGTTTTGTATTTTCCACATTTGTCATTTATGTTATGGGTCCACCCACTTCTCTCAAGCCATCGGCTTTATCGGGTGTTAATGATCCAGTACAATTCTCAATGTATATATATTGTATGTGATTTTTTATGAAATAATAAATTGAATTGAATTGAATTGAAAATAACAAGTTGTGTCTTTGTTTCACTAGACTGTGTCGAATCCAATCTCCAAGAAGGCTGAGAATAAGATGGGTGAGAAAGACAGTGTGAAGCTTCGAGTCTACAACACCATCTTGTACGAGCATATTGTAGATCTGGTCAAATCCAATTACATAAGTGAAGAGCTGGAGCAGCTGGAGGTACCCCTTCTCTCAGTGAGTACATGCAGTCTTGCTATTTTTTTTATTTTTTAAAGAATGGATGCCTTGATCAGTTGATATCATCATTAAATTTTTAGTTAATTGTAAGGGCTTTAAGGGGTTTCAGATTGAAAAAAAACAAAACATTTTGAGTAAAAAAATGAAATATAAATGCACATATCTTTCAAGTAATTGTTGAAATAAACATGCTCAAAAAATGTGGTTAGTATCATAATTTGTCTGTATTTGATTTGGGGGAGAAAATATTTAATTCTCCTGTTTCTGCTACTGAATTTTCAACGTCAGTGCATAGCTCTAGTGGTGGGTACCCCAAGGCATCAAGATATATATTTACCTCTAGAATAAAGAAAATGCTTTTTGAATAATCAAGTTCTTTTGTATAAAAAACAAAGAGGAAACAGAAGAGAACCTGTAACCACCTGAAAAAAGATATTTTGTTGCTTTTCATTTTTTCAATGTAGTAAGGAGATTTGTTTTCTTTGTAATTGAAATATTCCTTTACATGTTGTTTGTGCTATCATCGTCATTAGGCAAAAATAGGGACTTTTAGATTTGCGTGGACTGATACGTGTGACGTCCATTCAAGGCAGTGCATTAAAAGGACGTCGATCGTAGCAATCCACATTGTCTTCGTGCAAATCTAAAAGTCCCTGTTAGTGAAAGAAAGACTGCAGTTTGTGTTTGATTAAACAAAACAAAATTTCAGCTTGATTTCTGAACCTTTTTTTGTATAGGTTCGAATGGCAGGAGACATGAGTGTAGCACGAGTATACTGGCAAGCCTCAGGAAATGCAGAGAGCGATGATAAGGTGCAGGCTATCCTCGAGAAATACACTGGTAGAGTCAGGTATGTTGTCCCATACCCAAACCTTCATCTCAGGGGGAAAAATACACGGGGGCTCAGGGCAAATTAGCCCCCGATATGCCAAAAAGAGCCCCCGAAAGTCATAAAAGAGCCCCCCAAAATTGCATAGAGTTCAATGCAAAACAAAATAAAGAGTGTTATTTTCATGGAAGCAAGTTTGAAAATAAGCCCCCCAAATTTTTTTTCCCTGCTTCATCTTTCTTGTCTTTTTGTTACAATGTTTGTATCTTGTTCCTTCCTTATGGAATCATAGATCTTGTTTTAAAAAAACTGCTCAGCTAAATTTTTATTTAAACAAATTCTCTGCAATTTCTATCAAATTGTACTGCTTAACAATTGGTGTGACTTTGAATAGAAACTGTTTTAAATGTGATTTTTACCATTACCAAGATTATTTTTAACCTCTCCATCTTTTGTTTGCTTTCTCTCCCTGTTTTTTCTATCCTCTGTGTTCCTCCACACATCTTTCTTCATCACTGTTTCTCTCCCTTACCTAACTCCCCATCTCTCTCTCTCTTTATTATCCCTCTCTCCTCCCATCTATTACTGTCTCTCTTTATTATCCCTCTCTCCTCCCATCTATTACTGTCTCTCTGTTTGTCTTCTCTCTCTCTGCAGACATGCTCTTATTTCCCTCCGAGTCCTGGGTAATGTCCCTCGAGTCTGCTTCTTGAAAGACAAGGCAGCTGCTAACATCGCTGAAATCGACTATCTTCTTGCTACAGCCAACTATGGACCAAGAGACGACGAGTCCTTCACAGCAAAAGACCCCCTTGGATTGGAATGGCACGACCCACAGGAAGAAGATGTATTACACTGGCAGGGTGGTTCCACTATCAAACGAGGGAACGAAGAGGACAGAGAGGGGCAGGAGAACAGATCAAAGTACAAGGGACCCAACTACTTTGCAGTTGATCATGCAGATGCACTATCCCAGATTGCAAGCCACAAGAAGCAGGAATCTCTGAACGTGCCAGAAGGGTTCTCCCGGATCACAGACTCGATTGAAAAGTTCAAAGTTTTCCAGAAAAAGAAGAAAATAAAGAGGAAAATAGAGGAGGATGACATTACGTATAGAGGACAGTTGGAAATGGACAGCATTAATCGAGTGGAAGATTTTGAAGCTGAAGATTTTGATGATAGTTTGGACAATCTTGAAGAAAGTGACTTTGAAACAACAAATGATGATGATGCATTTGGTTCTGGCAGTAGTGATAAATCACCAAAGATATAGTGTTGAACTAACAACAATAATTCATAAACCAATTGTATTTTTTATAGCAAGATAATGTTATTTTATTTCGTTTTGCAAGTCACTTTACAAAATTAGCATAATTTGTTTTATATTTACAAAATAAATACAGTATGTATACAGTCAGTTTCTCCCTCATCTAAAAGGAAATGGGGGTATTTTTCTTATACAGGCATTAAAAAAAAAGTGGGGGTGCAGATGATATTTTGTAAATTTTCAAATATGAGTATGTCATGAAAACTTCACATCAAATCGTCTGCTACAGCTAGAAGGGCTTAAACTCTATTCATAATTATATGAAATTATGCCCCTCAGACTCTCAATAAACAATATCTCACTTTCTCTGAAAGCAACCTAACCAAATCATTGACTTATTGTTTAATATGTGAAATGTTCTGGTAAATGTTGTGTACCCAGGTGTTATAAACCTTTTATTTAAGAAGGAATGTGTTCTCTCCTGAAACCTTGGTCACAAACTGTGCATACTTTAGTTGTTGCTATATGGTCATTTTCACAGTAAAGGGTGTAACTTTGAAATTTGGACATTTTTTTCTCTAGTGATCTCATAAAGCTACAGAATTCAAAGATATTTTGGCATATGAGTAACCTACTTGGGTGCTACCTTGGGTAGCATAAACTTCTTCAGGGATTACTTCGTTAAATTTTGGCAGGCACATAAGTACCCTAAATGTGACCCTCTTGATGTACACAAAATACATAGACATTTTTGTAAAGCCCTGCATTTTTTTCAGGAACAGTGAGGATTGTTTTTGTTATGCAGAATGTGAAGTTAGATGTTCAATGTAAAGTGCCAAACAAGTTTAAACTGTGACGGCTCCTCTATTTTCGAGAACGGAGTGTTGTTATTTGTCGTTTCGGAGACTTCATTTTCCGTTAACAATAGTTAACAAACTTCATGTGAAGAGCTCTGGTTTGAAAAGTGCTTTCTACCATTTCATTTGTTCTTGATATAACACTTGATATCTATACTTCCAACTAATGACAAAATTTGTCTAATCATGTTGCTTGTAAGAATTTTTTTAAAGCGTGACTGAGTCGAGCCATTTTTCCGTTAGCTGAATTGAAGCCTCCGAAACAAACTATTCAGACAGCTTGTACAAATATGAATATAGGAACTTATCCAATCATTATATCAAAATGTAGCATTAGGACCCCTAAATCACTTGTCAATAAATATCTGAGATATTCCCCACTGTTAAAGAATAACCGACAATACAAACTTTCCGTTAGCACTTGAAGCCTCCGAAACACTTGAAGCCTCCGAAACAGCAAAAAGATTATTTTTCATTTTTTAAATACCTAGACCAATGTGTTTCATGTTAAATCTGCATGGCAATCATATGTTAGGATGTGCAGGCTCCCTTGAAGTTGAAAGTAAATAGATATCCAGTTAATTTTTTTCAAGACTTACTAATAACCAAAAAAACTTGTTTCGGAGGCTTCAAACTGTAGTTAACACCATATTTTTGGCTATTGTGGTTTTATAGATAGGGGATTGTTTACAGTTTTCCTATTTTATGTTTGGTTTTGGTCTAATAAAGTACAGGAATGTGTTAGATGTTATTGGCTTTTTATATTTGTAATGATTTACAAGTATCAGTATTTCTGAAAGAAATTTTATACCAGTAATAGGAGTATTCACCTGTTTCAAAACTTGATAATGTAAGAATCATTCACAAAATAATAAAAAAGGTAATAGATATAAATCTTCCAAGCTTTATGAATATTTTAATATATAAAGTATTAAAATGAATCACTATATTTTCCAAAATTATAAGACATCCATAATATTTATCTAATTTGTTTCGGAGGCTTCATTTAGTGTTAACCACATGTATCATGCTCTTTGCCAACCCCTTAAGATCAAATAGCATAGGCCATGCCATCCAAGGACCATTTGTAACAGTAGGAGAGAAATTTGGTGGGCAAAGAACCCTCTAGAAATGTTAGGGAAGCAGTGTGTACAACCCCTTTTAAGACAATGGAATAATAATAATAATATTCGGTTCTTGTATAGCACATATTGAACGTCTCTATGCGCTTCCAAATTTGGAAATTATTACCCCGGCTTTAGCATGGCTTCCATTACGGCGCTTAAGCACTTCAAGGAATTAATTCCTGCCAGATACCCAATTTACCTCACCTGGGTCGAGTGTGGCAAATGTAGATCAATGTCTTGCCAAAGGACATTAGTGCCGCAGCAGGACTCGAACTGCGGACCTTGTACACGACAATAGACCATGAAGATATTGACAAGGTTACAGCAACATGTGCGAGCAACATCTGATACTAGATAGCAACTCTTCCAGACAGGCATGAACACTGCAGACAGTTCTCTCATTTCCTTACTGTTATCCACAAGAATATAGAGGTAAGAACTGTATGTTTTGTCCTTAAATTACTTAACTTGTACTTGTTTTTTAATGGGTTATTGTAATGGAACTGATGTGTGAAAGTTTTTAAAGTTTAGATTTGTCACTAAAAATATAGTGAGGCCTTGTTACGATCTGTATTGTACATTGTACATGTACCTTTATCATAATCAATGTTTGTGGTTTTAAAGATCGGGTGACATCCAAATATAGTTTGATTCCTGTTGATGTGCAGCCTAGAAAAATGCTCCAAATCTCATTCATCTTGTGACATCATCTGTAAATCATTAGTGAGCTAACAAGAGACAGTGGTACATGTATGTATAATAGCTTAACCAGAGCTGCATGATCACCTGTTTAAAATAGATCATACAATACCAACATATGAGTTGCTATGTCAGAAATGGTGTAGCATCACCAGGAAAAGAAAGGTAATTAACATGGAGGTATTTGTGAGCATATGCTGAGCTGGAGAAAGTTACATAACAATTTCTCTTGTTAGCTCACTAATGATTCACAGATAGATGAATGAAATCTGGAGCTTTTATTTAGGGTGGAGCTTAGCAGGTCTGAGAAAATTATTGTAAAATATTTTAAAATCAATGAAATGTATTTATAACAAATTATGAGTTGTATGCAGCCCTGCACATAAACATAAACCAACTTATATTTGGATGTCACCTGACCCCATAAGGTTTGCCTGAGTACCAAATGTTTAAATTAGACTCCTGATAAACATGTGTGTACATATACATGTACAGGCCTATGGCTATGCACAATGGTAAACCAGTAACAATGAATGGAATCCTTGCACATATTACAATTTTGAACAATTTAAAACAAGTCTGTCATTAATTAGTACTTAAAGATTTGTGTAATATACACATTAAGCATCCTTAGTGATGGTGCCCATATAGACTACTAAACTAATTCTTAAACAACACATGGATTCAAGATGTACTTCTAAAATAAAAAAAATGATTGTTTTTAGTGTCCAAGCTCAGATATATGTATTAACATTGTTCTGTCCATTACAAACCGCTAATTTCCTATTTTCTTCTCCAATTACAGGATCAATGTGAGCGATTATGTGGCCATATATTTTGATGCACCTTCATCTAGCAGCAGGACTACAAATGGGGTGGTTTTCATGGCTCTTGTAAGTATTACCCATGTTAGATCTCAGATTATTAAAAAAATATTTAACAGGATCAACTTTCTTTATTTGAGAAATACTTACGGTAGACAAAAAGATTTTTCTAAAATGTATATGAGCAGGTGTTGTGGTACTGAACAAAGTTAACAGGGTGAATAAAATAAAATAAGGGACTGTGAGATATTTCAAAGAAGTGAAATGGATTCTGAAAGCTGTTTTTCTGTGTTTTAATGAAAGTTTGAATTTGCTATATTCTTATTTTGCTACTAGGTAAAAGCCGTGATTGATGACAATGTCAAAGTCAAAAGCACCGGAACAGCAATGGTCTGTATGAATCTACAGAGGACTGTGAAGCCCATCAGCATAAAAAGATGTAATACAGAAGATGACTCTACCAACCAGGACCCCATCCGACATAGCTTACCTTTATAATTTTTAAGAACGAGAACTGGACATGTTGGCAGATAAATTTCTTTGAAATAAGAAGTCTAACACAATTGTGTTCTATGATAAAAACCTGTAAATACTTACCATGCTATTGGTTTCAAATATATGAATGTCTGTGTAAATGTTATAACACATACCAAACAAGTTCGTGGAAGCCACTGTGCAGAAATTTAATTCTTTGCACTAAGAATAAATGATGACAAAGACGCAAGTGAAGGGTAATGATACATTGCTATGAATTAACATATAAACGGTTTCTATGTGAACAATTATTTACTTTACTTTCAGTTCAACATTTTATTAAAACTTCAAAAGTAAGTTTAAATTTCGCCTTGTATATATTGCCTTTGTAGTTGACAATATAGTGTGTTAACATGTTTGAAGTCTCCGAAACACTACTTTGAACTGATCCTATACATGTATATGTTCCCTGAATGTTTCAACTTTGATATGAGAATAGTGGTTTCCCTTGCAATTACATACTGGACAATATATTTCAGCACAGATCAGCACAGATTTGAAATCCTCATGGATTCTATTAAGTGACTTTGCAATGTTTGCGTGTACTGAACAAAAAGCTCATTGTATTAAGTAAAGATAATTTGTAACATACATGTACCGTACTGTATATTAACAAGTATTTTTACTCTGTAAACAAATGTTTTAGGTGTTATATTAGTAATTTAACATATCATTAACAGTTTAAGTTGAATTTTTCTTAATATGTTACCTAAGTAATGGACAACATTTTATGTTAACATGATTGAAGCCTCCGAAACAGGCATTATTGTTAACCTGAAGCCTCCGAAACACACACATAAGAAATTTTCAACTTCCTCATTTGAAATGCGATTTCTTTGAAATTTGCATTGTAATTAGCCCTCACTGAATGGTATTTGTAGAATAATTTTTATTTTGCTCCCCCTCTTGGAAGATAGGTAAATTTGAAAAATTAAATGTCAAATTCATATTTTGTCTTGAATTTGACAAACGCATTAAATTTTTTTAAAGACCAAATAAGTTTGACCAAAAAAGTTTTATAAGCCTTCAAGTACATTAGAATAGCAAATGAAAAATTGCAATTGAATTATGTTTGGAGAACAAATGTTGTCATTTAAGTTGATAGAATTAAAATGTTGTTTTTGTTCAAATTTATCATATTTGTCACAGTTGTTCATTATTTTTCCAGGTTTCTCATGTAGTTTAAGCTCCAGAACCAAAAAAAATCCATAATTTAGACATTTATTGTATTAATTTTAGTAGAAATGATTATGAAAACATATTTTGAAATTTTGACCCTGTTTGAGAAAAGTTACACCCTTTACTGTGAAAATGACCATATTGGACAAGCCTCTGGCAAGCTTTGCAGTTGTTACGAGAAACTTTTGTTCAATAAGTATGCATAAAATCAGTAAATGGGTCTATAATATGGGTGTGGTTCAATCATAGGGCCTCCGCCTGTGCTGCGCAGTTTGAATCCATTTGTTTCAGTCCAGATGTTTCAATCAATGACTGCACACTGGTATGAAAAAAGGGAACTAGCAGTACTTTTGTTTCAGCTCTCTTATACTATGTTGTAGAGCAAATTATGAAGCGCTTTAAAACTGCATGGAAAAGATGCTATACCAAATACTCTGTGGGTTAGATTGGATACTAGTATGTGATCTCTCGTTGACTGAGGATTAAGATGACAATAAATTTGTCTTAGACTGACCAGGTAATTAATGACAAGTGCCATTAAGTAAAAGAAAACAGAGTGCAAACCTGTTATATCTTAAATAAAGAGAACTCCTAACATACCTTTTATATAAAATGTTTAGAAAACATGTTTCGTTTCAAAACCTATGAAAAGGCATGCTACACAAAGTACATAAATCCACCTCCAATATAGATGTGACATATGTTTAGAGTACTCAATCAAAGAATTTTCAATTCTTTTCTGGTTATTTTCGTATGTCCAAAAATGAATGATATTACATGTATTAAAATCATAGCATTGTGTCTTTATGGCTTTTTTGTTATGTAATAGCAAATAAAGAGAAAATGAATAATCTCTGTGAAAACTGGAGTGTTCCTGTGTATTTCAATATTACAGTTTGTCAGAATGTGGTAAGTATTGTGAATACATCAGTGATCAGTGATAAGTACATGACCTGCTTAAATAAAAAAACAAATGATTGGTCTACAGTGTACTGTGTTATCCCCGCTGATTTGGACCATATATGGAAGTTAACAGATAAAGCTGATCAAAATAACTTTAGCCATCTCATCCACATAGATAAGATGACATGCTATTGACTTACCTAAATACAAACAAGTGATTGGTCATGTAAATATAATAAGACAAAGCATAATTCCTTTTTTTCTAGATCAACAGAAGTTACCATACCCATATTCAAAGTATGGTACAGAATAAGCCACTATTAAGAACACACATGAACAAGCTGATGATGCAATGTATGTAGCTCTTATTGGTTATCTAAAAAAAAAAACACTTGTGAAAGGTTTGTTTCCATGTCATCTACGAAAAATATCTGTAGGCGAAAATTATTGGCTTGTAAACTGTAGTAGCTGATTAGGATTGAATTCTCATGTAAATAATAATGCCTGTTTCTTACAGAGTGCTTTAACATTAACTGACCAATATGCTTCATGTTATTACCTCAGTCACTGGATTCAATTACAATTGTGCACATTCTCCACTCCTTGAAGAGCATTCCAGCTCGTCGCCTTTTTGTGGGCGCACACATGCTTATCCAACCAATATGACGTTTGCATCCTACTGGGTACCCAATTAAGACCTGGGTGAGGAGGAGCAATGTAGATAAAGTGCTTTGCTCAAAGACACAAGTGCCAAGTGCCGTATACGGTCTACTGCAACAAACCACCTGCATTGTCCTTTCACAAGGAGATGCTTACAAAGTTTTTCATCTTCATAAGTTGAATGAAGCTCATTTCTTTGGCATCCTTGGATAGACTTTGTTTCCAGATCTCGCCATTGGGATGAGTTCCTCCCTGTATTCCATTGGAAGGTACTTCTCAATCAGGCTTTGGAGGGGTACCTTGTCCGAGACTAGGCGTTGCCTTGGAAGGTAATAGGAAACCAGAAAAAAATTAATGAATTGTAGTAATCTGGATATTATAGTATAAATAGTGTTAACATCTACATATATCAAGAGTAATGAATTCTGATCAGTTATTGAATTCTGATTGAGATTATCACTTTATAAAATGGATTAAATAGCATATAATTTTTCAAACAAATACACCTGTAATTCAGACAAGTCACCTTTTATGAGTTGGTTCTGTATCACAATGAATTAATTAAGTATACTAAGTAACTTGAAAAATAGATAATGAACAATTATTCTTAGATTATCACTATGCCAGAGTTCATTTATTAAAAACATTTCCTCTTATGTAAGGTTATCTTTGCACTGAGAGACGGTCTGAAAATTAAAAAAATGCTTTGAACAAAGCTGAAATTTATAGCAAGAGTTTGATAGATAAATTGAATTCTGCAAAGGCAAAATTTACAGGATATCATCATATCAATACAAAAGCCTTTAAATCATACTTCTTGCTAACAAATATACAACAATCTATTTGCCCTACACTACTCTAGGCTGTTTGCTTGAAAAAGGGAGTTACATACCTTTTCATGAGAAGCTCAACATCAGCCTGTTCTATTGTGGTTCTACCAGCATGCTTGCAGTATGCCATCAAGTCTTTCGATACGTTCTTGAAGTACTTACTGGAGCTGTGAAAGAAGACCAGGAAAAGGAGAGAATCAGTGAGATGCTCCCAAACTAGGTGGTGTATTGTGTATCAACCCTATATTTTGATTAGTTCTTATTAATAAGTAACATCTTGCATACTATAACTCAGCTTACGATATATGTAAGGTGTTACCGGTATCTATATATAGTGCTAAATTTCACAATAAAGAATACATGGAATTTCCCTAAACAGAATACGGCAATTTAAAGATACTATGTCCCTTTTGCAGCCAACATCAAATTCTGTAGAACTTTGCAGGAATTATGAATATGTCATGCATGTCTTATCTGTGGAATTTAAACGTTAGCAGTGTCCTAATATTCAAATTATGCAAGGAAACCTGTTTACTTGCTAGACTACACTGTCAGACACTATTGAGTGACTGACTGGTTTTTTCTTCTTCTTTGGTAAAAACATACATAAAATGAGCTGTAAAGGGAACATGAGCATTTGTCTACCGTACATCAATAACCCACTTCCTGTAATGGCCAAAATTAAACTGATTGAATCTTTACTGGCTCTATAGCCCCCCTTTTTTTAGGGAAGTTCTAAATCAGTATTTTAATTTCAAATGCCGTTGGAATTTAACAGTTTCATTTTTTGGCCTGCAAATGGGACATAGTACCTTTAAGTGAATGTCCAATTGTCACACCAAACTCACTTTTTTTTCTTCTCCCTCTTATAGTTTGGTTATTGAATTGGTTTTATGTCTTGCAGATACACATAAAAGTAATTTCATCTTCACAAAAGCAAAGTATGAAATTAAACTTGTCAATATAAATAAAGGAAATAAGGCAAAAGGGAACCCTCTACATCAAAAAGTACACAGTTTCACTGAAAAAGCCAATGTTCTCTTCGCTCTCTTGTATACAAAGCACATGTCAGATTGGATTCTGGGTATCTGTTGTAAAGGAGACACAATTACACCTTTTCAATTTTCTGACAATCCATCTGTGAAAGACATAAGCATGTTTCTGTGGTAAACCTGTAAAAAATGGTATTGTATACCCAGAATGGACATGGAAAATTAATACTAACAGAATTTAACCGGTCTGTTTCTACAGAAGTGGACTTTAGTGGGTTCATTGGATGTCTGGAAAGTGGGCGCTGGGCATAGTAATGCACTGTGTCATGTGACCTAAACACTAATACTATTTAACAGATACATTTCTACAGAACTGAGAAGGCGTGCGTACGAAGAGAAATCAACCTCTGGAGCCTGGTACCCTTTCCATTTTCATTAGCAGGGTCATTCCATGTCAAATCAACCAAAAAATCTGAAAATCTGAACCCGACCATTTTTGATTTTGATGAAACTTAGTGTACTTGTTGAGTGTGATCTCACAGCACCAAATCCTAAATTTTAGGTCAATTGGGTGAGGGGTTTGGGAGATACGGCCCACCAAATTTTGGGATTTTTTCAAAAATGGGGGTGGCGGGCCTACCTTTGACCCCTTGTATTTCGGGACCTAATGGGTCAATCTTCACAAAATTTGTATTGTTGGAAAGGGTATTCAATAAGGATTCCAAATCTGCCGCCATTTTGAAAATTCGTACATGTTGGGGTACTTTGACCTCTTGACCTAAGATTTGACCTTGAAATTGACCTTGTGGATCACGTGACCTTGACAATATTTTTCATGAAATGTAATCTCTGACATCTTCACTAAAACATATAAAAGTTTCAGAGATATAATATTTTTTGTTTAGGAGCAATAAGGATTGAAAGTATCCATA
The DNA here is from genome assembly GCA_035222895.1 of Strongylocentrotus droebachiensis. Lineage (NCBI taxonomy): Eukaryota > Metazoa > Echinodermata > Echinoidea > Camarodonta > Strongylocentrotidae > Strongylocentrotus > Strongylocentrotus droebachiensis. The sequence goes on along the minus strand of JAVYIG010001329.1, from coordinate 220,043 downwards.
CTTACAGATATTCACAATAAACCCTATTATAATGTATACAATACATGCAATATGCACAGTACAACATACATCTTCCACATGCTTTTTTGTTCTAGTCATATCCATTCTAAATGTCAGCAGTACTTGAATAGAATTAAAATGACAAGTTCATATAGGCCTAAAGGGTTAACAGGATGTATGGCTTTAGGCCTCTGAGTCGGTTCTAGGATAATTACCCCCCTGGAAAATTAACCCCCAGGAAATGTTCCCCCCCACCCAGAGGACAATTACCCCCGTGGACTATCACACCCAGAGGACAATTAACCCCAGAAAATTACCTCCTAGGACAATTACCCCCCGGACAATTACCCCCCCCCTGGAAAATTACCCCTCCTGGAAAATTACCCCTCAAGGATAATTCCTTGGATAAAAAAAAAAATCTGCTTTGATTAAAACCAACTTATTATCAGGATGGACTTCCCCTTTAACGAATAGGGGGGAGGGGGGGGGGTAATTGTCGGGGGGTAATTGTCCGGGGGGGGGGGGGGGGGACAGATTGTCTAAGGAGATAATTTTCTGGGGGTAACTGTCCTCTGGGTGTGATAGTCCTCGGGGGTAATTGTCCTCGGGGGGGGGGGGGAACATTTCCTGGGGGTTAATTTTCCAGGGGGGTAATTATCCTAGAACCGACTCAGAGGCCTATAAAGCCATACATCCTGTTAACCCTTTAGGCCTATATGAACTTGTCATTTTATTTCTATTCAAGTACTGCTGACATTTAGAATGGATATGACTAGAACATAAAAACACGTGGAAGATGTATGTTGTACTGTGCATATTGCATGTATTGTATACATTATAATAGGGTTTATTGTGAATATCTGTAAGTATGGATACTTTCAATCCTTATTGCTCCTAAACAAAAAATATTGTATCTCTGAAACTTTTATATGTTTTAGTGAACATGTCAGAGATTACATTTCATGAAAAATATTGTCAAGGTCACGTGATCCACAAGGTCAATTTCAAGGTCAAATTTTAGGTCAAGAGGTCAAAGTACCCCAACATGTACGAATTTTCAAAATGGCGGCAGATTTGGAATCCTTATTGAATACCTTTTCCAACAATACAAATTTTGTGAAGATTGACCCATTAGGTCCCGAAATACAAGGGGTCAAAGGTAGGCCCGCCACCCCCATTTTTGAAAAAATCCCAAAATTTGGTGGGCCGTGTCTCCAAAACCCCTCACCCGATTGACCTAAAATTTGGGATTTGGTGCTGTGAGATCACACTCAACAAGTACACTAAGTTTCATCAAAATCAAAAATGGTCGGGTTAAAACCATTGGGTGATTTGACATGGAATGACCCAGCAATGTAATCTGATTATGATGTTTTTCTACAGAAGCATGTATCTAAAATAAGCCCAGAAAAGTCTGGAACTTAACGCTATATTAAAATCCTGTAGAAACACCTCTGTCTGCTACTTACACTTCATCGAGCGCAGCCAAGGCATTACGGGGCACTCTGGCCTTGGAGAAGTGAGTGAAGATACCCCTCGTCAGACTCTTAGGGAGGGTGGGCTCCTTTGGTCCACTTGAGCGCCCTGCAGGGGGCTTCTTTGGGAGGTTTCGAAGATGGAGGGGCAAGTGGTCTTTCCTAAGATGATACAAATCAAGAAGAAAGCCGATTATTTTTTGCAAGTGCATCAGTAATCAAGATAAAGGTGAAACAGCAATACATGTGAATGTGATTGATATCATTGTTTGGATGCTGGAAAAGTGTTTAAATTGATTTTTTCTTCATATTATGGATGTTTATTTTCTTAAACTAAACTTCTATTATCACAACACGCAAGTTTAATTCATGCTGTTATATTCTATTTTCATTTGACCTTCAAACAGTTATTACATTTAAAAAAAAGTTAGCCCTATTCAATATATTACTCCTAAAATAATCATCACATGTCGTGAACAAAGTTTCTCATGTGAATCCCCTTGATTCTAAAGACTCTCCTTTTTCATTTACTTCAGTTGATGTGTGAAAGCAAATGATACTTCATTTAGTCAGCAGCTAGAAACAATATAGATGTATAGATCTAAAGTTTGCTTGAGGATACCTACTTGTGTGCAGCCTCTCTGAATGTGGCGGGTGTCTTGGCCCTGGGGGTGGGGTGTCTGCCTGCACCCCTCAGGTGTGGTGTGTTGAGAGGAGACACCATATCAGCTCTGGAACTAGGATGGAAATAGTAAAGGCATTGTTTAACGATGTTAGCATGACAAGGGCATGGCCGTGTTATCGGTGTATGTGATATTGAAGCCCTAAAAAAATTGTGCTTCAAAATGATCTTTGAGTGACTGGTTTTTCCATACTCATTTTTCCCAATAGAGTGTTATTAGCACTGTTAGGAAAAAAAATTCTGAAATTTGTAATTCCAATCATAGATATCTTGATAATCAGACAGGCGATTGACTTGTAAGAGTCATGGGATTCATGTATGACCTAAAAGTTTATAATTATGATTGCAGCATGAGCTAAATCCAAGATTTTTGTTTAGAATCTGAGGCATAGTTACCCAATCCCAAAGAATAAGTACTAGGTATGCTGAAAGATGACTTTTATTCCTGCCTATTGATCTACAATATTCCTTACGAAAATGTACAAGAAAAATATTGATGAAGATATTCTTGGCATGATATACTGTCTTTTAGCATGACAAGGGCATGAACATTTTCTTGATAATGTAAAAACCCATCTTTTCGAGCAAATGTGCAGTCCATGACTATTGGAGGAGCTGGCGCCTCTGAATGTTTGAAACAGTTATAAAATGGCAAGTTGGCAAACTTGCACATGTATCATGCACCAAACTTCAGTTAAAGAGACATTTGAGACTATGCTTTGGTTGAAAAATTACGTAGGATGAGGGCTATTATTTCAATTATATTTATCAGTGGTGAAATCTGTTTCATACCATTGAACCTGAATTTAATCAAAAATAATAACGATACTGAGTATCACAGGTTCCCATTCAAACCATGGTGCTTACCCCTTCCTAATGCTTCCTAATTGTGTTGGTTGGGTAGGTGCGATGAAATCATCCTCATCAAAATCGTCTTCCTCAAGATCCATTTCCTCCTCCTCCTCCTCTTCTTGGTCCACTACATCCTCATCCATTGTAGCAACCGCTTCACGACCTTGTGGTGTTCTCTCCACACCCTCTTCCTCTGTCCTTGGTTCTTCTTGTCTTTCTTCATCTTCGGTGTCGGTGTTTGAGGAGAGTCTCCTGATGGTTTCCTGTGTGGCCTGAGCCAAGGCAGAGTCTTCTTCCTCCAGAGAGGAAGCACTGCGATGGGATGCTATACAAAATATGGAATAAGATAGGACAAATGTAATGGATGGATTCATTTTAAAGTAGTCACCCGAAAAGTCAAAAGTGTTTTGAATTGATGCAAAATTCATATCATTGCGAAGTGGAAGCCTTACTGATCAAATATAACAACTTCCCTCTTCAAAGTATGTTTGGGGCATGCAGTAATCATCTCTCAAAAATATTTATTGTGAGATCCAGATTTTCTGCCTTCAGCGGTCCTCTGTAGAGCGTCAAGATTTGTGACGTCACATGCGAGACACAGCTAGCCACAACATTTTACGCCTTTCCATGATATCTATATGATTTTTCAGCAAATTATTCATGTTTTTTTATTAGAGAAAATCTTTCCATCCATATATAATTTGTCCATGATTATCAGTTGTTGTGAATTTTCTTTGGGTGACTACTTTAACCTCAGACAACAATGGAAAGATTCTGTTATACAATTCTTAGAAGACATCAGAGTTCTAAGTGTACAAACAACTGGGGTACAAATTAAAGTTAAAAAGTGACATATACTGTAGCCACATATATCCTGCCTGGAAGATATGTGACCTACTAATTGACATGGTTTCTGACGGGTCAACAGAAGCTTTCCAGTTCCCCACAATTTCCAATACGGGATTACCATGTGTAATACCAGGAGATAACATCCCCAAACTGGTATCAGTAATTTAGTTGCATTGCTGCACGCAGCATAAGGTCACAACAGTGTGCAAGCCATTTCATGCAGTTTAAAAGTCATAGAAAGGGCTTTAGTTAAGAGTTTTTTAGTGACCCAAAGTTCAAAGTTCAAACGTACTTCTCCTCTCTGCCATTGAGCTGTCCTGGGCTGGAACTTCCGCTCCTGTACTTGTGGATGGAACCTGAAATGATGAGTTGTCCAGGAGTGACCTTCGACTTCTTGAACTTCGATTTGACCTTTCACTGCCTGGGGCTTGAACCATACTGGTGTTTCTAGTCGTTGAGTCTGGCCTTGGCTACAAGCAGATAGAGGAGATGAAAGTGTCAGTTATTGCTGCTATCTGTTCTGAAAGGATTTGACGATTACTTGTACCAATCACTAATGCACTTGATGTAAGGGGTCCCATCTGGTTATACTGTATTTTACATATGATCTTCAAATATTAATTTCACAAAGACATATTGCAATCTAAAAACATTCTCAGTGCACAGTAAAATGTCTTGTTGAGTAGACTAATTAATGCACACGTACGCACTCGCACAGAACCCAAATCCTACTTGGGTTCTGTGTAAGCCCTATACGCAGGGTTTTATTTGTTCCCTATTGTCTTCATACTCCTTAGCCGTTTACCTACAAAATGCAAGATAGAGTTTCTGACGTTTTGACATTCTAGCTATACACATATTTTTTCTTTTTAACTTTTTCAGCTGGTTGGGTACACTTTAAAACAAACATTATTTTTAGTGAGAATGTGATAATTATGGGCAGTGTGGCAATGTACTCAATAAGAGAAATGTGGTCACTCCATAAATTCTGTTATTCTTTATTCCAATATTGGATTTAAAACTGTAGGAACAAACTTTTTTGAACTGCTAACTGTATGTGTTTTCTAAAAAGGGTTTCTGATTTAGGCCTATTTTGCTTTTATGTCGTCACATCTTATCCTCAAACTTACAAGAGAAACATCATGCACTTCTTCTGTGATGCTTTCTGGTTGTGGATTATTTGCAGAGGTATCTCTGGAGCTTTCCATCTCCTCTTCCTCTGTTGTTACCTCACTCTCCTCCTCCTCTTGGCCCATCCGATCTCTCACTCTCGCAGCAAACTCCTCCCTGTCAATGGCCCGCTGTCTCCTGTCCCGACCCTCTCTGGGTGGAGGTCTGGCGAAGCGTGACAGGGCATGGTCGATGGGCGATTCTATGGATGATGAGTTTGTGCTAGGAGGACAAGATCATAAAGGGAACTATTACAATGATGTAAATAACATTCTGATACAAATTTACACCTAAATTTACCATTTTCAATAACATCAGAATGTTCAGTATTGAGTAATAACAGAACTTTTCATTTCTCTCCCTCTATCTCCACTATTTCTGACAAATAACTAAAGATCATACATTATTTAATGTCCAAACATTTCTAATGTCTCAAAATTGCTAAATAAATTTACACAATTATCGTTCATCTTCACTTTGATGCTGAATTGATTATTACAACAAAAAAAGTGTTTCAACTGTGTTGCGCATGTTACAGATGTTAATCTGTTATTTAAAGCACAGCTTTACACTTACAAGAATGCCAGATCAATGATCCTCTGAATTGAGTAAGCTCGCAAATTTCGTTACATCCAGAGGTATCGCAGGGTCATCTTGTCTTGTTTTGTTTTTTAAATATCCTTTAAATTATGCCTTTTTCAAATAAGTTAGTATGGAGGCCTGCCTCAACGGTCACATCATCCCCTGAGTGGTGGCACAGTAGACACATAGCTTACATACCTTTCAGCCCTGGCTTGCAGGACACTCCTGCGTGTTGCCGGTGTGGGTTGTTTGAGAGGTGAAGATCTCCTGGTGCCGACATGCACTGCAGGTGTCTGGATGTCAGCTGCAGTCAAGAGAATATTTCAACTAAATTCCCATTCCTATTCATGTACATGTACATATACAAGTCAAAGTATGGGTTGTGAATGTTCACAACATATCCAGGCGAACTTTAAAAAACTTTCTGTAAACAAACAAAGCTGCAAATACCGGTACCGATCAGGTACAGTAATTCTCTACCAATAGGACCAGTAAATAATCTACTTTTTGCCAATTTCTGTTTTGTTTTTGTTGTTTTGGGGCTTCCATTCTCAGGTATAATTTAAGACTGCTAAAATGTATAATTGATAAATGTACGTATCACAGTATGGTAAGAGTTTTTTTCTCAATTATTTTTGGTCCAATAATTATAAGTCAATACTCAAAACCACATCAAATTTGTACCGGTTATTTAAAGTGTAGTTGGTAGCATCTCTTGCTTTCACAAGATACCCAAACACATCAATTAATCTAAATTCATTGGAACAAAAAAGCTAACCTGCTTTTAAGAATCCAGTGATTAGCCCCCTTGGTGTTGGGTTGCTACCACCTGGAGTAGCTAGGGTCTCCAGCCTGTTGGATCGGGGTCTGTTTGATGGGGCAGATCTGGGGAGGGTGCGTGGGGTTCTGGATTTCCTCCGCTGGGCTGGTGAGGGGTCAGCTCTTGGGGTCATCCGGGGCCTCTTTCTGGGGGATTGACGAACTGTCTGTGCCGTTTGGAGGAACCCCTGGATCTGTGGCACAAGATATCAAAGGATCAATGAACGGAAAACTTATGCTGGAGGGAATACTATGATTATAGTTTCAAATTTCTGTCTGTTTCTTTGGCTCTCAGCAGTGGCTGATATGCCACATTTTGCACAAAAACAATAGGCACCACTTGATGGAATGATTGCGTTGTGCAACAAAGGCAGGCCTTAAATTTCAATATTTTTAGGGCAAGGCCACTTTTCTGTAGGGCACATTCCTATATTACAGCACAAATAGGAATAAATGGAAAGGGCTCAACAAATCTCCAAGGCCAATGAGAGGGGCATTGAGGCCAATCAAAAAGGCATCTTTGGTCATGGCCTTGGTGGCGTTGGATTAATTTAAGCCCTGAAAGGTTTTGTAAAAATTACACATTTCTGGTCTTAGTTAATTCCATGACAAACCTTTTAACACCAGTTAAGATAAATCTTGCACTGGAAAAAGTTAAATTATCTTGAAGACTTTGGTATCTATCCCATGATAAATACATTGTGGCTCAGGGATCAACAATCAGCCTACAACTGAATAAAACTTACTTGCTTATTCGCATTATTTTTATTGGTCCATGGTATCAATGTGTAATTTGTTCGAGGGTGAATTTTTTTGTTTTTTTTGTTCAACATATGAACATTTACAATTTTCTTGCAGTTTACCTCCTGATTTTATTTCAGAATTTTCTGCCTTCTTTCAGAGCAATTTGCTACAAAGGTTGGTGGTTGCTCTTCAAATGAATCAATATGCAGCATTGCAGCATGAACACCATACAATGCTCTTGGTTCTTCACAAATTGCATTAAAAAAGACATATAAGAATCTTACCAGAGTCCTGGGAGTGACCGTATCTTCTGAAGCCAGAGAACGGCGTTTCTTTCTCCTTACAGAATCCATGTCTGTAGTAATCCTGAAATCATAGAAGAAAAAAGGAGAGGTGTCGTGATCTAGTGGATATGTCATCGGAAGGTGGATCACAAGGTTCACTGTTCAATTACACCCACAGCATTAAAAGTCCTTTGGCAAGATATTTATTACATTTGCCACTCTCCACCCAGGTGTAGTAAATTGGTACCTGGTAGGAATTAATTATTTGAACATTTTTAGCACCTGTTTTGTGAAACGCTGCCCTAAGGTGCTAAAAACGTTCAAGTAATAAATAGCCTATCAGAAGGACCCATGTAGTGATGTACAGATGCAGATGTAGGTGCCAATTTAGGGAAATGAGTCTGAGACGGAACGTAACGCGCATGATTTAAGCTAAACTTAAGTTCTACGTCAGTGATCAGGTGATTTCCACCAAGGTCACACTCAATGGGTGTGACCTTGGTGACTCATGACTCACAATCACACTCATCATCACACATCACCAACACCAGTACCCGAGGGCCACCGGGTCATTTCTTTAATAAAACTGACATTGGTTGACATTCCCCATAATGTATAGAGGCGGTCAGAGGAGCCAGATGCAATCTCAGCAGAACAACCTTTGATATTCAGAATCAGAGACTGAAGAAGCTTTCGGTCTATTCGTGACCCACACCGACTGTCTACCAGTAGGGGCGCTGGTCCGAGAATGAGGATCGTCCTCATAAACAAGGACAAAATGTGTCCTCAAAAATAAGGGTTGTCTGCATTTTCGAGGACGTTTTTTTTTCATCGGCGCTCTGGGGGTTTCATGTTACAGAACGGCCTGCTGGTGATGCCAAAAATGGATTCCCCGGGGGAAAATAACCCTAGTTCACCATCTACTTTTATGGGTTGTCCGTCTTCCCAAGGATTTATTGCTCATAATGTGAAAGTCTCTGTACAAAGTCAATGTAAAATGCATCAAAAAATCATTGCAGAATCCGTTTTTAGCATCGCCAATGCGCCGATCAAAAATATGAAACGTCTGGAAAAATGCAGACGGTCCTTATTTTTGAGGACGCATCAGTCCTTGTTCAGGAAGATGATCCTTGTTTATGAAGACGATCCTTGTTTATGAAGACGATCCTTATTCTCGGACAAGCGCCCCTGGCCCTACTGTCTACACAGTCGAAAAGCGCTAGATCTACTTTGTGTTAGATCTACTGTTATTGTTAGGAGCAAACTTTGGTTTCTTATTTCATGATAATGCCGAAAATACCCTCTCATAAGAATTTAAAGCTCTATTGTGACAGTATTGTCACCAAAATATACAAGAAAACAATTTTCAGAATACCGCCAGAGTGCGCGGGAGCTTCTCCCCCGCCACCGCCGCCCAGAGAACGGGGGAGCTACCGAGGGCTTGGGCGCAGCCTAGCCCCAAATTGTCTAGCCCGCCGCACTTTTGTTTGGAGATGCGAAGCGCAACTCAAGCCAAGCAAAGCAACCATTTATACATGCATTCACCTTTCCGTTATATAGATTCTGATGCAGATAATACTAACAGAAAGAATAACAATTAAAACTAAATGGATTAGGAATTTAATCGATGAACTTACTTTCCAAGTTGTTTTTTTAAAAAGCGCGGGTTTGTAGAGTCGTCCTAGTATTGTTTCGTCCTAATTGTTCGTCTGTCTGAAAATTCGAGGTATAAGAAAATCGACCCTCCGTTGCTGGTAACTCGGCCGGACAATTAAAAGTTTCAGTTTGCATATTTTAAGTTCTTCATTTTCTACTGAGCATCTAGTTGCACTAGTAGGCCTTCCAAAATATGACCCTAATAAGGCGGGATGTCAAGGGAAAAAAAAACATTATGACTGAGGGTACACCTTATCAATGGGAGTGAGAGAGAGAGAGATGAGAGAGAGTCGGAGGGAGAGCCAGAGAGAGGGAGAGAGAGAGGGAAAGAGGGAGAGACGGAGAGAGGGAGAGGGAGGGAGGGAGAGAGTCTGAGAGGGAGAGGGAGGGAGAGAGAGAGGGAGAGAGGGAGAGAGAGAGAGAGGGAGAGAGGGAGAGAGGGAGAGAGGGGGAGAGAGAGAGAGAGAGAGAGGGAGAGAGAGAGAGAAAGAGATAGAGAGATCGAGATCGAGAGGGAGAGAGAGCAGGTCCATGCATGGTCCGATCAGAATCAGTTGGTAGGCGAAGACAGAAAGCTGACTTGGATAGACATCACCTTTTTTTAAAACCGAATAATACAAGAAAGCAATGGATAAAATAGAAATTGAGCTGCAGTGACAAGTTTAAGGGGATGGGCTTTTGTGACATTTTTAATCCCTGTTGTCAAAAATCGAAAAGTGAGAATCCATATTGCTTCTTGTTCTTGTTTCTCTCTCTCTCTTATTCTTTTACTCTTGCTATCTCTGTCTTTCTCAGTCTCTCTCTCTCTCTCTCTCTCGCTTTGTCTCTCTCAGTCTTCATGTCTTTTATGGAAATGGCTGTATATATCTTAGGAACTAAAAAGATGTAGCCTGTATTCTGGGTTCAGTCCAGTCTAATTCATCATGTTTACAACCAAAAAATGAAACTTTTCACTTGTGTTCATTTGCTCACAATAAATGATAGACTAAAAAATTCTATTCAGACATTCTCTAAAACTAGCTACTTAGATATATCAAATTATGCAGTTAAAGTGTAATGTACATTTTCTATATTTTTTAAAACCAAAGTAGACAGAGGATCAAGGCTTGCTTAAACCACAGCCAAGAATATGTGTGCAACTTGGCAAATCTATAACGATTGTATCCAAATTTAGGGTTTACTGTTTTTAGTCAAGTATATCTCTTGGATATCAGCCAGGAAAATAATGAAGATGGGCAACACATTGAAATAAAAAGAGGTCATGAACTTTTGGCAAAGGGAAAAGATTTTATTACCAAACTTCAAAGGTTATATGGTGAATTAAGTTATCGGAATATCTATGTTTGTGGTGATGGTGATATTTTCAAGGAATGCTTTTAATTCTTCAGTTTACTTTCATATTTTTATTCAGTTTTTACTTCACTTACAGGGATTATGTGAGTTTGGCAAAGGGAGAAGATCGTACCAAAGATATCCTGGGTTCGATCTATGCTCGGTGCTTAAATCTGTAGTTAAGGTGTTTTGCCCATGTGTTCATCTCCACCAAGGTGTAAATGGGTACCTGGCAATATTATCATTATTAATATCTAATAATTTGTTTATATTTAATGATTTGACTCAACTTTTGTTGAGTAAATTCCATTATCATATACACCACATAACAAAAACAAAGAACACAAGAAACAACTCATTTTAATTTTTTGCTGTCAATTTTTTACTCCATATATCACTACAATAAGACTTGCTAGTGACATAAAATGGTACAAGTTTCAAACATTTCCTTTCTTCATCAGCATTGTAAACAAATAGTCATTAGTTTTTACAATCCTCTTCTCCTCTTTCTCTTATCTCCTATTTTTTTTTATATCCACATGTACACAGCACACAGATTATAGTACAAATTGTCCTCTTAATAATCTATTCTCTTCTGTATAGATAATCTTAGATTAAAACATAAATAATGCAACCACAATCATTAATATTATGCAGAGGAGTATAAAAATGACTAACAATAAGTTACTTGGATTTCTTATATAACATACTGGATTTACAGATATAAAATTGCATTTTTTTTTTCTTCACCATATTTTGGAGGGATTTTTTCTCAATATCTAGTCTTTTCTAAAAATACGAAATCCAAACATATCAAACAATGCTTGCATCTTACTCACACAGTAACAAAGTCCCCTGTGAAGTCCTCACACATCCTACAATAGATCTTATGTTTTTTGTTTGACACAATAATGGCTTTAAAATACCATCAATATGAAAGCAATGACCCGTATATCACACCACAAGAGAGAGAGATGAGAGAGAGAGAGCTAGAAGAGAGAGAGAGAGAATAAAGGTCCAATATGGTGTTTTTATTTCATTACAGTTTGAGTAGTAAGTAATGAAAAAGTGATATGATGTTATCATTAAACTTTGTTACAAGATCTAGAATGAATATTAAAATCTTAAATTACAAAGTTTTCATTCATTTAAGAACGGACTCATGACTCTTTCTGACCATCAAAATATTTGCCAAAAAGTTAGTTGGCAATGCAGCATTCCAAAAAGAATATATTAATTTACACGAAGTACAAGAAGATGTCTTTGTTGTTCCTTGTTTATTACTTTCCTTTATTGAAAAGGGGTCAAGAGTACGACTAGTGGCAACTGTCCGAATGTCGCTGGTGTAGAAGTATGAGATATCCTAAATCCATAATCTTTGTTACAAAAATGGCAAGATTTATCTCTGCTCATTATTAAAATAATTTTTGATAATCTGGATTTTCTTTTTACCTCCCAAACTAGTACAGAAATGCTTTTACACTCCCCAAAGTGATACTACTTTAGCTATTGCAACATTTTTATTAAACAGATCTCAAATATTTTTAAATATTTATTTTATACAGTTCATTGATAAAAACAGATTCATTGCCAACAACTTTGAAGTCAGATTTTTTCTTCTTCAAAATGAGGAACATTCCTTAAGTACATTGTGTGAGTACCAATAATACATCGTTTCTAATCTAACATTACTGCTCTTTTCCCTTTACCAATTTGGGCATGGCGGACTGACACAATGTTCCAAAACCCCTATATTCCAACAATAATATAGTTACAGCACTGATATGTTGGTCTGTGTAAGATAGAGCATTACCATTTATTCATACTCAAAGGCCATACATGTTGGAATACAGGGGTATCGGAACATGTAGTCAACATTGAATTGTCAATTTCATGACTAAATTAAGACATCAAGGTAACAACAAACTTATCAGAAACTATGTGTGTGATAATGAATTTTTTAAATAATTCAAATACTGCCAGTGAAAACAAAAACAAAAATACAGCACAGCTAAGCTATAACTGCAATGCATCACATATATAACTGAAACCATAAAAAAACAGAAAATGATAACACAAAAAAAAACCTGGAATGTGCTTCATATGTTGAGACTTTTAGTTGAAGTTAGGAAGCTTTTCAAAAGTAATGTAGTCTTAAATACAATTTTTTAAAGATGATACTGATGGGATTTTTATTTCTTATTGGAAAGAGACAGAGATAGACAAGTTAAAAGAGAGAAAGAGAGAAAGAGAGAGAGACACACACACACACTCACACACACAAACACAGTGAAATAGTGAGAGAAAAAGAGAGAAGATAAAATTAAGAGTGTAGTATAAAAACAAAAAGGAGGAAAAAAGGAATGGAGAGAAAGAAAGGATGGCAGAGAAAAAGTTATAAGATTATAAGAGTGAGGGAGATAGAGAGAGAAGATAAAATTAAGAGTGTAGAAAAAACAAGGAGGAAAGAAGGAATGGAGAGAAAGAAAGGATGGCAGAGAAAAAAAGATATACGATTATAAGAGTGAGGGGGGGGGGGGGGGGGAGAGATAGTGATAGAGTTTGATAAAAACAGAGAGGGAGAGCATGTGACAGAAAAGGAGTAACCCAATGAGATAGAAGAAATGAAAGAATTAAAAAGAAGAAAGAAAAATAAAAGAATGGGGACAGATAATCACTGCAAACTTAATACAGCAGCTAAAAGCTTATTTGTGAGGATTTATGAATCATATTCTTCCATCCTGGTTACATATGCTTGTATTGGATATCTGACGGTTAGGTATATAGTCCTACAGGAGCTATACCTAGGATACAAGCTCATGTCACTCTTCATGGAAAATCTTTCACTTTACGTTTGGCTCCATCTTTTATCTCTTTCTTTCTGACAACAGCACAATCGATCTACATGAAAAATAATGCACCTCCATAGATATGCAAGCGTTAAAACGGCTTATAACACACAGTCACACACTGCAAAATGCAAGAAAGTTGGATGGAATCTCCAATAAAATCTCCAGTCATATTTTGATGTATTTCTCCATCCCTGAGAAATAGATTTTAGAAGATCAAACTTTATTCCTATACCTTGGTATTTTACCTGAAACTTCAACTTAACTTGATTAAAAACTATCTTGAGTCCTGGTGATGAAATTGTTTTCTTGAGAAACTGGCTAAAGATTATTTTAAAATTTACATTTTGTAGTATATGGACCAGTTTGGACCACTAGAGGTAGTAAATAAACTTTTTTTTTAAAATATGATTTTGCTGAAAATAACATACCCTAAAGAGCACCAATGCATCAATAAACATATGGGACTACATGTAGGTATTTTGTTAGGTAACCCTGGCCAACAATTTCACTCTTTCAACAGACAACCGTAAGTTGTAGATTTTTTGAGATTCAATGTAAATTCTGTGGAAATTGTACTTTCCATCATCATCAGAACTCAAGATTATCTTTTAAACTCGAAGGTGGCTTTGGTACAAAATATGAACATAATTTTCAGAGATGTACCTGTACTGGTTTGGTAGTCCGATAGTGATATTGATTCAGCAGACATAAACTTGGCGTTTCACAATCCATAACAGTTTCTTTCATTCACTCTGTCATTGTGTAAGCAACAGGATTTCGTTAGTAATACTTGTGACAAAAACTTCACAAAAAAGAAATATGTCATCTTCCTTCAATAAGCAATATGTGTGGAAGGAACTTTTAAACGTGCCTGAGCTATAAACTTGAGCTTTTTTCCGACAAGCCTTTGAACGTGTGGGTCTAAAAAGGAACACATGCTCTCGTATAACTATGTATTGCTATCTCCTGGTTAATATCAACTTATTACAGGTGCATTCTTTATTCTTCTTCTTCTTCTTACAACATTTGTTTAACATCTTACGACCAACATCCTTATTTTGGCAACATCAAAATACATGAAACACACTGAAGCTTATGTTCCAACTTTTGTAAGGACGAAATCCACGACAACAACTCCCCAAAATGACCCAAACCCAATATTTGCGCAAAAATAATACACTATGACTGTGACATTTGAATATATACCGATTTCACTGATACACATATATGTAATTGACAAGTTTTCTTTCAAAATATAATTTGTTTAGAATCTCTTTCTGATATTGGACATGTGTACATTATTAATGAGTGTGTCAGCCTAATCTCAGTTCCACCGCCGCATACACTCACGCAGACATTCTCATACACACAGTCTGCTAAACAGGAAGACAGTCTAATATATATACGCTTCACACGCAATAAACCCTAAATAAATAGAATGAACACAGCGAGTTGTGAGACTCGCTTCCGGTACACCCCCCCCCCCTCCCCTCCCCCGCGCCCCCTCATGATGAAATAGCACTTTTTTCGTACAAAGCTCACACTTGGCTTCAAACAAAATTTACAGTGATTTCACAACACTGTTCAATACTTCCCTGCATGAGAAAGCTATGTAGACTATCATGACCATACACAGAAACATTAATCTTATAATTGATTAGTTAAAAATAAAAATTGTTTAAAAAAATCTCTAAGAGTATCGGCAAGTACATTTAATTAATTTAATTATGATTATTAGCATTAGCTGGGGATTTTTCGTCTACTTAAGCGACATCAACAACTTGATTCATTATCTATATAAATTGACATCTAGTTTTTTGTTTACAAGTAAAATCTTTGATCTATTATCTATTTAAAAATTGGTCACACAAGCTTGTTCTAATCAATTCTTGTTTATATAATTCAAATCTAAATACAACTGTATTGACGTGGAACAAAAATTCCACAGTTCTATTCAATAAATATTACGAAAATACTTGCATTGAAGAAAAGCCAAGTCAACAATATTTACCTTGCATTTTGCTGTATTGTCCATATATATATATTAGGATTCTGATATACACACACACAGAACATATATAAGAGCCAGTTTCTGTACAAAACAGGGGGATAAATGTACAGGTCCTGATGAACATACAATCTAAAACAGTGAAACAAACGTTTGTGAAACATGGAAAAATGTTCAGGTGTTTCTTTCTTTTTAAACAAAAATATGTTACATGATCTCAATTTATCCCAAGTTCTGAACCAGCAGAACTGTCACCGAATGGAGCATAAAACACATACCATAAAGAATGTTAAAACATTAGTAGACTTGATGTCCCAAATTGCATGCATCCACAAATATAGTGATATATACTGAGCAGCAAATACATCATACAAAGTGACTTTAGATTGAAATATACAATAAAAAACAAAAAATACAAGATTTTTCTAAAGCCACAATCAACTTGAATCAAGTTGCCATAAGTGTTAATTTCTGAATAAATAGTTCAACTTAAAAAGTTAGCTTTTATTTAAAATAAAATAATAAAAATCTAACCCGAATAATTTATTCATAAAAGAAAATTAAAATAATGTCATAATTCTCTCTCTAATCACGTTTTACTTTGGCTTTTACTGCCAATGCACCAATAAAAACGTAACTCAATTTAGATTAAAATAATTTGACATTCTTGGGTGTGAATATCATAGGAGATATCAAATTTGCCGCCAAAATTTAAAATATTTACTGCTCCCTCAAATCAGTTAAAAAGACGAAGATAAGTTTTGTTTGAGAAAGCATTCTAAGGTATGAAATAAAAATCTTGCCAAATAAAAAATAAGGATAGGGGATGGGGATATTGAAATACCTGGAATGTAAATTGGGTATTTGTAGTCTTGCAGGAAAATGATTGTTTTGTTACTATGGTGAGGGATTCCAACAGGAAACCAGTTCCGGATTCAGGATTGTTTCTATACGAGGGATCTGGGTGAGGGAAACATATCTCACTTAAAATCAACAATACAGAATAGCTTTACAAAATCAATAGCGTGATCATAACAATTAATCTATCAGTATAAAAAAGAATAGGATTAAAATATGTTTCTTTTATAACAAAAACTGTCAACAGATAATAATAAATCTGTAACAATAACAGGAAATGATCCTTTAATACCAATATCAAAATATTCACTCCTTTAAATAACTTTAATAACCAGTAACTAATAAATCTATTAGAATGTCTTTTGCTGTTTTGTTTTGTGGGGAATTCTTATGTTTCAAATATTCAAGATTCAATTAAATGTAGACTACTGGGGATAATACAAACAGGAAAATGGGATCTCAACTAATATGTTTTCTCTTCTGGCTAGCAGCAATAATTTCCTTCAAAGTCTATCATAAAATCACCTTGCAACATGCAGTGGAGAATGGCTGATAAAAATGTGAAATAAAAGATCCTAAAAACAAAATCCTGTCAAAATATACAGCTGAAAAGAAACCTGAGCCTCTTGCACAAAACTAACCATTTATGGTAACTTTGCCATCAATGGTAACTACCATGGAAACCTTGATTTTGATTGGCTGTTGGGCCCTGTTACCATTATGGTAGTTGCCATTGATGGCAAAGTTACCATCAATGGTAAGTTTTATGCAACAGGCCCTGGTCGATAACAAAATCAATTCCCTGATATAATGCAGCATCGGGCTTGCCTTCTTACATACATATGATCACATCTTAAAAAACAAAACAAACTCATTACTGCTATTGGCAGTGTGGGTGCTGGAGATTTTCTATATAGGAGTTTTTACTAGATTCTAATTACTTCAGAAGCAGTTCCAAGTAGGTACTATTACAATTATTGTAAGTAGGTATTATATGAGGAAATACTGTTTCAATGCTGTTGTATAATGATATTTGGTGCAATGTCGGGAAAAGGGATACAAACAAATATTTGAGAGGTATAAAGGAAAGCTTCAGATCTCTTTCGATTGACTTTTTTCCCCAAAGGGATATTAAAGCTATGTGAACATCACCAAGCAACAAGTTGCACATGCATTTTCAATACATAGCACAGTATCAAACGTGTGCTATGTTTTCACTATGTTCACACAACTAAAAATGTTCCAATCAATGAGATGTTGTGACTGAAGAGTACAAAGCATAGCGCATGGCCATCAGTTGAAGAACAAACTTTCACAAAGTAGATGCATTTACTCACTAAACAAGAAGACTAATAGATGCATGTAACATAATGATTTGTGAAGGATAAAAACTTGTGGGATTGTGAACACCAAACTGGGAGGCTACCTGAACTATAATGACAACACTAACAGTCCTGAGGATACTAAACTAAAACAGGATTTCATAACAGGTTCATGAATACTGTGAAACAGACTAGAATTACTTGTTGATATCCGTGAGTCATTTTACAGTAATATGGACTTAATATTGGAAATAACATATGATATTTCCAGATATACATACAGCAGACACATTCTGCCCAATGACACACGTTATATGAGACGGCAACAGTTGCTCTCCACTTTCTTGTTTGGATCCTTCTTGCCTCTACCCCCTTGGCCGTTGGCGCTGGCGATTCGATTGCGCTTCTTGCGAATGTCTCTGGCTTCTTTGGAGGTTCTCCTTGGCATGTTACTATTGAGATCCAAGTTGAGTTTCTCACTCAGATTGGAACTGTCTCTCTTTAGACTGGATTTGGACGGTGATGTGTGAATGTGTTTGGGCTTCTCCCCGTTCTTTGGAATGATGTAGAGGTTACTGTCCGACCGTGTCACGTGGTCCTTCCGCAGGTTGTTCTTCCGCGACCACGTCTTGGCTTCGGCATTGGGGTCGTCGGAATCGCTGGGCGTGTTGTTAGCAGGGTCGATGGCGTATTTGCTGATGCTGTACGAGCTCGACGAGTTTGAAGAGTTCACACTGAGATTGCTCATTTTCAGACTCTCGCGGAGTTCATTGCTCTTTTTGCGCTCCTTCCCGGAACCTTTGGTACCTCCCCCGTTTGTGCCGTTACCGTTTGTACCACCAGAGTCATTACCCTTGCCTGCGTTACCATTCTGCTTGCTACCACCTGCGCTAGCACCACCGCCACCATGAGTATTATGAGACCCTCCTCCACCCTCACTCCCTGAGCTAGGAGGACCATCCTTGCTCCCCCTCCGATGCGTCGTCGAGTGTGGCAAATCAAACCTGTCCGATCTTCTCCGCGATTCTGAATCGTCGTCGCTGGCGTCCGAGGAGCTGTAGCCCCCTCGTGGTGGAGGCGTGAACTTTTTACTGCTAGAATTGATTTGGCGTACATTGTCCTTGCTACTTGACAGGGTCTTTGGTTGTCTATTGTCACGTGAAGGTAACCTCCGTAGCATACCTCGGTCCTCATCAGATTCATACTCATCTGGAAAGAAAGATGGTAGAAAAATAAACAATGAGAAATATTGAACATATTTCTGAAATAAGTTTTTTACAATTACCCATAAGATATAAAATCAAATAAAGTTATGCAATACAGAATATACAAGTGAGAGGTGCTATATAAAAGGGGAATATTATTATTATTATAAACAGCTTCCTTAATTTTTCATGATCAGTGTTGTGTATTCTATTCTTAATGTATCAATTTCACATAATCAAAGATGGGGAGCTAATTACATATGTTGGATGCTCGAGTCTGTTTCACAAAAATACCACTGTTTGGTAGCCAGGACAGATACCATATACTATAATGATCTCATAAAACATAATCATTAATTAATCCCATATTTGGTCATGATGACAACCATTCAATTCAAGTTTGGGTAGCACTACAATTTCCCGAACTCCTTCCATAATTGACAACATTTTCTTATAGCGACCAATCAAGGAATAAGACTATGTACAGTCAAACCTGTCTATAGCAACCGCCCAAGGGAAACACAAAAAGTGGTCTTTGTAGACGGGTTCCTTTAGTACATGTTTTAATAATGAGAAAACAATTTCAAGGGAAACAAAAAATGTGGTCTTTGTAGACAGGTGGTCACTAAAGCAGGTTTGACTGTATGAAGGTCAAAGAATCAGGGTCCAATATTCACCTTCTTCCTCTGTGATCTGGTTCAGTACTGATGTGCATATCTTAGACTGGATGGCTTGACGATTGCTGTTGAGTGACTGCCGATTGCCTCCATTGCCCCCTGTATCCTTACCGCTACCCCCGTTGCCCCCCATGTCGTCCGTGGGGGAGGAGGGGGCTACGCCGGTGTCTTGGGGGTCTCCTGGAAGGTTCTCCTGGCTCTCCTGACTGTCTAGATCCTCATCTTCAGCCTGATGTTGATATTCCTCGTCCTCAAGAAAAAAAGAAAAGGGAAGAGAAATATTTTTGTTAATTCTTCTGTTTATTCTTACACTTACATAACATAATTATACTACAATAAGATATTCTTCAAGTGGCTCCTAACAGCATTGTGTTTTAGTTAAAATATAAAGTGGTAACAAAACCTCCCCTTGCCCCCCCCCCCCCCCCCCCCCCCTATCCCCAGAACTTACCAATCGTAAAAACAGTTACTTGCAAACTACCATAAAATGTGAAAAAAGATGGTGAACAAATATTATTCAGCACATTGGCTTTGTGGAAGACTTTTAGCATATTTTACAGCTTACAAAACTCTTGAATATTTCCATTGGGTTTTATCTCACTAATTCCAGTCTCAAGTGAAGGCAGATGATATTTAATCGGCTGTATTAGAGTCGGAAGTCTAATTTGGACAAGACTTTTACAAAGCTTTGAAGGTACTATGTCCCATTTGCAGGCCAAAAAATGAAAAGGTTAAATTCCAACGGCATTTGAAAGATAATACTAATTTAGAACTTCACTAAAACAAAAGGACTTGAAAATCTCTTTTTGTTGGAAAATAATGACTGTTAGTTGTCAAATCAAATTTAGCTAGCTATAATGAAATGAATTATGATGAAGAATTGAGGATTTGATGCAAAGCAATCTAGAAAGATATCTCAGAACATCAACATCTTACTAATGCCATGGATATTAAACCATGAACTGCAATTGGTAGCCGGGCTTACCGAAAGATGCATATACAAAATTGATGTATTTATGTCGTTGATTTCAAAGGTTAATGACTCATCACTTGAAATCATGAACCGTCTAAAAGGTCCTTTCAACCCTACAAGATTCTTGGCATCTTCTACAGAAAGTGATGGATTTACCAAAAGATACAATTTCTTTGCTGGTATATGAATAAACACGATTGATTTTAAAAGTTATCTTATTATCAGACAGCCAATGTAAACATGTGGGTGGATGTAATTTCATGTCATTACTCATTGAGACATGGCACTTGTAGTGCTCTTTTGGGGTTGTTGCTCCATGAAAGTCTATAATCCTTCATCAAATATCATACTATCTTTAAAGCCCCTCTCAAGTGTTAGGAGCCCCAAAAATTTGATGGCAAAATTTCACTTAAATTGTATCGTAATGTGAAAGAGGATGCAACAAAACAACAAAATTATGTATTCTTTCATCCATATTCAAATTCAAACACATTTGTTTTAAAAATCCTTGCAGAAACGTGTCTGAAATGACATCCTCTTTCACAATATGATACAGTTTAAATGAATTTTGCCATCAAATTTTGGGGGCTCCCAACACTTTAGAGAGGCTTTAAGTATTTGTGTTTGTTTCTTCTATAAATAGTAAAGCTCTTTTTTATCAGATTATCAGTGTTATTTTTGAGAGGCACTTCCTGTATCAAGCAAAGGCATTTTCAAATGAAGTTACTACTGATGTCACAGATTTATTTTCAAGAAGTCCTTCCAATATATTTTCTCTCGAAAATGCCCGGAGCAAATATTTCTCTACACAATTTTGATTATTTGTCGGAAAGGAGTTGAAGATTTCTTTCAAGTATATTGAACAGAGAGAAAGATGCATAACAGGGCTTCATGTACATGAAGTCTCCTTCAAGTGAAAATTGGCTCTTTAAATTCTCTTGGTAGAACTTCTCACAAAATATAATTGGTTTTATAAAAGCAATACCACTTCAAACGATATAAACGGCTCTGGATGCGTGACTATGTCGGACAACTTCCGGCATTATAAAGGAAGATGGCTTGTGAGGAAGAAGTGCTTGAAAACTTGGAATTGTTTTGTGAGCAAGTGCATCTAGTTATCTCTATATGCTTGACCTCAAATTTGCTGAACTGGACTGAAGTGAAGAGGAAAAATATAAAGACTGCCAGAACACCTGAATATCACATATTTAATGGTTTTAAAGCAATACCACTTCAAATGATATAAATGGCTGTGAATACGTGACTTTGTCAGACATGTTCCGGCATTATAAAAGAAGATGGCTTGTGAAGTGGTAGTGCTTGAAAACCTGCAATTGTATCATGAGCAAGTGCATCTAGTGAACTCTGTGTGCTTGACCTCAAATTAGCTGAACTGGGGAGTGTTTCACAAAGACTAAGATCAACTTTAAGTTGGACTTAACTTTGGCAGGCTGTTCATGTCACTGTTTTCTCTCACCATTTCCTGGCATTGGTCTCTCAAGGGACGTACAAATCGTGGTCACGATCTACAGAATTCACATTTTTTGATACTTCATTATTGAAGAAAAAAATAGAATCTAAAGATCATAATGGTGAGAGCAACTAGTGGCATGAACAGCCTGCCATAGTAAGGTCCAACTTTAAGTCGATCTTAGTCTTTGTGAAACACTCCCCTGGACTGAAGTGAAAAAATAAAAAATAATGACTGCTAGAACACCTGCATATCACATATTTATTTTTAAAAATTACGTTAGCAGTGAGCTACTGGATTCTTACAAAGTCCCTAGGATAGGACTTGAATCCTCAGGGTCTCCTGGAGCTTACACTTTGATACTATAAACCATCAACTTACATCTAGCGAGCCGATCCCCTCCTTGACTATACTCCGTCCATGCCTGGGATGGATGGTAAGATGCTCCCTCTCTATCTGATGTCTTCTTGGGCTATTGGAGAGGGGCGAGTCGTCGAGGGAACGGGCGTCGTGCTTGCCACCTACCGCGCAGGCCCCGGGTATGGCTACCGGCTTGGAAGCTGGGGGTGTGGTGGAGGGCTGGGCAGGGGTGGCCTGTTTGCTGTTGTTGTTGATGCCAGGCTTGGAGCCACCAAGCGGCAAGTCGTCTTGAGGTTTCCTGTAAACATAAACATAAGCATAATGATAAAGATAATGATAGTAATAATAAGCCCTAATAATAACAAAAATAATAACAATGATAATGATAATTATGATAATCATAATAATCATAACAATAATAGAAATAATACTACTACTATTACTACTACTAATAATAATGATAATACTTTCGTTTGAATGTTTGGAACTGTGAAAATTAATCTTGCTGAAAACTCTTGCTGAACAAACATGTCTCATCAGAATGTGGTCCAAACTAAACAATAAATCAATGAAACCTGTCTATAGAGACCACCTAACGGAGACAAGAAAAGTGGTCTTTATATACAGGTTCCTTAAGTACATGTTTCAGTGAGAAACCATTTTCAAGGTAAACAAAAAATGTGATCTTTGTAGATAGGTGATCACTATTAAAAGCAGGTTTGACTGTAGTATTTGAAATATCAATTAACCTTCTAGTAATTTTTTTTGCATTATCTTTGGATCCAGATTGCTAGGAATTACACTTTTACAATTTGAGGTGGGAAAACTGATCAATTTGGAACATAAAGAAACTCTGAACTATTATGGGTTAAAATACATCAAGAGCAATCCTTTTATAATCAATAGTACGATGACATTTTCCCAAATGGATATAAAAAAGAATCAGGCTACTTGTACTTCACTTTCACTACAACTTGGCCTTCACTGTAATTACCAATGTTAATTGATAGAGGACGCAATTACACTCGGTCGGTAAAAGAACAGAGGAGTTGTGCTCATGAGCCATCATTACAGGAAGATTAAAAACTCCCACTTTGAATTTTGATCAACTACAGCTGAGCAAGAAAGATCATACTTTACAATTAATTATTCATTTATTCATTGAAAACAGCTCCCATTGACCTCAAATGGGAGTCACGTTCTTAAATGAACATATTATATGCAAAGTGTTCTCTTAAAGACAATAAAGTCGTGTAAATGCCTGTCCAATGACAGGTGTGACAAGAGCATGTATTGATGCCAGATTCAGATCACAAAATTGCTTTTTTTTTTAAACAATTTTTTAAAAATTAACCTCCCTCATTCAGTCATTCCCTTATTCAGGACATTTACAGTAAAATTAATTTATTCAAAATGTAACACACTATAGTTTGGGCTTTTCCATATACAATCAGCTTGTTTTTTCATACAGAAAAATTACAAATTTGCTGTGAATCTCTTTTTAAATGCATTCAAATTAACATTAATATAATCGGTTTTTACCATTTGAAATAAGAACTACCAAGAGCCTTCCTAATGAACATGTAGACAGGTTGTTTTATATATCAACAGATCCTATCGTTATCTTCATGAATGGCCAAGGGAGACTACAAAGCATGAGTTGTTTACTCTGAACTAAAGCCCAGAAGCACAACACCATTGCATCTTCAAAATGACCTAGATTCAGTAACGCTGGGTCAAACTAGAGAGCCAGTTCCGTTGGCTATTTACGTCAGACAAGACGTTGTCTTTTCTTGGTAAAACAAAGAAGAGATGTAGGAAGGATGTCAATGCTGAGGAGATCTTCATTGTCATCTAAATAATGGGTCAGGCGATAGCCACTTCACAATGTACATCATCATGTTTTCTGACGAAGTCACCAACATGGGGATTTCCCTGATCAAGCCTAGTTGATTACACCTTTATATCATGCATGTTCTGACAAGGCTTATAATGTATCACAACAAAAATGGACATATTTGAAATCAAAATAATGGATGCTACATTTAATAGGGTATTTAATATATTTTTTCTGTTTCATTATACATTTCAAATGTTTTTAGTATTCATTAATTTTATAGATACATTCACGTACTGGCTTGTGTTCTTACTTTCATGTAGTGTTAATGATGAACTGAAAATATGTAGACATACTGTCTGTTGCCTTGCAGAAGGATGTTACACAAATTTCAATAAATTTGCCATATCTTAGTTTTCAAGTTTTGTAATAAAATGCTTAATAAATAAAAAGTACAGAGATGTTGTAACCCCTCACTGTTAACAATTTAGATGATTACAGAGTAAAACGTGTTTTAAAGATGTCGTCACAGAAAAGTTAACTTTTATTGCACATTTCTAGAAATGATAATCTATTGCCTACATCCATTTGCAACTTCTGCTGGGTACGTGTATCCAATGATTTATCGGTATGTGTTATCTTGCATTATATTCTAATTCTGTATCCATGCCTTCATCTTTGTCAAGGTCACCTTTGACAATTTTTAGTGCTCTGTTGCTATTTTTAAAGATATGGCGCAGTAAATCTGAAAAATTGGTAAATGAATGGCAACAGTGAAATTGTGCGTATTCACTGAGCTCTGTGTTATAAGATACGGAAATGTGATGCATATTACAAGTTATGTCATCATAACATTTTAAAAAGCGCAGTGGTTTTGCCGCATCATATCTGAAGGAGCCTTCACAAGCCCCAAGAGGACCCTTGTTACAACCGTGCCTCGACTTTAAATCTGTTACGAAACAGGGGGTCACACTCTGATATGTCACTCACCCAGCCAATAGACCAAGGCGAGGTTTGAACCCTGTTGACCCCACACACCCTTCACTTGTAGCACCCCCCCCCATGTCATGAGTATGCAGGGTAAGGGCTGAGTTTGATATTGAATTTCTTGTTTTCTGTTGAGTTTGTTTAAGTCAAGATTACCAGCGCCCCCTCTCTTTCTGTCTCTCTGTCTTTCTATCAACCTCTGTTTGTCCCTCTCTTTCTTTCATTCCTTCTCTCTGTCTGTTTCTCCTTACAGGTATACTATTTTCTCCTCTCTCTCTCTTGCGCTCCCTAATGGACCAATCACCCTTCCTCTCTGCTCTTTATCAACCCCATTCCCCTCTCTTATTCTCTGCCCCTCTATCTTTGCTCTTTATCAATCCTACTCCCCTCTCTTTCTCTCTTGCTCTCTCTCTCTCTCTTCTCACTATCCTCACCCCTCCTCTCTCTCCTTCCTTTATCTCTCCCTTTCTGATGAGGTGAGAACCAACTTCAGGGCAAGACATTTCTAACAAGAAATACCCTCGCATCGAGAGCCAATCCTCTGAGCTCTGCAGCCTATCCATCACATACTTTATGCAAGAACTCAAGCCCTCTTTCAGGAACCCAAGCAAGCATTGTGGACGACTCCTTACCTTGGACCTCCTGCACCTTGGTTGAGTTTGCCAGAGACCATGGCCTTCCTCAGGTCGCTGGCCCCACCCCCTCCCCATGCCCCTCCCTCTCTCTCTCTTCCTCTCTACTCTTTATCATTCCCATTCCCCTCTCTTATCCTCTGCTCTCTCAGGAACCTAAGCATTGTGGACGACTCCTTACCTTGGACCTCCTGCACCTTGGTTGGGTTTGCCAGAGACCATGGCCTTCCTCAGGTCGCTGGCCCCACCCCCTCCCCATGCCCCTCCCTCTCTCTATCTTCCTCTCTACTCTTTATCATTCCCATTCCCCTCTCTTATCCTCTGCTCTCTCAGGAACCTAAGCATTGTGGACGACTCCTTACCTTGGACCTCCTGCACCTTGGTTGGGTTTGCCAGAGACCATGGCCTTCCTCAGGTCGCTGGCCGAGAACTTTAGTCTCTCTTCCTTCTGCTTCTTCAGCTTGCGCTCCGCCAGAAGGAAGTAGGTCGCAGACAGATGGTCATAGCAGTCCTTCTCTACAGACCTAAAGAAGGGAGTCGTCAGATGAAAAACATGCATCAATGATTTATTCGCTTATCATTTCCCATGACCACTTTAACCCTTTCACTACTATATGACAGACGTATACCACGGATAGAATAAACTGAACTGTGAGAATGTGGTGGTCGGAGATTTGGTGATATTTTTGAAAAGTTTCAGTGCTACTTTTATAGACGAGTGCCTATTACAAGAAGAAAAGTGCTGATAAAATGTAACTTGCATAGATCTGTAACCGCATTTCTATTTGTCTAATTTCCCAATAATAATATATTTGAATTGACACATACTTTATTATGAACACTTCAGGACAGGATTAGCGTTATACACATGTAGCTTGAAGGAGTAAATCTCACAAGAATAATAGTCAAAACATCAATCGATGTTGATTATTCAGTACTCCTTGGGAAGCGAATGTAGAGATGAAAAAAGTTATAAATATCGTTATCCATATCCTCTTGAATTGTCTTGCCATCGCTAATAATAGGTTATGAAGATGGGTAATCACGAGTGAAGATTGAAGGGAATCCATCAAGGCTTACTAACGACGATGGGAGTTTAAGATTGCTTGCTCTAACACCTAGATCCCCTCTAAGACTCCCATCCAATCTTGATGCAATGCTTCCAATCTGCTTTATATTGCAGGGAATCTAAGCAATTGCTCATCGAACTGGGGGATAAATGTGATTGCTAAGTTGTTGTTGAAGATTCCCCTTCATTGTACATGTTGTGTATTCCTGAACGTCTTCTCTTATGATTTAAAGCATTTTACAAGACCTGATTGAGGACAGTAACTCAAGATCAATCTTTCTTACACCAAGCTTTCCTCCAAGAATCATATCTAATCTTTATCCAATCCGACTCATTGGTTTTATACTTACAGGAATCTGAGGTTTTGCTCAAAGGCAAACTAATCATGCAGGGGAGGAGGGGGGAGGGGGAAGGGGGGGGGGCGGGGTTACGATTATCATGTTCAGCAAAGATTTCTCCAGAGTAGAATTACATCACTTTGTTTTCATTTCCAAGAATGTTACAAAGGCTGAGTGAGGATAGAAGCTCAGACTGTTCACTTGAACATCTAGATCCCCTCCTAGATTCCCATTTAATCTTGATTTAACTGTGTAAAAATATATATACTTCAGGGAGTTGAAGCAATTGCTCAAAGCTCATCAAGCTGGGGGATAAATGTTATAGAATTTTCTTGAAGATTTTTTCATTGATTGTATATATGTAGTGTTTTCCTGAATGATAAGGGGGGTGATATTGCCCTTTTCACAAATCGATGTATTCTGTTTGATTATAATCATTTCATGTTGTGTTTTGCCAAACCTTATCTATTTTCTTTCAAAGCCTCTGAAAAGTTATGACTGGAGATAAAAGCCTACCATTGCTCTATCAAAACCTAAATCCCCTGTAAGACTCCTATCCAGTCTTGATTTAAAAATCCTTACTAATATATTCTGCTGGGAATCTAAGCAATTACTCACGGTTGATTCTGCTTGGAGGGGAATGTGATTGTCATGTTGGAAAGAGGTGTTGCATGTTTCTATATCTCATTTTACCTACTTTCAGAGATTTTGTCAACAACACATAGAAGGAATGGACCTAAAACTGGACACTATGACTTCTAAATCATCTTTAATACCCCCATTCAATGTTGATTCAGTTTTATCCTTCGGTTTTATACTTCAAGGATTCATAATGATTTCTCAAGGCTCTGTTTGAATCAAAACGTAAGTGCCATGCTCACAAAGGTACTTTCAGTTTATATGCATTTCAGTCCTAGACCTCTCTATTTTTTACAAGACATACTTAATAATCCAAGTAGGAGCTCAAGATTGCTCAGTCTGCAGTGTGGCAAATGTAGAGTAATGTCTATCCAAAGGACATTTGTGCCATAGCAGTGACTAGAACCAAAAAACTAATTGATCCACAGTTTCATGGCTTATCCACTAGACCTAGACACCTCAGTAGGCCCGTCATCATCAGCTCGAGTTCGCCAGATAACCTGCTATTTTCAGACTCAGGATATTTTGGAAACAAGACCAAGATATATCCCACTAATATCCCGCTAATTGCAATTGCGGGCTGATGAAGAAGGAAATTAACTGGCTAATTTGCGATCGGGATAGTTAAAAAAGCGGGTTATTTGGCAAACTTGAGCTGATGAAGTCGGGCCTAAAGGGTATACATAAGTGCCTTGTTGAATAAAACTTTCTTTCAATAACAGCTGCCACAAATTTACAACAAATTTGCTCCTAGTCGATCAAATGTTATCTTATTGTTGACAAGTTTTATGAAAGAGGATCAAGAACTCACTCTAATATGGCCGTCCTCTCGGCCATCTTGCCGTTGAGCATGATGTCCATGATACTATCATGGAGCTGTTCTGAGATCTGCTCCCTGGTGATGACTGGATCCGAGGGTCTCCTTGTTCTCCTTCCTTGCTGGAGCCACGCGTCGTTCTCTATCTCCTTCAGTGTCACGCGGCTGGCCGGATCGCGTACCAACATCCGTGTTATCAAGCTGCACAGAAAGAGAGACAGGGAAGGGGTAATATTAACATGATAATAATAATAATAATATAACGTCTCTATGAGCTTCTAAAGAGCTTTGGAAATTATTATCCTAGCTTTAGCACCAGCAGCCGTAATCAGCGCACAGAGCATTTCAAGGAATAATCCTACCAGGTATTTTTTAAATTTAACGTTGCATGTTACATCACTGAATGCATATTTCATAAACACTAGCAGCCCAAGAATAAAGTAAATTTAAATGTAAGAGAGACACAAAAGAGTAGAATAAAAAAGTTGAAATCTTAATTAAGGATATGGTAATGCAGAGGATGATAACAATGTTGATGGGGATGATAATTCATCTGCTCAGAACCAGAGGGACACTAATTGTGTGTCAAAGTATATGAAGGGACAATCTTCAGGCTCCAACCAAACAAAATGGTGTACAAGAAATTTGAACATTTAATAAAACAAATAAAAGTATGCATGTACATGAACACGCTTGCTATCTAAGTTAGATGTCGAAGAATCAGGGGAGCGTTCAGCGTGGAAATAAAGTACACATCTGTTCTGCCCCTCCAATATTATGCTCATGGCTGACAGGTAGATTGTAAACAACAGATGCATGCATGCATCATTGCAGATGGTAGGCATGGCCAAACTGGCAGAAATGCTCTGATATTCCAGTAGCATTTAGTCTGGATACAAAGGAAACTACAGGAAATTTGCTGAGTAGTTGTGACCACTTATACAAGCCGCCACGCCATTGACATGAATTTGGCGGATGCACAGCAATGAGTACAAATTTCATTCATTTCGTATAGCTTTCAAAACAGGTATTTCTAATGATGTCTGAATGCACTGTTGACAAAAAAATTGAAAGCTATCGGGAGGTAAACAGAATCTCCCTTTAATGTTTACACTGTGATGGGCCCAGAAAGGGCATCTTTTTCACATCTGAGCTAATGTACTACTACTATGAATGCCACTTTACAAAAACATGTTATGACCTATCACCTCGGGTACTCTACTCAGAACTAAAAGCATCTTTGTTTGTATGAAGTCAAGGAATAACACAACACACATTATCATGATGATCTACCTTAGATGTTAATGTACTACATGTATTTATCAGCTGAAACTTAGTCTGATTGTCACCATTTTCTTTCTTTTGTATCGAAATATGTCTATGCAGCTTATGTTTTGATAGCCCTACTTTCTGAAAAATGAAGGTTTTAAGGATTTTCTCTGTTAGATGTAAATATTTTACTGCCTCAGGTAAATTTTTGAACCGTATCATTCTTTCTTTTTATTTCATATACCGTATTTGCCGGCGTAAAGGCCGCAGTATTTTTGGAAGAGAAAATATCAAAAAGTCGGGGTGCGGCCTTTACGCCGAAAGAGTAAAAATCGCAAGTCAAAACAGCATGTCCATTATTTGTAGGCAACTTCATACAACAAAATAAATTAACAAAATTGACTTGAAAACACATCGGACAAGATCTTTTCTGAACCAAGTCAGCAGCAAATTTGAAGAAGTTATCTTTTTAATCGTTGTGCAACCAAAGAAATAAGAAGAAAACTGACCAGAAACTTATACTTGTAAAGTAGAACACCGATGATTGCGCGCTGTGCATCTCCGAAGGTGCGTTGGATTTGTTAGCAACTCCAGCCCCGTAGCTCCCCACCACAGAGTGTGTGAGTAAGGTATGATTTTGGTACCTTACTCACACACTCTGTGGTGGGGAGCTACGGGGCTGGAGTTGCTAACAAGTCCAACGCACCTTCGGAGATGCACAGAGCGCAATCATCGGTGTTGTTAACTTTTCAGTAAGATAATTCTGAATTATAATTGAGACTATCTAATTAATTAAAGCGACAAACTAACCTCGGTAGATCTCTAATAACAATACAAAAGCTTGTTTATTTTCTCCATTTGACGGTACGATAGGGGTAAGACCGGATAACATTATAAAAAAAAAAAAATCCTTCCACCATGCTTCCACCCTGCGATAGGTTGGCCATTCAGGTTTCTGTATGCATGCGAAGCGCCCTCTAGTGTCCCATGAATGTGCTAATCTGCCTAAAAATCGATGAAGATTTGCTAAATTACGATCATTTTTTAGGTAAACTTCCTGTAAATTTATAAAATGACTGATAATTTTGGTATTAGTTTGTAGGAGAAATAGAGTTCTACGGGAAAATTACAATTATTTTCTTTGGTCCGTTTTTTTTTTTTTCCTTTTTTTTTTTTCCCCCCCTTTTTTTCCTTTTTTTTTTCTCTACGAAATGTCAAAGTTGGGGGTGCGGCCTATGCGGGGGTGCGGCCTTTACGCCGGCAAGTACGGTATACCATACCGGTGCAAATTCCTGATATTATAACATTACAGTATATGTACAAGATAAAAAACGAAAATATATCTTTAAAAAAAGGATAAATCACAAGAAAAAGCATGAAAGGAGTATTTAGCAATTGCATCATTTGGTATAGATATTCTGAATAACTATTAGTCATATATACCAAAACATACATGTATATTCTCCTAAAATTTACAAAGCTCTAAAGAAGCAATTACGATGTTGAGATCCGTGAAATATCCCAATAACTTGGAAACCTAAATCCGTGACCCAACCTTTTCTGCCCTGTCTTAAATTCCTTCCCCATAAACCTCAGTTACATCTCCAATTACACGGGCATGATTCTCCCATGTAGGAGTAACCGCATGGCCTTTACTATAAATACAACCCAACAAGAACCGTTCTTGAGCTTCATTGAGCATTCAAATTATCCAATGCAAAATATGGCATTTGATGACATTCAAAATACAACCAATAGCTTATTAATGCCTCCTACATGTACATACAACCTCTGGGCTATTGATGAATCTTAAGAGTGACTGAAGCAGTGTGGGTTTGTCGTTTGGTTATTTTATTTATTTCAATATGGTGATTTGAAGAAAAAAAACCTGCTTTCGGCCGCAAGGCTGTTTTTCTGCTCTACCAATCCAATTTCCATTCATCAGTTTTGTGTTGCAATGATTGATTCCAATTATATATTTTTTGAAGTGCCTTCCAGGAGATTGAAACTGTCATGGGCAGTAGAAGGTGGTGATACATTTAATGAAAACGTTATATTAAAGGGAATAGAAGGTTTTGGTAATAATTCAACAGGATTGGATTATGAAATTTAAAATTTGCCATACCATTGTTAGAATAAGCAACTTTGAAATAATTGGGGTCTAAAACGCTAAGGATTTTGAGAAATAAAATATCAAATTTATCGGTGCTCCTGATAAATTTAAAATAGCCCCTGTGGCCATTCAATGATAGCTGCGACCATGAAAATCTTGGAATATGCAGTTCGGATATATAATTTCCAAACGGGAATAGAAAATCGGCTGATTTTGGTCAAGAAACATTGTTTTGAAGCTGAAGTAATATCAATCTTGAGAGGGAGCTTTACAACATAAAGAGTTTTTTATTCACAATTTCATCACGTTAGACTTAATTCTAACTGCGACAACTATCATTGAATATTGTAGGATCCCATATGCTTCCAATATGTTCATTTGATTCAAATTCATGATCCCATACCAAAACTTTGTATTAACTTTTTTAAAGACAACACAAGGGAGACAACAATTGGTTCCTTTAGTAAACATTTCAATTAAAAAATACTATACACAGGAAACAGAAAGTGTATTCTCTATAGACAGGCGGTCTTTCTATGCAGGTGGTCGCTATAATAGCAAGATTCACTGAAGTACCATGACCAAGATACAGTAATATATTTGGGCTGGTAATGATGACATTTCTAAAACCAGTTCTCTTTGAGGATGCAACCACTTTATGTGGGTGATGAAAATGGTGATGAGGATGGAGACATACCAAGGGGATTGCGGGAGAAGTATCGATGGACTATCAGTACTCATCCAAATTAACCATGCATGAGAAATAAATGGAATTGATGCCACAACTTCACACATCATCATCCCACATTTTGTGCACTTTCAAAGAGTAATGGCTCATTGTAAATGCATGTGACCTTCTACAAACATAATAGTGATGCATAATTTAAAAATGCATGTAGTCATTTAGCTTTCTATCAAAGATAAAATGTCTGTGAAAGCCAGAAGGACACTTTAAACATTTTAAATGTTGATCTACATGTACATGAATAAGACTTACCGGTAGTTAACAATGTTTTGACTCTCAGCAGACAGAATATTTACTTTCACATTTTTTTATCTCTTGAATTCTCTCTCCCCTTTCCTCCTCTCTCTCTCTCTCTTCCTCTGTCTGTTTCGCTCCCCTCTCCCATTTATTTCCCTTCCTCCCTTCCTCCCTCCCTCCCTTCCTACCTCTCTCTCTTTCTCTTTCTCTCTCCCTCTCCATCTCTCCTCCATCTCTCCCACTCCCATCACTTCTCCATGTCGGACACTATCAACATATACCCCCTCTCTCCCTCTCCCTCCCTCCAACAGCATCCATACAAGCAAACAAGAATACGGATATGAATCTACATGCACATGCTACGCGTGTATTACAATGATGGATATGACAGTTTAGCCGTGCAGCTGCATAGCAGTATACACAGAAATAGCTCCCAAACTGGCACGTATATACCGGTATATGAACACTGTACCTTCACAAACAAGCACTTTTGTTATACTAAAATAGATCATGCTATGTCCGAATTGATATGACGATATATCTACGTCATTCAATTCAAAAACACCTTTCACTCTCTGAATGCATATCATAGCGAGCACTAACCAGATGCCTGTGCGTAAAATGCACATCACGTCACAATAAATAATGGATGTGGTAAATGACCGTCTCTTTCATGCCTAACGTGAGTGTGATCAATAACATTTCACCTTCTCTAGAGAGCCTGAAGAGCATTAACTCAACCAATATTAATTTACAAAAAAATTGTTTATTTGTCTCTTTGGAGACAATATATGTGTCATGCTTATTATGAAATCAATGAATTTTTAGAAAACAATGCAACTTCTGCCATGCATCTGATCTCACGCCTAAGCTTTAAAGAAATGCTGCAATCATGATTAACTGAATATCAACCTTTTGCAATGCAGTCCCTATCAAATATGCCTACAGGCCTTTATGGAAATAACAAATCTTAAGAAAACACCGAGGCATAGACTAATCGTTCAGGTGCTGTCCTTACAATAAACAGGAAGACATACAGAGCTCGCCGGCCGGCCGGCTTCACAATTAACCTTTGGTATTAGAGTCAGTGTGAGGCAGGGGATGCGTTTTAAGGATGGAAATCTATTGTGCTGATAGGAAGACTCTGGAGGATTTGTGCGAGTCGGTAATGATGGACACCCGAGCCTGATTTAATTTGTATTGCAGAGACGTGATACTCTCCCAGCTAGTGAGGCCTGCCTGCCCGCCTGCCTGCCTCTCATAAATATCTCTTAATTGTCTGGCACGGAGGGCAAGGAGAGGGAGAGAAAACATGCGTGTATTATTCCTAACCCTACCGCGAGTTATCATAAGCACATAAACATGACCCCTGTCATGTCAAATCAATTATGTACGGTATCATCTACAGCTTTCCAATATGTTATTGCAAATGTTGTGACTGGATACGAACATTAACTGGATACCAACTAGTGAAAATTGAATTTGGAAAGGTTGAACATGATAACCAT
Source organism: Strongylocentrotus droebachiensis (assembly GCA_035222895.1). Lineage (NCBI taxonomy): Eukaryota > Metazoa > Echinodermata > Echinoidea > Camarodonta > Strongylocentrotidae > Strongylocentrotus > Strongylocentrotus droebachiensis. The sequence goes on along the minus strand of JAVYIG010001329.1, from coordinate 185,681 downwards.
TGAGTCATTACAAGTTTGCAAACATGATACTCTTAAGTCTAAGTAGATGAAACTTTTCCTTTAGGATATATAGATATAGGGTAATATAAATTAGGTCAAAGAGGAAATGCATTATAATGGCATGTGAATATCAACATCAAGTTTGTGTGTTTATTATAGACAGCTTACTCAGCTGTTCATCTGTCAGATAAAACTTCCAATTGAAATGATGTCAGACTTTGAAACAAAATCCTGGATTTACCTTATGCTGCAATGATAATTATAAACCTATAGGTCAGTAAGGAACCCCATGAATTTTACAAGCTGATCGCCTGTCTGATTATCAAGATATTTATGATTGGAAATCGAAACAAATTTTCTGTTTTCTTAACGTTTTTTTATAACACTACAGTCTATTGGGGAAAATGAGTATGGTAAAACTGGTCACTCAAAGATTTTAACTTTTTGAGGCACTTCATGATCATTTTGAAGCGCAATGTTTTTTAGGGCTTCAATATTACACCATATCACAGACACTGATACTACGTAGGGCCATGCGTCTCAGATTTAACATTGTTAAACGATGCCTTTAAGAGTGGCAATTAACCCCATTTCATTTCTACGGCCAGAGTATGCACATAATTAAGGTATAAAGTTACATCAGAAAATGAACTGGAGAGTGGAGACTTGCATGTTTGGCATGACAACCTGATACAAAACAAAGAAATTTATTTTTTAATGAAGCATTATTCCCATTTTCATATCAAAAAGTCATCTCATTAATATGTAAACGTTAATGACCATTAGGACCTTCTCTTAAAAATATTTACAGTTAGTATCATAATTGGCAGTCCTGCGATATATTATTGCACAGCTAACAAATAGTAAACAAAATGCCTCTACAAAATTAATAAATTGTTGTGCACGTAAAATACTGTTTGTCAAATGTTTATCTTTCAGCTTTCGATTAACAATCAAGAGTGGACAAAATTGTATTTAGAATTTCTTTAAAAAAATTCTATTCAGTTGAAATTGGGGCTTGTAAATAGTTGGGAGTAAACTACAAGGAAAAGAAAGCACTATCATAAATGAAAAACATGCATGTAAAAACATCAAACCAAAATTAGAATTCTCAGTGGACAGACAAAGTTTTTGTTAAGGAAATTTGCCTCGAGCATCACCTGCCTCTAGACGTATCAAGATAAATGCCAAACGATCAACGTACAGGATGCAAAGCCTGGTATTCTAGCTCCTGTGTTTCACAGTGAATTATGAAAGAGAAGCTGATGAATTGTTAAATACCAGCACTAGCTCCAAGCAACGATACGACTGAGCGGTAATTGCAAATGGAAAGCTGCACTCTTTGCGGCGGATAATCTTACATGGCTGAAAGAACCGTCTTTAAATAGAGACCAATGTTGACATGATATTCCTAATGTTCTCAAGCATCCAGTCGGGAGAAGAAGAAGAAACAAACAAGAATGCTTTTTAAGCATCTCAGAAGCCTTATGACTCTGAGGGCATTGCAATATTTTTTCCCTTTCATGTGAAAAGATCTTTTGCTTGCATTTATAACCAAATTTGTCTCACTATTTTTCTTTTCATATCATTCATTCCCTCTATATATTGTATTTATTGATACCATCACCCTACAAATAGATTTGCTTGTAATATATATATGTATTTTTGTATGTGCTTAATTTAATTTTGTTATAATTGTATTTTAATATTGTAATTTTAAGCAGGGGATGATCCCCGATAAACCTGTGATTTTTTGATCACCCCCTCTGCAGGTTCATCTTTTGTTTTACTGCTTTTATAATTGATTGTAATTTATATCGTCTTTTATGAATCTGTGGAAATAAATGAAATTGACATTGAAATTGAAATCATAACTGCATACATTTCTGAGCAGATCTGTTTTCAATATTTAAATATAATGCTCATTCCTTCACTATATAAATTTGACACCATACAGGTGTACATTACACTATACGATTGACTGACTTAATAGGAATTTGAAAGTATTCAAAAATAATTAGACCAAAATTAATACGACCACAAAATGAGTGTTAATCTCCTCAATGATATTCACATTAATTCCACGCCTATTTTGGCAAGGTACATGTTAGCAAGGTCACCTAGCAATAATCCTTTCCAAACCTTATGAACTCACTATGCAAGGACTTTGGAAAAATCATGAACCTGTGCCAACTTGGTTTCAATGCGATGTAACATTTCCATACCAATTTATCAGCACGACAGTCCTTTTATCCCTAATAATTGTCAAGTGCATGAACACTGTTTTATTTGCAATAAACAGTGTAACTTGCATATAAAGACCAATAAAGGGATACAATACAATAAATAACCTTTATAAATCTTTATCAACTGGTTAATTTGATAATGGTTTCAATAAGAAACAACAACACAACAACAGCTATTTTCATTGACAGGTTGTGTTTCTGTAGAAGTGGAAGAGGTTTGAGTGTATGATATTAAAAAATATGATAATTTGAGAGATAGGAGTCTGTGGATTTAGACTATCCTTTGGCTTGTTCCATCTATAGGTGTGTGTGTGTCATGGTGGTGCAGAGGCAAGCATTGCTGCGGTTACAGGTAAAGCTCATATTATGTATTCATATCAGAGTTAGATGACTCATGCGTCAGGTACATTCCATGTGGAACCCCTCATGTATGTATGTATGTATGTATGAATGAATGAATTCATCTGCACCTTTGGTTACATAGGGATTCTAATCTCATTCTTAGAGCACCTCTGGCAGATAGAGTTGCAGCACGGAGGTTCAGGGGTGAATGATCATAGCATGATTTATGTGAAAGGAGGCATACTAATAACCAAGGAGTTGCTCATCCCCCCTCCATTTCTCTTCATGCATATTTGGAGTAAGGTCCACTATAGTGATTTTTTTTCCAGATGATATTGTACCATTTGTATGTCTTGCATACATTAAATTAATTTTACTTGCACATACAAAATAATGTATCATAACATTTACATACATTTCATGAACAATGTGAATCTATGTTTTGATGAATTTATAGATATTGAACCTTGCAACTGCATGTATGTGTTTTGTGACTAATATCATTTAGTTATGTTTCCTTCAATACAGCAATAATATGAAATAGAATAATGTAAAATAGAACATGATTGCAGTTTTCTAATCTTTTCATGTTCTCCAGTTTCCCATACTGTATTGAAATGTCACATTTCAAATACTATGTTTACCTTTAATATCTATATTCTTCCCCTCCCCCTTTCACATTAACATATTCAAGTCTAATCATGTCCATCTTTGTATGCATTAGAGAAGTACCCTGGAACCATTTGACCCCTCGTCCAAGCACTGCAACGACCTCAAACCTATTCTTCAATACAAGAACCAAACACTGGCACACCCAGGGGAGGGGGGAGGGGAGGGGGGAGGGGGGAGGGGGGAAAGACAGGAAAAGGGGGAGAGGGGGGGGGGGGAGACAGGAAAAGGGGGAGAGGGGGGGGGGGAGACAGGAAAAGGGGGAGAGGGGGGGGGGAGACAGGAAAAGGGGGAGAGGGAGAGAGATCGAGAGAGAGAGAGGGGGAAGGGGATAGGGAAAGGGGAGAGAGAAAGGGGGTGAAGGGAGAGGGGAGAAGGGAGAGATGGAGAGATGGAGAGAGAAAGGGGAGAAGGGATAGAGAAAGGAGAGAAGGGATAGAGAAAGAAGAGAAGGGATAGAGAAAGGAGAGAGGGAGAGAGAAAGGGGGTGAAGAGAGAGACGGGAAGGGGAGTGGGGGAGAGATGGAGAGATGGAGAGAGAAAGGGGAGAAGGGAGAGAGGGAGAGATGAAGAGGAGGGAGAGAGGAAGAGGAGGGAGGGGAGACAGAGAGGGAGAGACAGAGGGAGAGGGGGAGATATGGAGAGAGAAAGGGAAGAAGGGAGAGAGGAAGAGAGAAACTCTAGGTGGTTAAGTGATGGGGGAAGTTGGTGGAAGTGGGTAACATGCCAGGTTGCCGGAGGCGATGATCCCACTGTCAGGTGGAGGCATTCATCATCAATTTGCGTGTTCTGGTGTTCTCCGTTGAGACGAGTCCGGGACTTTCAGGAAAGGAATGATGGATCGGGGAATAGCAGCAGGTACATCCTTCAAAGTGGCATGTTCGTCTTGCAACACACAGAACACATTTTTTACTCAAGAAAATCACTTCAAATAAAAGATAATCCATGATAGATAGGAATCATGCTTTATAATAATGATGATGATAACAATAATAATACATTTTTGTTTAGCACATATAAACGGTTTGGATATTATTATCCCAGCTTCATAGAATAAGCATCTGTTATCAGCGCACAGTGCATTTCGTACCAGGTACCGATTTAACATCTAGCTGAAGACAGACAACTATAGATAAAATGTCTTGTCTAGCATAAAGGCATAAAGTGACTCTCACACTCTGCCGTGAAGGCCTACCGTGTGCCACCGTGCGCGAAAATGTCTGCGGACAGGGGAGAACGGCGAGGGCACACGGTGGTTCGTTATCAAAGCGGGCAACACCTTAATAGGGCGTTGGCGCTTTTTTACACCCGGTGGGACCCGGCGAAAGTTTTGGGCATGTTCAAAACTTTGGCTGGCTGGCACCGGCCGCAAGTAAGCGGCAAGAGGACAGTTTTGAACGGTATGAGAACGGTATGAATACGTTATAAAAACGGTCACACTGTATGAACACGTTCACAACACGCTCATAACCCGTTACAGAACGGTGATGAACGGGCAAAAAAAAATCCACCGTCTGCAACGGGTTGTAAGCGGGTTGTGAACGTGTCATGAACGTGTTAATACCGTGCCACCGTCTTCATAACGTATTCATACCGTCCTCATTACAGTGTTCATACCGGACTGCCAACGGGTGTTTCCAAAGCGGTACCGCCTGATTCTGACGGCGCCGCCTCCCTAACGCATGGGTAACATCCTGTTAACGCCTTGCATGACGTTCCCATAACGTCCTATAACGGTCCATAACGTGTCCTTACCTTCACAGTAGCGTCATATGAACGTGCCATTACCAACAAATTTACTTTTGTCACCGTGTGCCACCGTTTGTCACTGATTATTGGGTATATATAGAGGGGTTTCGTCAGATGAGCTTTACTTTTTCTTGTCATGACGTCAGCAGTCTGGGGACTCGCTCACAGGACGCTCCGAGCGGTGAGGGGACGCTAAGTGACTGGTAGGTGGCTGCTACAAACCCGGTGCACACGTTCGAGACCCGGTATGGGCCCGGTATGGAAACAGCCAGAAGATGGCAACGAAACGGTGAAAAGATTAATTTTATGATTTTTTTTTTGCGGCCGGGGACAAGTTCGCTCAAAACCCAACGTTCTGGACTCTGTTGTTTTTTAATAGCCCGGCAGGTGGACGGTAGGCCTACACGGCAGAGTGTGAGAGCTCCATAAGATAAGATATAATAAATTACACCCAGAAAGATAAGCCATAAATATTACTGATTCAAAAGGAGCTATCTTGCATATGATTTAAAATCATTCTCTATATAACAAGATGGATGATGAATTTCTAGCTTCATACCAAGGGACGTATTCCAGGCACGATTAAAGAATAAATGAGCAAACATCGCTTGATCAATATTTAATAACGTATCTTCTAGCAGTTCAAACAAAGCTTCTATGTACACAGCCTTTTGGGTGGTGTACATGTATATGCAAACTTCAGAAAATGTTTAATAGCTTTATGGAGAGATGTTTATTAATGGTTTTATGTGGAAGGGATATTGCTTGAGGCACTACTATCTTGAAAGGAATATAATTGCATTGTCATCTATTTCCATTACAATCTCAGTGTTCAACTTAAAACTTACAAGCCATGAAATCTGGCCATAGAAATATATTTGCTTATTTTTCAGCTCAAAACACAATATTGGTATGAAAAATGTACATAACAATTTCTCACAATCTGATGGATCACATTCCTACTCCTAAAGACAAACTAAAATACCAGAAATGGACAAAAATGAACAAAGAGAGACTTGAAAAGTAAAGTTGGAGAGAGAAAATTTGTAGTTAAATGAGGTACGATCATCAAACACTGCCTCACTTATATGAAAAACTGTGGCATCATTTAATGTACACAGCAAGAAATGGGGGTCTTTCCTACATCTTCATGTCTACAACATTAGAAAATACAGAAAAAAGAAGAAGATATTCTAGACACCATACTAATGAAACCCCACTTTGTCTTTGCGTTATCTTTAAATAGGAGCTGTTGTACACTTTTGTTCTGTTTCAATAAAATACAACTAGTCTGATTTCTTTGACTTAAGTTGTTAAAATAGCAAGATATTCCAAATTATAAGCTAATGTTTTGAGATAAATTATGCCTCAGGCTAATAAACATTTGAATTCAGTAATGCTTCTTGACTCCCCATTAAAACTTTATATGAAGTTGAAGGAAACAGCTTTTTAGAATTTGTATCTGCTCAGAGCCAGAAGGGAATTAAATCTATGTAGAATGTCACTAGTTGAGCCTACTCTGGTTCCCAGGTTCTGAATATCAATAAGATCAATAGGAATACAGTGCATTTCCTTCTCGTTTGACTCTTGCCATTACTGTGGCCTTTAAGAACACCAATCAGTTGATAGCTGATAAATGGACTTGGCCGAAGCGTGTCTGTAGGGATGACTTCTTCAAACACCTACACCATCATCGCCTCAGGGTCTGTTCTCCCTGCTAGAAGATGCTGGAACAATAAGGAGAAAGGCCCCAGTCACACTGTGAAGATATCTTCTAGCAAACCACAATGCTCTGGTACATTGTGGCACCAGATGACTCCCCCTACATGTTTGCCATTATCGCCGCCTCAGGGTCTGTTCACCCTGCTAGAAGATGCTGGAACGATAAGGAGTACAGCCCCCACTACGAAGATATCTTCTAGCAAACCACAATGCTCTGGTACATTGTGGTACCAGATGACTCCTCCTACAGCCTTTTCACACACAGCTAAAATTCATCGTATCTAGAGATGATTAGTATAAACGTGTTTAACTCAACAGTTTTAAACATGTTTATAGAAAATTTTCCCTGTGTGAACATCGTTTATACGATGTTGGGATAGATACGAAGTCACGATTCATACGCCCGTAAAAGCAGGCTGCAGATACGAAGTTCATATCTAGAGCGCTTGACATTTTGTGTGTGAAAGGTTATTCGTGTTTAAACGTGTTTCAGACGTGTTTAAACTGGATGGAGCATGCGCTTTGATTGATATGACATGACCTTCAATGCGCAATGGCACTACTACGCATTTTACGAGCAGTAGTTAATCACGAAACGATTAACGATCGCACCGAAATTTCTGTGTGTGAATGATGTCGTATGTTCATGTGATTAGTTTAAAGCCCTTTAAACTAATCATGTTTATAGAATTTTAGCTGTGTGTGAAAAGGCTGCTACATGTTTGCCATTATCGCCTCATGGTCTGTTCACCCTGTTAGCAGATGATTTCATAAGTAGAAGTGTACAGCCCAAGTCATACAGAAGCATTATTTTTCAGCGAACCACAACTATCTAGTTCATAGTGGTACCAGATGGCGTTCTTCAAACACTTACACCATCATGTTGGCAATCGCTTTTAATACATGACCATATTTAGTTTGAGAAGGAAACAATTACAAAATTCAATTATTCAATAGAAAACAAACTTGAACAACAATAATCCACAAATAGATAGCTTTATATGAAAGAATGAAAATATCTTGTATTTGATTGACTGAAGACAGTTGGGCCTCGCTTAATAAAGAAAAAAAAATTGTTATGATTCAGATCTAACATCGATATGAAAGCCATTTAGATGCAGTTCTGGTTGAATTTCTGATGCAGGGAGAAGAGGAGATATGACGTTGGTTATTGACGTAATTTGTTGTGGTTTGCTCAGAAAAAATAATTGCCGCGGTGTAGAAGAGCCTCACTGCTCTACAAAGACATTCCCTATAAATAGAGGACTCATGCACAATAGCAACGTTTCGGTGTTCAATGCCTTTCAAGAAGGTGTTCCCAACAGGAAGATGCTGACATTTCATGGGATAAAGTAACTTGGATATGTCACCGTACTGTGGATCACAAGGTCCGCGGTTCAAGTCCCGCCGCGGCACTAATGTCCTTTGGCAAGACATTGATCTACATTTGCCACTCTCCACCCAGGTGTTAAAATGGGTACCTGGTAGGATGCGAAAGCTAATGTGGTTGGATTAGCAATGGCGCTTGTAAAATGGCGACTGGCTGGAATGCTCCCCAGGGAGTGGAGAATGTGCATACCTTGTGTGCGGGTAAGCCTGAATCCGATGACCGGGTAATAATATGTTCCGCGCCTAGAAACAAAGTATTAGGCGCATTATAAATGTGAGCTATTATTATTGCCTGTAGAACGTTCAGCAGTGGGAAACATCCCTTGACATATGATATTCACATGGCCTTATAGTCCACCCTACCTTACATCTTCACCATGTTCTATTCACTAATGGCCAATACACACTCCCACGTACCTCTTAATTTGTAGGCATTAAGACGTGAATAATACATCAATGTCAATGGATCTAATCTTTGGAAGAGACACGGGTGGAAATGTCACACCAAGATGGATGTCCAAGCCATGAGCTACCGAACACCGCCGTCCCCATGGATATCTTCAGCTGGAAGGTTTTATGGCATCTTTAACATACATTTGAACTTTGAAGCCACATTCACCATTGCGGTGTTTTAAATACACACATCTAAATTCATGGATTTTAAGCCATCAACTATTTTCACTTGATCTAATTTTTCCCCTCAGTATCGATAAGGCCCCATGTATCATAGAGGTGGATTTAAAAAGAACATCTGTCTCCACTAGACACTTTGGTCCGTATTCTACAAATTCACTTATATCCAACCCTGGGTCTAAAGTTTAAGTTTAAGAAAAGGAAAATGACTTCAGACTATTAAACTTCCTTTGTTAACCCTGTTTTTTAACAAAAACTGTAAGCCAGACATGTCGTCAGGTTTAAATTTTGATAGAATATGAGCCTTTGTCTCTAATCAGTTTTTTTTTGTAATAGTTTAGATCTCTCTCACCACCCCCCCCCCCCCCCTTGTTGTTTTTCTTTGTATGGTAACTTATCTTATATTTTGGAGAAAAGGGGAGGGTCAAAAAGTTGTCTCTATTTTATTTGTAAAAAATCCTTTAAATTTTTGATCTGATTCTACTGTATGTATATTGTATCTAAATTGCTTAAATTTGACTGAATATACAATTAGATTCCTTGTCCTTCTCTGCTGAATCTCTATAAAATTAATACTTTGAAAATCCTCTAGAAATATTTCCAATAATTCAATGAAAAAGTTGTAAACATCCTTTGATTATCTATGTAAAATGCTTAATACTACAAAACTAAGTCTGCAACAAAGAATATAAAGAAATGATGAGAAGAAAAAATAAAGGTAAATAGCGGAAGGGCAAAAACTGAAGACAAAACTTCAGGCATTTTCTTCCATGACCAGCTTTTACCATAAATTATCATTTTGTAAAACATGGTGTGCAACAATGGACTAAAGTATATATCTCTTTCACATCATAACATTTATGGATGAAAACATACAGACAAGAGTTCATGATTATCATATGTGTACCGTAATTAACGTTGCATTAACCACACTTTTTTGCTGCCGAAAAAAATTCAAAGTCGGGGGTGCGGTTTATACACAAGTACAATTTTTTTTTTTTTTAAAGTTTCGATTTATGCCCCTCCACCTGGCGCTATGCCTGACAATGTCTCCCAGCTCAGTAATCGGTGTGTTGACTCACCACTCGGAAACTAGAACACTCAAATTTGTCTGTCATCTTGGTTTGAAAGTAATCTTTCTGATAGATCTCAATATGTAGTTTATAATAATAATTCCTACAAACGGCGTACCACAAGGTTCTATCCTAGGTCGTCTACTGTTTTTTAATTTACATTAATGATCTTACACATTCAACTGCTCCTCGCAGTTAAATGAAAAGCCTTTCCGCGTCAGTTTTTTAACACGGATCTGGCTTGCTGCCGACAGAGTCTTTTTCTTTCTTTTTTTAGGGCGAAAAAGAGGGATGCGGTTAATACACGAGGGCGGTTTATACAACGTTAATTACGGTACTAAATAGTTTTGAAAACCCCCCCAAAAGGAATATATTACAGAGAATATATCATCAGAGAAAAACAAATATAATATGATAAGATGTGTAGCATGTCTTAAGGGAAAATATCCAAGCCTATTAAATGGCTCTGGATGAAGAAATTCAAAGCGAACACCCACAAGATTAATACATGCTACGGGCAGACATTGGAAAAACACTTTCTAAGAATGAAAATAAGAAAACCCCAAGGACACAAACACCCACTAACAGCCACCATTGTATTGTCATTCTCTACATGCTAACGCTAAGATCTGATAAAATTCTATTTATGGAAGAGTTGCTGATCATACAATAGCTTAGAATTGAACAGAAACTTTGATCATTACCTGGTAAAACATTTCTTCAGACATATAAGTCTCATTAGTAGAGATTCAACATATATCATAAAAGTAACATATCATGGGATAAATGGAAACGGTAAGTCAATTACAGAGGGGAAAATAAGACTTTTTTTGGGGGGTGGGGGTTCTTGAATTTTGTTTTAGGAATGAGGTGTCTAACTAGGTTTTGCACAAAAAAAATATAATGCTGTATATGAGTTATCAGAACATCAACGGCTAAGAATACATGTCTACCCAGTCTTTTGAAAATCACCACTTTACAGGTTGATATTTCAATAATATTTATATGAATCAGAGGCACGTTTCAATAGACCTTAATTAGGCCTTCTTTCAGTTATATGCATTGAACAATAATCATGTTTTAAACATTGCAAATCTTATTTTTCTCAGGTCTCTATTTGACTTTAAAAAATAAGGATTCGCCTCTACAACATTATGGTTAGAAAGATGTAATTTCAGTTTCCACTACATGTTGCATTTCACTTTACATGTATGTAGCATGATTAAAAACGTGATAGGGTTATTAGCCTCCTTCACACCTGGGGGGTGTTTCACAAAGACTAAGTTCAACTTTAAGTTGGACTTAACTATGGCAGGCAGTTCATGCCACTATTTTCTCTCATCATTTACTGGCAAGGGACATACCAACCGTTGTTACAAATCTACATAATTTACCATTTGTTGATAGTTCATTATTGTAAGAAAAATAATTTCTAAAGATTATAAGTCAGAGATCAATAGTGAGCGCAACTAGTGGCATGAAGGGCCTGCCATAGTTAAGTCCAACTTAAAGTAGATTTTAGTCTTCGTGAATCATGGTAAACTACCTCTGAAAAATGCAGCTGGAAAAGAAAATGACATATGTGCACCTCGAGCATAGGGTCCTTTCCATTAGTGTATTCATAACAGACCGATATGCTTATTTAGAAACGTTTTCTTTCATTTCTTTATTTTGTAGGCACTTTGCCAAATGGTATGAACAATGCTTTTGAGAGGTAAGGAGATCTGTTCAGACAAGTAAAGATCTGAATCTAGTCATAGCCTATGTCAGCTCGCACCCAAACGCCTTGGGTCCTACTGACGTATGAAGGAGGTCCCCACTCCCCACAATGTATGAATCATAAGACTATTAACCCCATTCATAGGTATTTCTGTCTTGATATGAGTAATCATTCCAATTATAGGAATGCACCAACTAAACATGTGTTACCCAGTTTGCAATTAAAGACCTAATGTGATATATACAACAAATGTCTTTCTAAACTGGAGACAAACCTGTTAAAGCCATAATAATAATAATAACAACAATTTACTACTATTAAATACTATTATGGGTTTATATAGCACTTAATACATCAACTATGTCTCTAAAGCGCTTTACATATTATTACTCTCCTCATCGGTTTCAGGCGTGCCTGCACACAATGTATGCACATTTTCCACTCCCTGGGTAGCATTCCAGTCAGGCACAGTTTTAATGGCACCCATAATGCTGAGTAACTACTGGTAAAATGACTTTCGCATCCTATCGGGAACCCATTTAACACCTGGGAGGATAGTTGCAAAGGACGGTACAGCTGGGATGGGATTTGAACCCTCATCCCCAGATCGAAAGTCAGGTGAATGAACCACTATACCATGACACCTCCACTATCCAAAGGATACTGAAAAATGGATGCTGAAAAATCCTGATTTATTTTAGTCCCTGCCAGGCAGAGGGCAGCGCTCAAAGGCTGGCATGAATTCAAGGTAATTTGCAATACCGGATATACATGTAGTTACATATTGAAATCAAAATTATAAATCTCTAATGACATTACTGCTTATTCACAACTTGGCATAAAGAGTACAATCTGAAAATGAACACAAAAAATGATGTTTCTTCTGAAAAAGCTTCCGTGGGCCAACATTTAAATCAAATACAAGACCTATCAAAGTGTGTACTCATGTGCATGCTTCATGTAATCTAGTATAGAATGAATGTTTAATGGTATTTCCATACAATAACGCAGCCATGTAACTTTGTTCAGGAAGAGGAACACTTGGTAGTTATCTAATGGTTGTTCTTGGCATGTATGCATCTTTTTATGTCCTCTCCTGCTTCTGATAATCTGATTCTCATGTTTTTTTTCTGAATATAATGTTTAGTTCTGGCAGTAAAAAGGAAATTTTAATCAAACTTGTTGGATACAGTTCAGTATATGTATATTCCCATCCTGTCTAGCTTGTATTAGATAGCCTGATGTTCCATCCATGATTTCCGATTTCAGTTTAAATACTACATTATATGAAGAACTTCAAATCAAGAATGCAGAGATTCAAAACGTCAAATTAAATGTGGGGGGAATATAGTACTGTATATACCACTGAGCAATTAAAATGCATTCATTCATTCACATTGCTTCGAGCTGTAGATATTTTAAAATGCAACTGAAAGTTCAAAATAAAGTATGTCACATCCTACCCAGTAATACACACTACCTGTATTGAAAGAAGCAATTTAAAAAAATAACACCCCCGCTTGTCACTCTCTCCCCTACTTGCACTTGCCTTGAACCTTCACTTGCATCTTTAAATAAACATTATTATATTATGTAGGTCTATTAAAGAGGTGGGGGGGAAAAAATTACTAATATTAGAACACAATCGCAAATACTTTTCAGAAAATCAACCTAAGGCTATTTCAATAGCCTTGTGTGTCACCTGCAGGCTCGACACTCACAGTTAAGCACCAAAATCTACGTCTGGACCCCTAAATTTCAGAATTTCTACATAGGCCTCAAAGCATATACATGTAGACAAAAAGAATTTAGTCCGGTAACCCACTACAAAGATTTGTATGGAGCCCTGCCTATTGAAATGTGTGAACATGACAATGATGTGTTACGTAATCCTAACATGATTTCAACAGGATATACAAGAGAGGATTGAAATTTCCCTTGAGATTTTTATTTTTGTTAATAGTTGTGATCGTGTTCTAGACACTATATATAATACTATATAAAAGCAAGTTGAAATATAATCCAAGAAATTCTTTTCATCATTACGTTTCCTTATCTTACATCTAGATGACGTACTACAGTGAAAGATTTTCTGATGTTTTTTTTTACTCAGACATTACAAAATTGTAACCATTAACCAACTTTAAAATGCATTTAAGGACTCTATGGATGAATATTTACAGTTTGAAATTGATATAGACTGGTATTGAATTGTTCATGCAATTTGACATTATAAATACAGCCTTCAAGCATGCGTGAAATCAATCAGTCTATAAGAGCTTTGAGAAAGACACTTAAGTATGGAAGATAATTAGTTATAGTTATCTATATCATATTGGAACAGGAAATATGATGAAAGATCTAGATCCCTAGCTCTCCTAAAATTCATTTCCTCTATAACGCCTTTGGTCATTTGCTTCTCCAGCTCACACATCGTTTAATTGCAATTGGCTTCAAATGAGGATTGGGTTCATCACCATACACCAACCAAGGTTGAAATATTCTCCGATCATGATATAGAGCATGGGATGACATTCAGGAAATAATGGTCATAACTATAATACCCAAAGAGTTTGGTTCAAAATGCTCCAAAATTATCATTAATCTGAAGCTAAAGGCATTGTGTGCACCATCTCCACTTCATCATCTGGTTGATGAAATAACTCCTCGCTAGGTCCCAATGAAAGAAACATCCATGAATTTGAATATGTTAGTAAACCGGGCTATTTACAAACTCCCTTTTTTTAAAGGTACGATCGAGAGATGTTTCCACTTCTTACCTTTTACACTCCTTGGATAGGAACTCTGGCAGATGGTATTTACAATCCATGATCATCGTCAATGTCTCACTGTCGTTTGTTTCATTGAAAGGGGGTTCCCCACATACCAGCATATAGAGAAGGACACCCAGGCTCCATATATCTGAATAGTTAATGAAAGATATGAACAAATATTAAATTACAATCCACGATCATTGTCAATGTCTCACTGTTGTTGGTTTCATGGAAAGGGGGTTCCCCGCATACCAGCATAATTAGAGAGAAGGACACGAAGGCTCCATCTCTCTGAATAGTTAATGAAAGATATGAAAAAAATATTCAAATACAGTATTAGCATTTGAGATATAAAGTAAGAGTGTAAATGTACATTTGAATGTACATGTATCATCTCATGAGAGCCAGCAGGATGTTACACCTGCATTTAATGCCCTTCTGGCTCTCAGCAGATAATATGGAATTTAATGAACTTTAGAATACAACTAAATACTAATAGTTAGGAAGTTACGATAAAAACTAACACACAAATGATACCGTAAGTGATTATCAGATTGATTGTTGATATTGATTTATTGGGGCTCATAACTGTACATTTTCTCTCATTGTTTGTTTGTTTGCTTGTTTTGTTTCTTTCTTTGTTGGTTAGTTTGTTTGTTTATTCATTTGTTTGTTTATTCATTTGTTTGTTTTAGTACCACAGTATCTAAATGTATGTACATAGGTGAAGGAAATGGGCTCAGGTTACATAAGGGAAAAATGAAGCATAAAGTACATAATGAAATGGTGTTTATACATAATTATTATTCGTAACCAATAAACCTGCATGCTGAATATGAAACGGGTTATTAAAAATGCATCAATTTCAATTTTCACATGGTTCTCTGCTTCTCAAAATGAGCCACCCTTGCAGACAATTAATTAGTTGTCATATTAAAACACTAGGGTGTGTGGTATCCAGGCTCATATAGAGCCTCTAGCAATCCGCAAGCCTTTTCTCAACCTGTTCATTTCTTATTTAGGACACATATGAAACCGGAAATTGGCTAAATTTCACTATCTACCCCTCTCTATCTCTCTCTTTCTCTCTCTCTCTCCATGTATCGTACATATTCTCCCTCTATGTTTCCATTATCTTCTTTTCTGTTGGTTGATAGTCTACACCCTTCCAACTCTAAGCAGACAATTCATATTGTAACCCCGTAAAGACAACTTCAGATACATCCAAGACATGCTCCCAAAAGTACATCATCTTCAATCTGGGCTTACACTAGTAGTATAGTATACTATTGTCAGTTAATATGATTTCGTAGGAAAACCTTGCATATGTCTAATAGATAAGTCAACATTAGGCATGCAAGATACAAAGTCAATTTATAGATTCTGGTTCAAACAGATTCCAAAAGGATGATCAAAAGAGGCCAAAAAAAAAGACAAACTAATTATACACAGAGGGAGAGAGAGAGGAAAGGGTGAAAGAGAAATATAAGAGACAGCAAGTGGGAGATACTAGTCAAATGAAATAATAATAGCATTATATCAAAAGGGAAAGCATCTTTTAGATTAGAAGGGATTAAAGACGAGAGAGAGAAAGTAACCCATTGACATGTAGGCTAAGCACATACTTCAAATGGAAGGAATACAACAGCCAAATAAGAAGCAGAGAGGGGTACGTAGCAGGGGATAAACTCAACAAACATGCTTGCTGTTTGGAATTGGCATGCAAAGAAGTAGAGAGAGCCACATTCATATGTACAAAGCAGATATTGTGAACAATAAAACGTCCAATAATAAAGATAGCGCATGGAGAAGGTATCAATAGATATGATTCTAGAACCCTTGGTGATTCTGGACTGACGTCAGAACTTCATCCAGGTTTCAGCTCTTTTCTTTGTCAAGACGTCCTTCACCATTCTTCCCTCATAAACCTGCTACATTTATGAAATTTGGAATATATAGGCCAGTTCATAATAATGGACATCCGTAGATGTAGATGATTATCACATGCACAGACCTTTATTCATGCATGTGCTGTGTGTGTTTAGCTTGGTCCCCATGGGCAGGATCCATAATGCAATAAAATGTTAACTACCTTTATGATGTATGAATAATGATATTCATATTTATCATCAAATTAAATAATATGACCTTCAACCATGAACAATCTACATTTCATACTTTTTCATACACTTGGTGCTCATTAAAATGTGATATAATCATGAAAAATTGGAAACAGATATCATGAGGGTAGTCTCTAATTACATACATGAATGTAGCTACTAAAAGCTCATATTATAGCGTATTGATGTCAATATCGTCAGCAAATAATGCATTCAAAATCTATAATAATTATACAACAAAATATATTTAGTTTTGTAATTATCATAGGAGGATATATAAAATTGAGAAAACTTGTAACATAGCCTCAGAAGCATGATAAGACTGTAATTCTCTATACTGAGTCTACTGACGAAACCAAGGAAAATTTCAATCTGAAAGATTTTTGGGAGATTAAAAACTTGATGTGCATATCATCTGCTTCCTAAGGGTCTACCGGTAATGACTCGATATAAAATACAATTTTTATTGTAAATTCATGTAATTTCTGTTTCGGGATACTTCCCGAAAATAATAATATAACTTTTAAAGTTTGAAATCTACAATAAACATATTTTGAAATTAAAGTCTTCATTGTAAGAATTTGTGAAGATTTCATATCTACTGTAGACAAGACACTTCTCAATATTTTACATTCCTTTATTTATTTTTTACTGGATTTAGATTAAATCATTTCACATAGGATAGAGCAACGTCGATCTGGCGCTGCTCAGTGGCTGCCGGGCTCACGATCAATTGGGCAAAAAGAATTTCCGTTTCGGTTTAATAAAAAAAATTTGGAGTGGACTATTAGGCTATTATTATTATTATTATTATTATTATATCATCAGCCGAGGGGCGTAACAGTTAACTTGCATTAGTCTATATGAGACTACACCATACTGGCTCTCAGCATATATCTTGATACAAAAATGTAGAGAAGTTTATAGATGGTGTTTAAAGAGCTGAAGGCATGAACAGATTGAATACTTCGAGGTGCATGAAAGTGATACGATGTTACCATCAAAAACTAGGGTGAAATATTGAGGGTTATCAGCTTCTAGTTTAATAGTAGTTACGGTAGGATATATTTTTAACTCAAAAATCGAAGAATGGTGAGGAAATGCAATTATTATAGCCTTTTGCTAAACTTGTGTCTATTAGAAAGGTTCTATAGGTGTCTAATTCTCAAACTTTTTTCCAATGTGCTTCTCTAAGTCTTAATTACCTATTTTTTTTATAAGCAAGTCATTTTGTAGTTGGCGTTGTCTATAAACTGATTACAATCGGGAAGAAATGATAGAATATTTGGACTGGGTTTAAATTTTGATGAGGATATGGTGTGAAAGCAGACAGGGTAAATAGTTCCCTCTTGAGAGAGTTTTGCTTTAATAGTGATGCTATCCTGATCACTCCAAGGCCAAGAGACTGTTCAGACTGATTAAAATTAAATAAAATTTGTATAAAGAAACGTACAAAGAAACGTTCAAAGGGTCATTGTACAGCAAAAAGGGGGTGTACACATTAGAAAACCAACGTGGTATAAGCAAACTGGTTTTTGAAGAGGACAGTTGACACAACAGCTAGGTGATCATCTGCGCACACTCACGATGAGCCTTGCCCAGTAATACGATTTTCATATGATACGCTGTTCAGACTAGACTGATACCCTGTTTATCTATCACGTTTTTATTAAAAATAATTCTCAAACATGCTGTTTGCTATGCAATCTTTCATTATATGATGTATTCAGACTAAAAAACTATATTAATTGCTTATTATACAGCTATATGATTTTTGTATAGCCGTACAATGGATTTAAGGTAGTCTGAATGAGGGAGATGAAGCACAGTACAGTCAACTTTCTCCAGATGATTCAAGTTATTGCCTTCCTAAGTCCGATGACATTTCATCGTGAGATAAAAAGAAGTGCTCCTGTAACAGCTTATTTATGCATCAAAACACATGATTAGTTTACCAGACAATCACTGGGACAGCGCATCTGCCACCGCATGAATATTTATGACAAAATTATGTGAAATCTCTCTGAAATCATTTACTTCAGAAGTTAAGCCTTGAAATGTCATTTAATGATGTCGCTTTTTCGCCACCATTTTAATAGAGAGTGGTAACATACGGTATATTCAGGGCATGAAAATCTGTTGTTTTGATCCATACATATTGAAGATTTATGCAGATGAAAGTGATAAATGGGTGATGATAATTTCGTTTCCTAGAAGTGTGAAACAACCTTAGTTATTAATATATGGCAGAGTTTGACAATTGTGTTTTTAAAAAGTAAAGGAAATGCTCTCAGACCCATCTTATATGTATATCCTCTGGATCATGTGATCTCCCTTTCACGTTTGTCAAACAATAACAATCTATTTAAACTTTCATTCCTGCTACCTACATGTACATTTTCCTATGGAGTAATAAAATCATTTTGATTTTGTATGTGGAGATGTTGTGGTATAGTGGTTCATTCACTTGACTCTCAATCCAAGGGTTGAGGGATCGAATCCTAGCTCGGCACTAACGTCATTTGGCAAGACATTAATCCACTTTTGCCACACTCCATGCAGGTGTTAAATGGGTACCCTGTAGGATGCGAAAGTCAATGTAGTTTGCTCAGCACTGTGAGTGTATGTAATGTGGCGTCTGGAGCTGGAAAGCTCCCCAGGGAGTGGAGAATGCATATTGTGTGCGGGCAAGCCTGCAATATGGTATTACTGATCCATGTCAAATTTCTAACATTTTTTCAGAAGAGCTACATGACATGTTGAATGTATGAATTCACATCAGATAGCAGACTTTTGTATAAATGTACCAATATTTTTCATCACAGAGCTTCGCAAGATATCTATCATCTCAGCATCCCAAGTGTATTTAATTCTAACTAAAATCTAGTAGTTACATCCAACTCAATCTACTACATGTCAAGACTTATGAATGTTTGTTCCTAACACATGTACATGTTGTACATGTAACTCGGCACAAATAGCGTGAATACTACTGTGTACTTTGTGGTACATGCTGAGCTAAAACAAAGTTGTCCTGTTTGAAGAGTATTCTCGGCAAGCTCCCTAATAACAAAATGTCAGCTCCGAGCACGTACTCTCACCTACCATCCTCACGCAACATGTCATGTGACGCACTTCTCCCATGATGCATTATCAGGGTGATTAGTTTAATTCAAACTCCAGAAATCTAAAGTTCAAAAGCTTTTCAAGTAAAAGGAGCCTGTATACAAGCATTTCACAAGAGCATACATGCACACTTTAATTTAGTAGGAAATGCAAGAGTAATATAGTAATGGAATTAAGAATCATAAAAAGATGTGCATATAATATGCAAAAGGTGTAATCAACCAATATACCGGTACTTTAAACAAAGACTTACATGTCCATGAAACACCCTTATGGTTTTCAAAAGACAATATATGTTTATTTCATCTTTTATCATTTCCATGGAGCAAATGCAAGCGTGCACATGAATTACTGACATCCTTGATATTATCATGCTGTATACGCCCATAAACATAACATGAGTGGTCTAGATTAATTGATTGTGGGTAATTTGGCCCTCAATACTGGTAAACTGGGACAATTATGATAATATAGTCACCATAATCATTATCTCTATATCAGACATGCAGCTCACAACCAAGACACCAGCATGCTTAAAGGGCATTGCAGGGACTTGCATGGTGAAAATCTCAAAACTTGTAAAAGGATCAAAATGTTATAAAATATAATAATTGAAATCTTTCCTGAAAGTAATTTGGAAAAATATTCACTATTAGCAAAATTGCAGTCATTTTTCTTTTCAAATATGAATTTTGCAACTGGCAGTGTTTTATTCACCCCATTTGTCGTGTACTAAATGAGGGCTTTGACTTTCAAGTTCTTTTCATCTGACATTTTGCATATTCTGTAGTTTCATAAACTTATCTAGTTGCTACAGATAAATTTGGAGATAAGTTTATGAGGGCTTACAATTCCCTGATAGCGGTTTTAAAGCAGTATTTACATTAATATGTACAATGGATGTGCAGTATCTCTAGGTGATTCTCTGGCTACGAATACATGTTCATGTGTGCATCGCAAATGTTTGGCACGTACATGTATATGACTATCTATTCCTGTCATGTCTGATTGCTATCGACTGGCGGTCGCAAGTGCTTGGCAGCTTCTGGATATCGCGGTAAACAATGTCAACAGTCCCATGTGTATTGTTTGCGTGTAGCATTGTTTGGGCACAAATAGATGCACCCTGTGGGTTCTCTACGTGTGTCATGGCCATTGAATTCAATCAAAACACAAACAAAAAGATTATAAATAAATTTGTACTGCAAATCCGTTTTCAAATTGATATACGGTTAGCGGATACAGTAGACTGTCACTAAGAGTTAGTTTCATATGCAAGCTTTGTATGTAAACAATGCCCCTAAATCATGGTATAAGTCATATTAGGTTATTTTGATCAACAATGAACATGGCTGAAGATTTTAGGACTAATGACCTTTCAAATGTAATGATAATTTACCATATAAAGAACATAGGAAACACTACATGTGCTTCCCTAACTGCCATGTATGTACATGTACTATATGTCGACTCAAAATTGGAAGTGAGATATCAAATGCAGGTACATGTATAATATTATTTTTATATTATCGATTTCCAGATTTCCAAATGCAGGTACATGTATAATATTATTTTTATATTATCGATTTCCACTTTTGAAATGGAACAACGTCATCAGGATACCGGTAGTATGTTTTTTTCTCTTCAATATATGGGTCCACAATATCAATATATGATTTATCAATATTTCAGGAAGTCCTCAATTCCTCATATCCTTTCTGGAGACTTCTTTTCATTTGCTTAATTGTATAGGCCGTCATGCATGCAGAATTCTTTGAAATTAATTTATTTCCTCTTGGACTGCAAAAGGTTTTCCCCATATTTTTATCATAATAGAATATTGTTGCTTTTCTGGTATTCACTAGTTTCAACTTCAATCCATTTCACAGAACTAATTGATCCATTATTGAAACTGAATATGAAGTACTTTCATTCTATGAACATAAGGCCATTATAAGTTTCTATTTAAGAGTTGGGTGACTTGCCAAAGTTTATCCTATAAAATACCCTTTAACACTATCATTCCAACAAATATCACTATCAGAATTGTGTGCTTTTTTCCTATAAATGAGTCCAAAATATCAATAAATGATTTATCAATATTTCAGGAAGTTGTCAATTCCTCATACACATGTACCCTTTCAGGAGACTTCTTTTCATTTGCTCAATTGTATCTGTAGGCTGTCATGCACACAGAATTCTTTGAAATTAATTTATTTCTGCAAAAGGATTTCCCCATACTTATATCATTATAGGATATTGTTACTTTTCTGGTATCAACTTCAATTCAAGCCATTTCACGAACTAATTGATCCATGGTTGAAACTAAATATAAAGTACTTTCATTCTATAAACATAGGGCCATTATAAGTTTCTATTCAAGTGCTAGACAACTTGCCAACTTTATTATCCTATAAAATACTCTTTACAATGAATTTTTCAACAAATATTAAAAGAAACTAGATGGAACTTTGACTGCGCGCAGTCAAAAATGATGCCTCCGCCATAGAGCAATTTTACAAACCAAAACAGAAACAATTTTTAAATTCAAGTTTGATTGTAATCCATCTGTGGGTTTTAATGATAATGCATGCACAAGCTATTTTCGGCATACATAATGCGCCATGTGACCTTTGACCTTCGACCTGGTGACCCCAAAATCTAATCAGTTCATTGGCTCTGCAAGATACATACAAATTGAGTTTGATAGTAATCTGTCTATTTGATCTCATGATAATGCGATCACAAGCTATTGTTGGATACATAAAGACCCCTGTGACCTTTGACCTGGTGACCCCAAAATCGAATCATTTCATTGGCTCTGCAAGATACATACATGACCTGAGTTTGGCAGGAATCCATCAATCGGTTCTTGAGATAATGCGATCACAAGCTATTTTGCATACATAATGAGCCCTGTGACCTTTGACCTTCGACCTTGTGACCCCAAAATCTAATCAGTTCATTGGCTCTGCAAGATACATCCATGACTTAAGTTTGGCAGGAATCCATCAATCAGTTCTTGAGATAACGCGATCACGAGCCACTTTCGCATACATAATGAGTCCTGTGACCTTTGACCTTGGATCTCGTGACCCCAAAATATAATCAGTTCATTGGCTCTGTGAGATACATACATGACTCAAGTTTGGCAGGAATCCATAAATTGGTTCTTGAGATAACGCGATCACGAGCCATTTTCGCATAAATAATGAGCCCTGTGACCTTTGACCTTGGATCTCGTGACCCCAAAATCTAATCAGTTCATTGGCTCTGTGAGATACATACATGACCCAAGTTTGGCAGGAATCAACAAATCGGTTCTTGAGATAACGCGATCACGAGAACGGGACGTACGGACAGACGTACGGACGTACGGACGGACGTACGGACGGACGTACGGACGGACGGACAACCCAAAAACATAATGCCTCCGGCTACTTTGTAGCGGAGGCATAAAAATAATTGCGACATACTCCTTTCACCCTTTAAATGCTAAGTCATTGTTCTAAATTCAGAAAGAAGAAAAAATGAGGCTTTCAAGTCAAAGTGAGGCATAATGCAGTCACCCTAAATCATCTGTTAAAGGGATAGTCCACCCCAGGATTTTCTTTAGCTGACGATATAGACCTAATAATACCATGAAGAATGATACAAGTCTCATTAAAATCCATGATCACATAACGAAGATATATCGACTTTTTTATCGAAAATCAGCCGCCCCCCAAATGCAAATGCGTTACATGGGCATGAAACGATTGTGACGTATGTTGCGAGCTGCCTTCTTATTTCGGAGACATTCACTTTCGCTTTCACTTTCATTCATGATTCGTCGTGTCAGTGCGATAACAGTGTACCGCGAGCGAAAGTGAATGTCTGCGAAATAAGAAGGCAGCTCGCAACATACGTCACAATTTCGATACTATCGGTTATTTTTTGGCGATCGTTTTTTGCCCATGTAACGCATTTGCATTTGGGGGGCGGCTGATTTTCGATAAAAAATTCGATATATCTTCGTTATGTGATCATGGATTTTAATGAGACTTGTATCATTCTTCATGGTATTATTAGGTCTATATCGTCAGCTAAAAAAAATCCTGGGGTGGACTTTCCCTTTAAGAACCAGAGAGGCGTTACATCATAATAGTATCTCTTTATTTAGAGTTATTGTCCTTATAGAGTGGAGAAGTGTGACGTCATCAAAAATCTATTTTTAGAATTTCTCAAATTTTTCTTCATATTCCGAAAGAACACCAAAAATAATGTCCAAACGTTGAAAACCAATTGAATATGTTAAGTATTGGCTGAGATATGACCATCTGAATGAATATATGTCCTATGGGAGCTCAGTGTTATATGCTCTGGCTCCTAACCATTAGGAGCCAGAGCATATAACACTGAGTTCCTATGGGGAGTATATTTATTGAGATGGTCATATCTCAGCCGATATTTAACATATTCAATTGGTTTTCGACATTTGGACATTATTTTTGATGTTCTTTCGGAATATGAAGAAAAAATTGAGAAATTCTAAAAACAGATTTTTATGACGTCACAGCTTCGGTACTCTATAGCTCTTCAAAGACAATGTATTAGTCAACTCTCCTTTTGGCTTACAGATGACTGTTTTACCAGAGAACTGCAACGGTGCTCAAGAACAATGCCACTGGAACAAGTTTGTCGCCTGTTCTACCACCACGCATGCAGTCACAGGGACATGCACAGGAAACGATAGGTGAATCACCGCCGTTTATTTTAACCACATTGTGTCAAAAGACTCACAAACTTTCCAAAAAATGTCTCCACCTCTATGAAATAATCTGAGTTATAAAATAGTGTGCTTTCAGGCATGAACTAGTAGGGAGATTTACTTCAATTCAATGAATGATACATCAATTTATTGATACACTCTATAGAAGAGAGATAATACTGAATTCCAATATCTCAAAAAAATCTCTTCACACCTTACATGACTACAGATCATGTATAAAATAGGCCTATATTTACATCATAAAGTTACAAATTATACAAACAGGAAAATCCTGTTTTTTCTCAATGCATAAAAAGTGCCAAAAAGTACCCCTGTTCAATTTTCTACACAAAAATGATACTTTTTCAGGCGAACATACTGATGATGTATTATCATTAATGTATATAACTAGCAGTGAAATGACAATAAATAAGGATAATCATATACAACCAACTTCAGACACATCCAAAGGCAACATCAGTATGAGAGAGTAAATTCAAACAAAGATATTTTAATGAGAGTGGTTAGCTCTGGAGAAGAAAAAAAACAAAGACAAAAAATATCCCTCTTAATCTCTCTCCATTAATAGAAAATTTAAATTATTACAATGTGTGTGATTACTCATGTGAATACATCCAGCCAAATCCATTTATATTATATTACACTTAAATCCCCGATATATTGAAGTAGCAACCTTGGTCTGTCTGTTCTCGTAAGACCATAATCTTCTATTCTTAGCAGAGAGAGGAAAGGATAGCAGGAAGTCGTTCTAGGGATATGTCAGGTATGGCTTACATCATCCCACAAGGTATACTGGAGCTAGCTGAACTTGATCTGAACTTCCCAAGGCGATAACTAAGCTGACAGACAACGGGGAGTGGTAATCATCATTTCTCAACCTTATCCAAGGTCAGGTTCCACAGAGTGTTACCCAAAAATAATTGGTCTTTTTTCATTTCCGGAAAAGAGGCCCACAACATACACGCCATAAATCGATTGAGTTGAATTACTTTCATGTGTGAGTGATAAATGGGTATAAAATTAGGCATTAAATAACGATTATTTATGTACTTCAATAATGGACATAACATGAGGCAAACTTATGGAAGCCACTTGCCAACTTACATAAAACATGACAACCTTGAAAATGTCACAATTAGCATAATCAACAACAAAAATGACACCTACAGTATTTCTATTTGCCTTTAAAATATTGAATCTAATGCATGTACATCAATATTGATAGTAGGCATTTGATAGATTGTATTCATTATTAGCTGCTTTAATTGATGGATACAATAATATGGATCAATCAATTTTTAAAGTGTATGTCAAAACAAATGTTAGCAATTAAAACATGCAATTTGAATTGCAAATTACTTTTGAAAGTAATTTGTAACCATCATACTTTCATACAATAGATCATACATCTCACGATATATTTACTCTCATCGAAACTACCCTGATTCAATTCAAACAAAGCCTGGAGATCTATGCTTTCCAATCTCGCATTCTGTTTCTGATGAACTTTGGTATTACTCGAATGGTATCTCAGATGGACAAAACAAACACTTCCTACAGCTTATTTAGTGCCTATTCACACGACAGAAACTTCTTTCAATAAATCGTTCTTTAAAAAAAATGTGTACACATACAATGGCCATGTTGCACAGGAGGAGTGTGCATGGGTCGAAATATTAGAAGGAACATTGTTTGGAAGCCAATTCGGAGTTGATCAGTGCTGTTCTATGTGCTGAGGATCTGAGGTGCTGATCGTCATGTCATACAGCACATGCTCATGTTTTAGACCCCTCAGTGTTCAGTTCTTGTATGGTACCATGTTCACACGTCATATTAATCATGATCCTTAAAAAAAAAAAATCCCTTCATAAAAAATACCAAAACATCTTTATCACAACATTAACACTAGAAAACCAGAACTTTGTGAATTGGTCATTTTGCAGAAAGAAATGGCAATTAAATTTATTGAAACAAAATTCAATTTCGTGTAAGTTGTGATCATGTGATTATGAAACCATTGTGCATCTCAACCATTTAAAAAAATTGGTAAACATTACATGCACTCCCAAAGAGTTTTCATATTTTACAACAGCCTTCAAAGGTATGGTATTACCATATGAAATATTGTCATCTGCTGATGCCAGATTTTAGGCCTTATAACTCTATGAGCTTTTAAAACGGCTTAACACTCTTCTGGCTTTCAGCAGACGTATAATATCCCTCATCTGAACAGGAGTGGAAGTATCACTTTCCATTCTTTCTACTCAAGTACAAACTTGAGAGAGACAAGACAACAATGACAGAATTAGCAAGAAGAAAAAGATCTAACATGAACCTTTGATGTTTTTTAGTTCACTCATCCTGCGAAGATGTACAAACTTCTATTGTAGCAGTTTATTTTTTATTTTGAAATGACCCATGGCTTTTCAGTTCTGTGAATTCTTCCTTCTAGCTCGTAGACTGTAAGCCAATATGTTTACAATAATATGAATAGTCTTACATCTAGGTAGTTCTAAATTCCATCATTGTGCAAAGATCAGCTTGAATGAAACATTATAAACTTAAATCTTCTTCTTCCGGTTAAGTACAGTATTTAACTCATAATAAATCTCATGTTGTGTATTTATACGATACATACTGTACCTGTAAACCTTAATAGGCTGTAATATTTAAAACGCAATTTCCTGCATACCAATTTCCTGCAGATGGTTGGTCATCTATTGGAAACATCTACTCTATACATGCTGATGCATGGTAAACTCTGAGGAGTTATCTAAAACTGCACATGATCTCACAAATGTTATACATGCAGTTATACAGCATAATGATACAGAGTTTGAACCAAGACAGGACATAGCTTGAAATTGGGCAAGGAAACTTCTATTCCTTTCAACCATCCTCCAGAACTTCCCGACTACACATAACTTAGGCTGCGTTTATTGACCAAATTTTTGCCTAGAATCAGGTTTTTCAAACGTCTTTCAGGCAAATTTTGAAGGTGATAAACGCAAAGCCTGTTTTAAACGTCTTTAGATATGGGCATATCTAAAGACGCAAAAAGGTGTGTTTTGAATGTGACATACAGCCAGAATCACGTTTCTGAGAGATGATAAACGCAAAGCTGTTTTGAACCCCACATACAAATCGGACCTTCCCAGGCTAATTTCCGATTCGGAGATAGCGCGCCATGTGTTGTTGTACAAGCATACGTGAACTCGTCCATCTAGTTGACCTCCGAGAAAAAGTCTGCTTCCCGGGTCAAACGGCGCAAAGCAGCTGCGCAGAGACAAGGCCTTTATTTTTAATCGTGAAGAGACGATAAACGCGACATCCCGCAAATCACGATCAGTGGGGTTTGATAGTGGGGTTCGATATGTACATATCCAGTGGCTAGACACGATAAACGCACCCTTAAATACATCAAGGCAAGTGTCATATAGGCCTATATGTACAGTCACTATGAATATACACCAGTGACAGGCATAGACGGCTGACTTGTACAGAGACTAGCATGTTTTCAAGGCAGTATTACACTGTACAAGTGCATTCAGCAATTCACTTAATTTAATGAAATTACAGGGCTAGCAGCCTAGCGGGGCACCCAGTTCATTCTATTTAAGCTTGTACGTTTTTCCTCGCCCTAGTTTACTTTGGATATTAAAGATTATCTTCACTTCTAATAACATTTTTTTTCTCCTGATCGGTTGACTTTAATAGAAGTCTCATTATATATCATATCTTGTCCGGACCAAAAAGTATAAAGAAATTAACAGGACCTTTTACTTCAAACCACTTGAAAAGCATGGGGCAATATTTCTCTATTTTAGTCTATCATTCCTGGGGGGCCAATTTCTTATGTTAGGAGTTGGGATTAATGATGAACTCAAGTACATTCTCCAGCTTCAGGTCAATAAGGTTGGGTATGTATTCCCATCTTTCTTTGATCAT
This sequence comes from Strongylocentrotus droebachiensis, assembly GCA_035222895.1. Taxonomy (NCBI): domain Eukaryota; kingdom Metazoa; phylum Echinodermata; class Echinoidea; order Camarodonta; family Strongylocentrotidae; genus Strongylocentrotus; species Strongylocentrotus droebachiensis. Next base: position 157,399 of record JAVYIG010001329.1, on the reverse strand, counting down.
TACTCAGTTGGATGTTTAATACATGTTCCTCTTCTACCAAAGTCATAACAAATTTACATTTCATTTATATTGATCAATATTTGTTTTTTGTTGTTGCATATTCTGACCGAATATCATTTTAATATTCAACTTTGTATCATCAAAGCCTTCGGTACAGATACAGTGTTCCTCAATACTAAACAAAAGTGTGTATTAGTTCTATCTTTAATTCTGGTAAAGTTAGTTTCTTTTTTTCAGGTAAAAAAAAATGTCCCTTGCCAAGAATACCACTAAATCTGCATCTCTACCTATACCCAGATATCGAAGTACAACACCTATAGAACCTAACGCTACACAAACAATGAGGTTGGAAAACCAATACAACATCCCCATCATGAGCATACCGAACTACACTCTAAAGGAAACAAGAAAAAGCCACAGAAATACAACTGGTAGGCTGATTTTCTTGGCACACGGCCATAGACCCACTGTGACATGAACTTGACATTTACCTGTCGCCATCGCTAGAAGATATCCAGTGACTCCTTGACTGTCAATATAGAGACGCTACGAGAGACAAGCAGACCCAGATTTGACAACGACTTCTTTTCTGCATGGCTGAACTTCTGTCAACAGAATTGGTGTCTGAAAAAGGTTACAGTTTGCTGAACTGCTTTGAGCTTCAGAAAATGTTTCACTTCTGCTCTGATTGATGGGTATGTGATATTTTTGTTGATATATGTAGCAAATATGTGTATATTCATTCACAGTGATAATACATAAATGTCGCGAAATATAAGGAAAATGTGGTGAATGCATCTATAGATATTATTTACTTTTGTATTCTTATTAAATTGAAATAAAATCTGAACATTTGATAAAATTATCGGTATGTAAAATGAACTTGACACTTGACATATAAAAGAAGAACCTGGGAATGATAAGTACTTATAATGCTTTGTCCAATTGCACAAAACAACAAAATCTATATATGCTTATATGTAACGATGGATAACAAAGTAGCAGTTAGGCAAGATTATATAAGGAAAACAGTACATTAAAACAGACAGCACTTTGTGTACATGCCCATTGAATACTATTAAAGCCTATGATAATTTTGACTAGAGTCTGGAAAAGTGTACTAAACCAAAATACAAATTAAACCCAATGGACTAATGAAAGGTTTCCCACATATAATATTGAATCAACATTGATAAAGCAGCGCTACAGTATTTAGTCTGTGGATGTATGTCATATAACTCATGTCCTATTAGACGAGAATAGCATCTCATTGCTATAGGTATTTCTATAGACGTGTATGATGTAGGGATGTATGTTGACTGTAATCATTCCTGACATAGATGATCTCCCAAGACTCTAAGATGCACATCCGAGATGAGAGATAACCTTCCCTTGATGATTGAACGGAGGAATGATTCTAATAAACAAAATATATTGGGCTTGAAAGATGCCAGGATGTACATGTACATGGAGTTGCACCGTGGAAATTAGGCTTAAAAGAAGCCAGGATGTTCATGTACATGGAGTTGCACTGTGGAAATTGGGCTTGAAAGAAACCCATGGTCGCTTGACTTTTGCAATACACCAGTTTACAGTTGTGTGCGCCATTTTAAACAAAGCCAATGACCTCGAGGTCATGTATTTATGCGTAAATTAAGATTGCGCCCATGCAAATTATGATGTGAGCGCACAGCCCAGCGCGCAGGCAGTGATGTCATCGTTTTCAGATGAACATGTATTGTTGCGTCACAGTGAAAAGATTACACTGATGACATGGCCTAGTTAAATTTATTTACTCGATCATGCGCTCACATCATAATTTGCATATATGGGTGCAATCTTAATTTACGCATAAATACCAGAGGTCAGAGGTTATTGGCCCCAATTTTGGGGCCAATGACCCGAGGTCAACTGTCTGCGCATGCGCACTGATACAACTGTAAACTGGTGTATTCTAAACACACTATATTGGGCTTGAAAGAAGCCAGGGTGTGCATGAACATGGAGTTGTAGTGTGGAAACTGTCCTTAAAAGAAGCCCATCAATGCTTGTACATTGGCAAAAACATAATTCATTGAGCGTAAAAGAAGCCAGGATGTAAAAAAAACACATGAAGTTCCACATGTTCATGTAACCTAGGCAACAAAGAAGCCCTCTTTGCTTTAATCAGTACAATAGGGGGGGGGGTGCAGTATATAAGGCCTTGAAAGAAATCACACTGGCTTTATAAGAAGCATTTTACTGCTCAAAATAATTACATTTAGGCTTGAAAGAAGCCAAGGGAAGCCTGCCTTTAATGTCAATATCAATATCAGCCTATATCTCTAATAAACATGAATATCATTACTAAAAATAAAATAAGAAATTCGTTCTCTTTGACAAGGCTTGCAAAAGAAACCTTAGTGCTCATTAGCGAATAATTGGAAGCCTATTTTTCTCACACACCCTGCATACAGATCAACACTTGGGGCAGGTGTAGAGCATAATTAATGAGGAAGGGATAATGCGTTTGTATGCATGCTACCCTTTCAGACTGGAGAACAGCACACAGAAATTAGAAAAAAATGACAATGATGGCAAAATGCACGATGAGATGTTGAAAGAGGTATTTTACATGACCAAGCAAGAATACAAGTATCAGAAATAGAGAGAGAGGTTAGGTTAATATTCCTATGTTTAAATGTACATGTACATCCTCTTTGATGATCGGACTGCTACGTAAATGTATTTTCATATTAGGCCGTGTCACACAGAAAAATCCCTTGAAAATTCCTGTCAAGGGAGAATTTTCTTGCTTCGTTAGAGGATTTTTGAAGGGATAATTGATTACAGACAGCAATTAAGAGGATAACTAAAATCTGGATAAATAAATCCAGATTTTTGGACTCTGTGTGATGTGACACCGTCTATTGATAAAATAAATTAAACATGTTCAAGTACTCAATCTATTGAATGTATCTCTCTCTCCCCTCTCTCTCTCTCTCTCTCTCTTTCTCTCTCTCTCACCATTCATGCTCTCACCCACTCTCTTACATCTCTCTGGAGGCCTATGTACAGTACATGTACATGATTCTGTGTACTCTATAATGTATAGTTCATGAGCTACATGTAGGCCCGAGAGTGATGAGCACTATACAGTGCGTCCCAGAAAAAACGAAACCGAGAAGTATCGATGTTCTATCATAACTTAATCACAACCATAATTAACGAATGATACATATTTGGAAAGCTTAGAGTCTCCTCTTTCATTTGATGCTACTCAGATAGTGCATATTTTACGCATGAGTGATTAAAAGCAATTTGAAGGAAGGAAACCAAAAAGACATTTGGCGGGCGGTATCTGAATTTCGAAGAAAAATTCACATTTCTAGAAAGTTGAGTTTTTGCCCTTTCATATGACACCTCAATCAGGAAAAATGAGCGAGGAATGACAAAGTTCTGTTTGTTTAAAGTTGTGCTTGCATTTCCATAATTTTATTAAACGAATTCGTTTTCACTGGCTGCCTGCCGTATCAATAAACGAAATTAACAAAAGACTTAACTCCGTTTCGTTGACAATCAGCCGTAGACGAGAGTCTTCATGCATTGCTGATTGTCAACGAAACGGAGTTAAGTCTTTTGTCAAATCTGCTTTTTGCTACGGCATGCACCCAGTTAAAACGAATTCGTTTGTTAAACTTATGAAAATGTAAAGGCTACTTTAAACAAACAGAACTTTGTTATTCCTCGCTCATTTTTCTTGATTGAGGTATTATATGAAAGAGCAGAAAATGAACTTTCTAGAAATATGAATTTTTCTTCGAAATTCAGATACCGCCCGCCAAATGTCTTTTTGGTTTTCTTCCTTCAAATTATTTTTAATCACTCATGCGTGACATATGCATCACGTGAGTAGCATAAAATGAAAGAGGAGACTCTAAGCTTTCCAAATATGTATCATTCATTAATTATGGTTGTGATTAAGTTATGATAAAACATCGATACTTCTCGGTTTCGTTTTTTCTGGGACGCACTGTACATGTAAAGACAGATAACCGCATGTCACGCAGGAAACGCTTCCACATCTGGAAACGGAACAGACTAATGGAAGCGAGAAAGCGAGAGAGAAAGAGAGAGAGAGAGAGAGAGAGCGAGAAGATCTGGAGATGAGCGCTTTTAGAGGAAGATTGGATTGATCTTCAACTGATCTTCAAGCAGGAATGATTCAATATTCAGTATCTCTCAAACCCGGCCGCTAGCCTAAATATAGGCAAGCATTTAAAGAGCCTATCCCCACGGCTCAAGTGTCATATATAATATTGCCTTGGTCCTGCCTCCAGCCATCGTCAGATGATGATCCCAAATTCCAAGTTTTAATAGATATTTAAGTCCACTATATAAGTGTCATTTGTGAGAAATTACTGTGTGGGTAGGTAGAAATATTTGCTGCACTACAAATACTTAAACTTTCTAGAATTTGTGTCATTAATGAGCTAAAAACGTGTACATTTATGTAAAAAGTACTATGTAAATTAATGTAAGTATTAAAAATCTCCGTACAGAATATTTTATATACAGATTCTACATCATAACGGTAGTTCAAATTACAGAACAAAATATTGTTATGTCATAGAGGGAATAGCAGAGCGGAAGGGTTGTGCAAAACTGAATGAAATGTATGGAAGTGTGAACCGCTTAGGCGCTTACCATGTAAGTGATGCAAGAATTGAGGTCTGACATTTGCTAACTGAAAAATTATAGAATATATTTAATCTAGTGGGAGGGAATGAACTGAAGTAATTAAAATCAACTGCAGAACTTGTGGCTAATAGCTAAAATCACGATTCATAGTGATCTACTGTAAAGTATGCCATGATTGTGTCATATTCTCAAGAAACATGTACCCTGTATCAAGAAAAATTAAATTTTCAGGTACATCTGCTTAAAAGATTACAAAACTTGGTATGGAATGGATAATTCAGTTAAATTAACTGCATGTTATACAAAACAAGGAGAGTGTCCTTAATTGGTGTACAGCTGTACATGCCAGCACACTTTAATGAATGAGCTAAAGTACACTTACTGTGCATGTATGTACCATACATGAACCATATTCCATAGACCTATTAACGACATGTAGTACGGGCGTGCGACCAGGTATTAAAAAGCCTCATATCGATCCGTCATCTCACAGACAGAGCTGGTGCCATTACCCAAGCAGGGAATTGAATTGTGGATGCACGGCAATGCAAAAATATCAATAACACTCTCCACTTGCAAAGTCTGATTTTACATGCTGCTTTGCATGCCTTTTTGTTTGATTACAACAACAAAAAACAATTTAAAAAAAAACACTTTTATGTTCCATTCACATTGTTTCTGGTTCATGTATAATGGCCATGGTGACACTATACAAGGGAATTAGTAGCTGTTGCATATTCAAACCTTGCACACAGCAGTAATGAAACTTGGTGTCCGACTGAAAACTTGCTGCCAGAGACTCAGAAAGCATTCTGTGTTCAGAATTTATGATGATGACTTGTCCTAATGGACAGTTGTCATGAAGTGGGTGAAGGGTGTGTGGAGGGTGTGTGGAGGGTGTGTGCAGTACGTATTGACCGGTCAGTCTTAAAACCTACATTCAGGCAAATAACAGAATGGTGTCAAATTCCCAATAAGAACGTACAGTATGACGACAGTATGCCTTTAAAAAGGCACAAAGTGCATTCAAATTCAACAACACGTGGTTTGTTTCAACATTATTAGTGCAGGTATACTGTACATCTACATCTACATAATAAATAGGACACTCACACGCAATCTACATTAAGGTGAAGGTCCAATTTATGTGCACATGTGCATACACGTTTTCCTGGATTTGTACATGTAGACATTAAGTAGATGATCTAGTGCATGCTTTGATTACAATCTACATGTACGTATTTGGTTTACATACATGTACATGTACACATGCACGTGCAACGGCAGAAGAGATCTACAGCATAATTTTTCGCTATCTTCTGTCTTCGATCTCATTGTGATTTGATTTGATGTGAAATATTACATCCAGGCAATTTAATCAATTCAATCTTCATTCCACCCATTCAAACAAGAAATCTTTAATAGTTCAGAGACAGCTAAGCATTTCACTCCTACAATATAAACGATTATAGAGTTATGGCCCTTCTGGCTCTCAACAGTATGCAGTGTCACACAATTCCTTGATGTAAACTTTCACGGGTTTGAAACAAAGTCCAAACAGTCCGATGACATTGGTTTCTGTTTGTTTTTAATGAGCCTTTGATAATAACCATTTGGAAATGATCACACTATCAGCTGAAAATGAATATATGGTAAACTCATTACACCATGTGTTGTTAGCAATGACCATGAAGCCAATCAATAGTCACAAAGGACGTACACAACTGCCAATTTCACTTGCTGCTTTGGTCCCTGTTAATTGGCTATTTATTGGCCTAGTCATACACGTCCACAGACATACATGTACAGTTGTACATGTACATGTGTACATTACAATGTAAATGTTTAGCCTTGTGAGTAAATGCCAGCAAATTGATACGCAAGGTAAAATGCCAAAGTCACACAGTCTACGGGAAAGGTTAATGAAATCTGTCTCTATTGAGTCTACAATGTGTCTCAACGGTTGCCAGCAAGAAGACGATACTGCCACTGGCAATACATGTACATACATGTAGCTCTTACGACCTTCTGGCAGGCAGCAGATGAATTCACCTTGGACTGATTTGAAATGTCATTATCTAGGTCTACATGTTCACGTGAAGGCCCACATGAATGTGGACGCCAGTAGAGGAAACAAAAATGAATGGAAGCACAGAGTGGCTATGGAAACCTTATAAAAAGAATAAATTAGCTCTGATTAGAAACAAACTCTGGATTTTTTTCTCCATCCACAATCTAAGAAGAGTTCATGTGAACCAAATGTAGCAGTTTACACTGAATTTCATCTATCTCTCTCAAGATGTACCAATTCAGATTCCAGGTGAATTTAATTTTAGTCCTTCCAAATAATCAGTGAAAAAAATGATCCTTTATTTGACAGAAACATAAATACATTGTATGTACAATTGTACACGGTGCAGAAAATGTTGTAATGTGCAGGCTTTAATCTGATGTACGTGAAAGATGGAAGAGGTTGGTTGGTCTTCAATCTTCATACAGTGTAGTAGTAGTAACTCTAAGCCCATGACATTTTCATAAAGGAAGAAAACAATCCCTCAGCCCTGTAGCCAGGCAACAGTTTTGGCTAATGTCAATAACTCCTTGGTCTGAAATATACTTAAACCTACATTTGTAAGGCTAAACCCTATATATGGGCCTACATACCTACGCAACAAGACAGAGCTGCCTAATTGCTTGGATATAATGAATCTTATATCTGGCTGCAGAGAGGATCTTCAAGGATGTTCTATTTATTTATAGATGAGAGATATTTACTAACACGATTTATACAAAAATGCACTTCCTCATCTTTCATGCAGATATTGTGTTTCATATTCAAAACACATTTTTGAAGATATATTGATCCATCCATTATTGTACAATGCATGGACATCATAAACAGAAGTGGTGCACATGTAAATCAATGCTTGGCATTATGTGCCAGAGACACATGGGCCCCAAATCAATGCCCCTGCTTTTTAAAAATATTTTACAAGGTGATTCAAGCATATACATGTATATACAGAGTTACGCACCTTAACTATTCCAATCTGAGCCTCCTATGAACGAAAAATATTGGGGCCCCCTGTGTAAAAATCAATGACAATCTTCAATTTCACCACATAGCGGAGAAGTACTCAATTTTCATTGCCACAGATGGTCTGTACAAACACATGTACATAACTAAAAAGAAATAAAATGATAAAAAAATTGAACTTATCACCATGATTATTACCATTTTTCATTTTTAGTCCTGTAGTGAAGTACATTGTAATGTCATACCGGTACCTGTCTTAAAACCCACCTCTCTGTAAAGGCCACCTGTATACATTGGTCTGTATTTTGTTCCCTAAAAAAAATGTATTGTAGAACCTGTCTAGAGAGGCCACCTGCCTACAGTGGTCAATTCTTTCATTTCCCTTGGTGACCTTCAAAGACAGGTTTGACTGTACAGTGTTGGATGTGAATAGGAGTGCTTTAGATGAAACAAAGAGCTGCCATAAGGCGTGTCTGCACTATCTCGAGATTGCCAAATATCCAGCTATTTTGAACTATCCCGATCGAAACTATCCAGCTATTTGCATCTTCATTAGACCGAAGTGGCAAATTAGCTGGATAGTTGGTCGGGATAATATCCCAAGATATCTCGGTCTAGTTTGCAAAATATCCTTCTATTTCCGAACTAGCGGGATAGTTTGCGACCGTCTTCATTAGACCGAAGTACGGAGTCAATTATCCCGATCCCATCATGCACAACGATTTCCGGTTCGCACATGCGATCTATACCGCTCAGCGCTGACCTCGCAACCACTGACCTCGAGTAAACACGGAAAACCGCAAACTAGACCGAGATATCTTGGGATATTATCCCGACCAACTATCCAGCTAATTTGCTACTTCGGTCTAATGAAGACGCAAATAAGCTGGATAGTTTGCGATCGGGATAATTCAAATAGCTGGATATTTGGCACTCTCGAGATAGTGCAGACACGCCTATAGAGATGGACTTCAGCCATTCCTTGCAGGACCAAGGGCATCCTCTAGTGAGAGTCCAGTCAGTCACGCTAACTAGCACTTGATGTTATGGCTTTGCCATTGAGAACATCTGTTGGCCTTTCATTGGTAGACAAATTAGCATCAAGGAACGGATAATGAGTCGCCTGGCCATACCACAACAAATACTAACCAGATCAATGTCCACTCCACAATCAACATACAAGGTCATGTGTCAAGTCCTTAAATGTAAATTGTGAGGGTATTACACAAAAGTCAATACATCAATAATATTCCTTTCTGTGAGCTGTCAGCACAGTTATTTTTGGATGTATCCAGATAACCACAGCGATTCATGAAGACACTTGATTCAAAACAAATCAAATGGCCAATGTAACAAACCATGTTGCAATGAAATGGGTCAACCGATTTCGCTTTTTCTGAATTGTATATGTCAGAATTTATTCATAAACACACTCAAGGACGCACTTTACAAACATCATCACAGCATATCTTCTAGCTGTATACAACCAGTAAACATGATAAAAGCATATGGAAACCGATTCTTCATAGCATTGATAAGCTCCTGTTCTGTGGAACTCTCTACCCTTAACAATTAGGAATATATCTTCTCTCGATACTTATTAAGAAACTCCTAAAGACTTATATTCTCTTGAAGTTGTGTTTTATTTTTCTGTAATATGTTCATATTCAATTTTAAAATGTTAGGCACACAGAGAATTAAATTGTAACTAGATATGTAATACTTGTTTGGAACAAGTATAGGTGGGCTGATCCAACTAAACTTTGAGACAAAATAGAGCAAAAATGAGCGCGATACTGCTTAAAAATGCTTGAAAAACAATAGCATGTAGCTTCATGACGTGAACGAAATTCACCTTCTATAGGCACAACACGCAAATTATGAAATTTCTGACACGAGGCCTTTAGTCGAGATTTTCACTATGATGAGGTCATCAAAATGTAAAATGGTGTCAACTGAGCTTGTAGAGAATTGTCTTAGCTACAACATATTGAAATTTGAAGGAAAATCGATAATTATATACAGAGATACAATCAATTTTCCCAAAATATGCTGACTTCATAATATGCAAATTCATATTTTATGTTCCAAGGCCATTATAATGATGTCACGATACACTTAATGGCCTAATGAGATATAAAATCATATTTTCGAATCACATTTTATCCAAATATAAAGAAAAAAAATTGGGGTCTAGGTGCATTGCAAAAAGCTGTGATGGATTTTGTGTAATCATGTTTTTGCCCATATATACTATGTATTACATGTGCTCGTGCGCACGGCCGTTTATCTTAAACGGACGCGCATTCCGTTATGAAATATCATGAAAGAAAAAAAAACGTGTTTCTTTGTTGTGTAATGGCGTTACACGCAAAAACGCGCGTGCATACTTTTCAAAATGCTCTAAATGGCCTAGAACATACTCTGTCTTGATTAAAATGTGATTTTGAGCATTTTAAAATTCAGACGCGCGCGGGTTTTGATGAGATGTTATGTCGAACCTTGATCTGAAGTTCATGTGTTTTAAATACGGTTCAGTTTTGATGACTCGTTATGAAGATATGATTAAAAGTTGATTTCCACAAAATAGCGCCTGGATGACGTCACGATGATCTCGAGTTACTGAAAAGTGTCACAATTCTAAGTTATCCTAATATCAATCATCATTGCAAGTTACATCATAATGGCTTTCTTCAATCATGAGATATCCTGCGAACAAATTAATGGCAGAATAATAAATGGGAATAATAATAACTTGAATTTGACTCTTTGACAATTTAGGTGATACGTATGCTAATGTTTTAAATAATGAAGAATGTATTTTTTTCACGATTTTATATTATTTTCTAAAAGGCTCTTCCTATTAATGTCTATCCATATGAAAAGTTTCAACTGTGTAGTATATTGACCATTATGGATCATTCTATGGAAGATAGATTGAGACAATATATGACAATAAGCAATTACACCTTTGACCCTAATTGACATAACGAAGAATGAATTTTCACAATTTCATCTTGTCCCATGAAATGCTCTACCCGTCATGTTTTACCTAGATTGTGCTGCGCAAATATTCAATCGGATTATTTTGGACCATTACACGAAGTGTGTTATTGATGTGGACAAATGCTCATGTACCCTTTAAACTCATATTATGTATTTTATTACCAGAGGAAAAAAAATTGGTCAGTCACTCAATAGTGTCTGGCAGTAAAGTCTAGAGTGTAAAGGGGTTTCCTTGTTTAATTTGAATACTAGAAAACTGCTAACGTTTAAATTTCTCAAATAGGACAAACGTGACATATGCATAATTCCTACAATGTTCTACAAAATTTGCGAATTTTACATTCAATTGAAAATTTCGACATGATCCCACCATCTGATCCAAAAACTAAAAGCACAACTTTTATAGCCCATAGTCTCAGCTATAACATACCAAAATTTGGGAGAACATAGAGCACAAATGAGCTAGATAGGGCTCAAAGATTGATGTCATGTAGATCCATGATTTGAACGAAATTGGCACCTCCCATAGGCTTAACACGCAAATCAAGAAAATCTGTCCAGTTAGCTTTAATCGCAATTTTCACTATGATGACGTCATCAAAATGAAAAATAATGTGCAGTGATCATGTAGACAATCGCCTCAACTACAAGATATCAACATTAGGAAGAGATTCAATTAATATTTACAGAGATACAATCAATTTTTCCATAAATATGCTGACGTCATAATATGCAAATTCGTATTTTGAGTTCCAAGGTCAATATGATGATGACACGATATACCTAATGGCCAAATGAGACATGAAATCACATCTCCCACTCATACTCTATCCGAATATGAACACAAATTGAGGGTTCCCGTGCATCCCAAAGAGCCATAAGGGTTTTATATAGGCATGTTGTTGCCCATATATGCTATGTATTACAAGAGTTCACGCACACGGACATTTATCTTGAACGGACGCTCATTCCCTTAATAATGGTCGTAAGGAGATAAACATGGTATCAAATTGTTCTGAAAAATATGAGGAATACTGTGTCAAAAGATACCCGGGAGGAATTATTTTGCGTTCGGCCGTGACAAACGAAAACGCGCGCGCATGCGCGTGCGCGCGACTCTTTATAAAATGCCATTGCTAATAATGGCGTACGCGCGCGTTTTTGGACCTGAAATTGACCGGACTGATATTGACCTTGATCATGATAAATATGAATGAGAAAAAACTTTCCGTTATGAAGATATGATCATATGTTGATTTTCACAAAATGGCGCCTAGATGACGTTATCAGTCAAGGTCAAGGTTGAAAACCTTATTGTGCTCTTTCCTCATGCCAATAAATATGTGTGCCAAATTTCAAGGCAATTGATTGAGCCATTTTCAAGTTATCCTGCTAACAAAAAAGTGGCGAGAATTAAGAAAAATATTCTAACGAAAACATAAGGTGTTCTGTATTATATACAGCCCACCTGATAAAGAGAAATCGTGACGTAATCCACGTATTACTAACTACGCAAAGTTCCACAGAAATTTGCAATTTCAACTTTCAATTGAAAATTTTGACATGATCCCACCATCTGATTAAAAAACAAAAGGCACAACTTTTATAGCCCATAGTCTCAGCTATAACATACCAAAATTTGGGAGAACATAGAGCACAAATGAGCTAGATAGGGCTCAAAGATTGATGTCATGTAGATCCATGATTTGAACGAAATTGGCACCTCCCATAGGCTTAACACGCAAATCAAGAAAATCTGTCCAGTTAGCTTTAATCGCAATTTTCACTATGATGACGTCATCAAAATGAAAAATAATGTGCAGTGATCATGTAGACAATCGCCTCAACTACAAGATATCAACATTAGGAAGAGATTCAATTAATATTTACAGAGATACAATCAATTTTTCCATAAATATGCTGACGTCATAATATGCAAATTCGTATTTTGAGTTCCAAGGTCAATATGATGATGACACGATATACCTAATGGCCAAATGAGACATGAAATCACATCTCCCACTCATACTCTATCCGAATATGAACACAAATTGAGGGTTCCCGTGCATCCCAAAGAGCCATAAGGGTTTTATATAGGCATGTTGTTGCCCATATATGCTATGTATTACAAGAGTTCACGCACACGGACATTTATCTTGAACGGACGCTCATTCCCTTAATAATGGTCGTAAGGAGATAAACATGGTATCAAATTGTTCTGAAAAATATGAGGAATACTGTGTCAAAAGATACCCGGGAGGAATTATTTTGCGTTCGGCCGTGACAAACGAAAACGCGCGCGCATGCGCGTGCGCGCGACTCTTTATAAAATGCCATTGCTAATAATGGCGTACGCGCGCGTTTTTGGACCTGAAATTGACCGGACTGATATTGACCTTGATCATGATAAATATGAATGAGAAAAAACTTTCCGTTATGAAGATATGATCATATGTTGATTTTCACAAAATGGCGCCTAGATGACGTTATCAGTCAAGGTCAAGGTTGAAAACCTTATTGTGCTCTTTCCTCATGCCAATAAATATGTGTGCCAAATTTCAAGGCAATTGATTGAGCCATTTTCAAGTTATCCTGCTAACAAAAAAGTGGCGAGAATTAAGAAAAATATTCTAACGAAAACATAAGGTGTTCTGTATTATATACAGCCCACCTGATAAAGAGAAATCGTGACGTAATCCACGTATTACTAACTACGCAAAGTTCCACAGAAATTTGCAATTTCAACTTTCAATTGAAAATTTTGACATGATCCCACCATCTGATTAAAAAACAAAAGGCACAACTTTTATAGCCCATAGTCTCAGCTATAACATACCAAAATTTGGGAGAACATAGAGCACAAATGAGCTAGATAGGGCTCAAAGATTGATGTCATGTAGATCCATGATTTGAACGAAATTGGCACCTCCCATAGGCTTAACACGCAAATCAAGAAAATCTGTCCAGTTAGCTTTAATCGCAATTTTCACTATGATGACGTCATCAAAATGAAAAATAATGTGCAGTGATCATGTAGACAATCGCCTCAACTACAAGATATCAACATTAGGAAGAGATTCAATTAATATTTACAGAGATACAATCAATTTTTCCATAAATATGCTGACGTCATAATATGCAAATTCGTATTTTGAGTTCCAAGGTCAATATGATGATGACACGATATACCTAATGGCCAAATGAGACATGAAATCACATCTCCCACTCATACTCTATCCGAATATGAACACAAATTGAGGGTTCCCGTGCATCCCAAAGAGCCATAAGGGTTTTATATAGGCATGTTGTTGCCCATATATGCTATGTATTACAAGAGTTCACGCACACGGACATTTATCTTGAACGGACGCTCATTCCCTTAATAATGGTCGTAAGGAGATAAACATGGTATCAAATTGTTCTGAAAAATATGAGGAATACTGTGTCAAAAGATACCCGGGAGGAATTATTTTGCGTTCGGCCGTGACAAACGAAAACGCGCGCGCATGCGCGTGCGCGCGACTCTTTATAAAATGCCATTGCTAATAATGGCGTACGCGCGCGTTTTTGGACCTGAAATTGACCGGACTGATATTGACCTTGATCATGATAAATATGAATGAGAAAAAACTTTCCGTTATGAAGATATGATCATATGTTGATTTTCACAAAATGGCGCCTAGATGACGTTATCAGTCAAGGTCAAGGTTGAAAACCTTATTGTGCTCTTTCCTCATGCCAATAAATATGTGTGCCAAATTTCAAGGCAATTGATTGAGCCATTTTCAAGTTATCCTGCTAACAAAAAAGTGGCGAGAATTAAGAAAAATATTCTAACGAAAACATAAGGTGTTCTGTATTATATACAGCCCACCTGATAAGCGAGAAATCGTGACGTAATCCACGTATTACTAACTACGCAAAGTTCCACAGAAATTTGCAATTTCAACTTTCAATTGAAAATTTTGACATGATCCCACCATCTGATTAAAAAACAAAAGGCACAACTTTTATAGCCCATAGTCTCAGCTATAACATACCAAAATTTGGGAGAACATAGAGCACAAATGAGCTAGATAGGGCTCAAAGATTGATGTCATGTAGATCCATGATTTGAACGAAATTGGCACCTCCCATAGGCTTAACACGCAAATCAAGAAAATCTGTCCAGTTAGCTTTAATCGCAATTTTCACTATGATGACGTCATCAAAATGAAAAATAATGTGCAGTGATCATGTAGACAATCGCCTCAACTACAAGATATCAACATTAGGAAGAGATTCAATTAATATTTACAGAGATACAATCAATTTTTCCATAAATATGCTGACGTCATAATATGCAAATTCGTATTTTGAGTTCCAAGGTCAATATGATGATGACACGATATACCTAATGGCCAAATGAGACATGAAATCACATCTCCCACTCATACTCTATCCGAATATGAACACAAATTGAGGGTTCCCGTGCATCCCAAAGAGCCATAAGGGTTTTATATAGGCATGTTGTTGCCCATATATGCTATATATTACAAGAGTTCACGCACACGGACATTTATCTTGAACGGACGCTCATTCCCTTAATAATGGTCGTAAGGAGATAAACATGGTATCAAATTGTTCTGAAAAATATGAGGAATACTGTGTCAAAAGATACCCGGGAGGAATTATTTTGCGTTCGGCCGTGACAAACGAAAACGCGCGCGCATGCGCGTGCGCGCGACTCTTTATAAAATGCCATTGCTAATAATGGCGTACGCGCGCGTTTTTGGACCTGAAATTGACCGGACTGATATTGACCTTGATCATGATAAATATGAATGAGAAAAAACTTTCCGTTATGAAGATATGATCATATGTTGATTTTCACAAAATGGCGCCTAGATGACGTTATCAGTCAAGGTCAAGGTTGAAAACCTTATTGTGCTCTTTCCTCATGCCAATAAATATGTGTGCCAAATTTCAAGGCAATTGATTGAGCCATTTTCAAGTTATCCTGCTAACAAAAAAGTGGCGAGAATTAAGAAAAATATTCTAACGAAAACATAAGGTGTTCTGTATTATATACAGCCCACCTGATAAGCGAGAAATCGTGACGTAATCCACGTATTACTAACTACGCAAAGTTCCACAGAAATTTGCAATTTCAACTTTCAATTGAAAATTTTGACATGATCCCACCATCTGATTAAAAAACAAAAGGCACAACTTTTATAGCCCATAGTCTCAGCTATAACATACCAAAATTTGGGAGAACATAGAGCACAAATGAGCTAGATAGGGCTCAAAGATTGATGTCATGTAGATCCATGATTTGAACGAAATTGGCACCTCCCATAGGCTTAACACGCAAATCAAGAAAATCTGTCCAGTTAGCTTTAATCGCAATTTTCACTATGATGACGTCATCAAAATGAAAAATAATGTGCAGTGATCATGTAGACAATCGCCTCAACTACAAGATATCAACATTAGGAAGAGATTCAATTAATATTTACAGAGATACAATCAATTTTTCCATAAATATGCTGACGTCATAATATGCAAATTCGTATTTTGAGTTCCAAGGTCAATATGATGATGACACGATATACCTAATGGCCAAATGAGACATGAAATCACATCTCCCACTCATACTCTATCCGAATATGAACACAAATTGAGGGTTCCCGTGCATCCCAAAGAGCCATAAGGGTTTTATATAGGCATGTTGTTGCCCATATATGCTATGTATTACAAGAGTTCACGCACACGGACATTTATCTTGAACGGACGCTCATTCCCTTAATAATGGTCGTAAGGAGATAAACATGGTATCAAATTGTTCTGAAAAATATGAGGAATACTGTGTCAAAAGATACCCGGGAGGAATTATTTTGCGTTCGGCCGTGACAAACGAAAACGCGCGCGCATGCGCGTGCGCGCGACTCTTTATAAAATGCCATTGCTAATAATGGCGTACGCGCGCGTTTTTGGACCTGAAATTGACCGGACTGATATTGACCTTGATCATGATAAATATGAATGAGAAAAAACTTTCCGTTATGAAGATATGATCATATGTTGATTTTCACAAAATGGCGCCTAGATGACGTTATCAGTCAAGGTCAAGGTTGAAAACCTTATTGTGCTCTTTCCTCATGCCAATAAATATGTGTGCCAAATTTCAAGGCAATTGATTGAGCCATTTTCAAGTTATCCTGCTAACAAAAAAGTGGCGAGAATTAAGAAAAATATTCTAACGAAAACATAAGGGCCCGAATTCACAAAGCAAGGTTTAGCTCAGACCAAGGTTTAAGTTTAAACCTCCCTTTGTTTTGCCAAACCTCCTTTTGTTATTTACAAACCAGGTTTATAAATAACAAAAGGAGGTTTGGCGAAACAAAAGGAGGTTTAAACTTAAACCTTGGTCTGAGCTAAACCTTGCTTTGTGAATTCGGGCCAAGGTGTTCTGTATTATATACAGCCCACCTGATTATCATGTGCGATACAAGTTCAATGTTAGTATTATTATCATTAATATCATGTAGATGAAGCAGTGCTTACTTCTTAATTTAAGAACACATGTCACAGGACCCCCCCCCCCCCTCCCCGCCCGCCCCCAAGAAATAAAATAATTAAAGTAATAACAAATGACTGAAGATCTACATTTAATAAGTTCACATACTGTACATGACAATCTATCACTGTAGATCTAGACTCAGGGTTGGTTCCCACAGAAATTCAATGACTTTCCATGTCCTTCCCTGACCAATTTTTTGCCTTTTTTCCATGACTAGATCTATAAGTACCATTTTATTATGACAATAAATATTAAAGAATAAGAATTAGTGATGATATCAATGCTTGAATGCTTGAATACCATAGCCACATACATGTACGGCGCACATCCCACTACCTATTTCCATTATTTTCCATGACTTTGTGAGATTTGTCTTCTTCTTCATTTTCCATAACTTTCCATGACTTTCAGAAGAATGTTTTCCCCATGAATTTCCAGGTTTTTCAATGACTGTTGAAAAGCAGTCAAAGACTAAAATCGAATTCTTTGCTTGAGTGTCAATTGTAAACAATTTCTTTGTTTCTATCCTGATTTACATGCATGCCACATAATATGTACAGCTAAATTGCCCATTGCATGATGAGTTTATGACGTAATTAACAGGACAGTCAGCTGTCAAATTAGGACACCCTCTTTGCAACTTTGTTATAAACACAGGCAATTGCTTCACACATGCATGTGGTTTAAAACCCCCTAATGATGTGATAATTCAGATTTACTATCCAGGATGTGGTCCAGTTTATCCCATTAGCTTATAACAAGTCTAAATTACCACTTTGTGTTAATCCCATTTTGAATGTTCTGCTTCAGAGATGAAATCTGCTGTAAAGCCCCTATAATCTACAAGTATTAAGTTTAGCAATGGTCAAACCAAAATTTACCAAATACTGGGTCACCTGTTTGGATCATGACAGGATATGCTTCAAACTTGAATACTTGTTCCCCCTAACCCCCCCCCCCCCCCCAAAAAAAAAAGAACCCCACACAATTCATAGTTTTGAAATATGTTTTAATAATACAAATTCATTATTCAATGCAAACATCTACATTTATGACCTCCCCCCCCCCCCCATAAAACAAAAGAGAAGCTAATTGTTTAAAAAAAAAGACAATGTGGAAACTACAGAAACTAAAAATAGAATTGTATAAATACATGTACATGTGTATATTCACTGCACTGAGGAGTTTTCCACTATCTAATAGAGCATTCTATTTCATGTTTGAAAGCTTATACTATGACGTTAATATTGAACCAGAGATCACAGAGTACATGTAATTACATGTACACTTTGCTTAGCACTTTCTTTCAATCCCTCCCTCCTCACGATTCTTTACGTAGAGACTGGTAATGCAGGAAGAAAAAAAAGGATTTTAGCCCCCTCAGTTCACGGGAAACTGTTTTTAAAAAGGGAAACCTAGTATGCATGATACATGCTGGTGAAAATAGAATTATTCCCAACTTCAGTAGCATCCCACTGTTTTTTGCATGCGCTGCTCGGCTACTCATTAAAACAGCTGACGATCACCTTCCCCCACCCCCTCCGATCCGGAGGCTCTTTAGGCACAGCCGACCGACCGACCGACCTACGCAGGGTCAGGGTATAAATAGCACGCCATCCGAGCGGTAGTGGCAAAGAGAGCGCAAGCAAAGGAGGCTAGCAGCGCACTTGACGTCACGTAATCAGCGCATGATGAATTAGCAGATGGCCTGCACAGCAACTACATGTACAGTAGGCCGATGGATTGGTGAGAGGAAACAAAACTACATGCATGAGAATAGTGTAAAAGAGGAAGAGAGAAGAGGAGGGAAATACAAGAGCCTTTTAAAATAGAATGGAAGAGGAACACAAGGGGTGTGAATAGAAAGACGGGGGAGGTCAAGAGAAGGGGAGAGAAGACAAAGACAATGAAGAGGAAAAGGAAACTGAGATGAATAATCAAGGAGGAAGACAGGGCCAGGGGGAATGGGAAAGAGAGAGAGAGACAGGCAGACAGAAAGACACATATATGTACGGTACATGTATCTATAGAGCAGCATAGTACACACAGACAGAGAGAGAGAGAGAGTGAGAGAGGGAGTAACAGGGTAAAATATTAAAGGAAGATGGAGAGATTTACATAATTAATTAAAAGAGAAATGAAGAGAAGACAATTAGTTGAGGGGGAAATAAAGAGGGGAAATAAAGAGAGGAGATCTAGAGGAGAAGGGCAGGGCAGTATAGAGGAAGGGTTGGGAGAAGACAAGTGTAAAAAGACAGGAAGAAAAAAGAGGAGAGAAAGAGGATGAGGGATGAGAGAGAGAGAGAGAGAGAGAGAGAGAGAGAGAGCATCCGTTGAGCACAACAGGCAGCACAGATTGCCATACACGTTCTCACACAGTGCTCACGTACAGTATGTACCGTTATAATGCACTTGCAACTTTCGTCAAAACGACATGTACAAATGCACGACATGTGCTTACTTGAGATGCAGCCGCCTTCAATGTGCAGTGGACACACATCTCATTTACCTCATCCCCCCCCCCCTCCCCGCAAAAGGGAGCAAAGTGTGCCCCAACAACACTCTATACATGTATCACATCCACATCACTCGCTCAATGAGAGAAAGTACATACATTTGTGCATTTGGACTGCAAATTGCATTGCTCATGCCTTTGACATTTCGGTTAAATGGGTATGGCACCGGGGGAGTACATGGTAACAAAGCAAAAATATATTAATTCAAAAAGACACACCAATAGAATATTTGGACATTTAAATCCCAAAATAAAATGTTTTATCATCATGAAGTACCAATAGATATTTGTTTTAATCTTTTATTTATAAAAATAAGAATAAAATTAGTTAAATATCCAAATAAATATAAGTCACCTAATTAATCAATTAATTTATCAAATAAATGAATGAATAAATGAATAATAATAATAATATTTAATTTGTATATAGCGCTTAATACAAATGTCTCTAAGCCCTTTAGAAATATAAAATATGAATTACTGGTACTTGAAACAAACAAAAATCCTTTGAAACAAAACATTTTGTTTGTCGCTTTTAAGTTTATGTCGTTGCTGTGTTTTTTTCTCCTTCATATTACCCCCCCCCCCCCCCCCTCTTCCCTCTGTCACATGTTTCTCCAAAGGACTTTGAACATGGACATGGGAGGATGCAGGAATACAGCTGCAGTTCAATTCTCCTGCTCTTTGGCAGAGCTAGCGTTGTATTTCTCAGACTTTCTCCCTTTGAATGTCAAACTCATTTTCATTTCTTTCTGCCTCAAACTCTTACCATGCCTGGTGTCTGTCTGGTAATGCATACATGTGTACAGAGCGTGCGAATACACTCTGGCTATGCAGTGCTCACATTCCCCCCTTTATAACAATGAAAGCGAGTGCATATGGGTTAGAATATGATTTTTTTTTTAATAAGAATTATATTTCAGGAAAGAAGCATATCTATCAACCTCTTCTGGGATCAAGCACCTTGCACACAATAGCCTGAGGCAATAAATCACATTTGTTGAATTTCCTCTTTTTTCGCACGACTGGGTAAAATGTCAAAATGAAGTCCTTCTATTATGTTTTTTCTCAGTATCGTTCTTTCCTCTCTTCAATCAGCTCAAAATGGCTTTGACGGCAATATTTATGCACTACTTGTGCTGCTAATCAAAAGCAGACATTAATTCTGAAAGTTCTAAATAAAGCATACCCTGTCATCTTCTGTCACGTCACAATCTAAATCATGTCTCAAAGTTCGTCCATGGAACTGCAAGACTTATGGGATTCCTAACAAGCTGTCACAACCATAAATCAACCCTTATATTTTGATCTACAATGTACCTGTTGGCTCACAATAGATTTTTTATTAAACATCTTTTTGAGTCAGTAGAGGATTTTAATATTTGAAAAAGAAGTTCAGACACTAAACAAATCCATGTAAATGTAATGTACTGTACAGTACATACATGTATGCAAAAATACAAAATCTGTACAATGGATACAGTAAACAACTAAATCATTCATAACCATTGGAAATTTGATGTTTTATGTGTTTTGCGTAACTCAAGAATTAAATATGGATTGGTTGAATTAGGGCCATTGTTGAATACTTTTAGATATACAGTGTAACCTTTAAGATATGTCACATCATCTAGAAACATAAATCAGGAAAATCATGAAAATCAGTATTGATTTTATTATTTACAATATAAATCTACGTATCTACCTATTCTACTTTGCTATTGTTGCACCTCAACATTGCATAACCGAAACTTAAAACACATCGCCAAATTGCTCATACCCCCCCGCCCAAAGGCGCCCTCCGTGACCCTTGCGTCCGAGCGCCGCCAACGTAACCTCTTCCTCTTATCACGAGTTCCCTAGGACACACCTTGGTAAAGGCGCTGGGGATGGAGGGAGGGAAAATAGGTAGATACGTAGATTTATATCGTAAATAATAAAATCAATACTGATTTTCATGCTTTACATCAATAAATCAACGTATCTACCTATTCTACTTTGCTAAAGACCAGCACAGATTAATGCCGGGTGGTAAAAACCAAGCAAACTTATCAATTTAATGAGAAATAGACGACGAAGCCGCCTTCAGAGAAGCGACCCCAAAAGATCGTTCGCCCGCGGGCACATCTTTGAGGTAAAAAGCAGTAAAAGAACTTGGAGACTTCCAAAAGCTGCTTTACAGATATCTTGAACCGAAACTCCGATGAAAAGAGTCCAAGACGTACTGACACTGTGAGTATCATGGGCACGAGGAGACCTGCCAGGCGTCAAGGCCTCAGGGCCCGCAGCCTTGATAGCCAAGACTAACCACCTGGAGACCGTATCCCGAGATGCCGCCGAAAGTGGCTCTCGAGAAACCAGAAAGAGCTGATCCGACTTGCGAAAAGGCTTCGTCTTGTAAAGATACCATTTGAGGGCGCAAACGGGACACCACAGTCCGTCCCCGAAGACCGAAGAAAAATCCGACAAGGGATGAAGCACCACTTCCACTGAACCCGACGTGTCAGACTGATTCTAAGCAATAAAAGAAGCCTTGGGAATCAAACGAACCCCACGTCCTTCCCAGCGGATATGCCCAGGGGCAGCTGAAAGGGTATGAAGTGAGCCCCTACGCTGACCAGAAGTGATTGCCATGAGAAAAACCGTCTTGACCGTAGTAAGCAGAAGCGTCGCAGAACACAGCGGTTCGAAGGGAGTGCCAAAACCTTGGGTAAACTCCACACTGGCGTCAGAGGTCTGAAGAAGGGTCTCTTAAGGAAGAAAAACTTCAAAAGAGCCACTAGCCGAGGAGCAGAAGAAACCGAAGATAGCAGACCGATAGCCACAAATCGTTGACAGAGCTCTCCCCTTGTCATACAAAGAGATCAGAAAGTCAGCAATAGAAGGTAAAGACGCCTCTCTAGGGGCGACGCCCACCTCCTCACACCAAGTGTGAAAAGCATCCAACCAGGAGTTGTAAACCGTCCTGGTCGACTCTCGTCTACTCTGGACTAGAAATTGTGCAGCACGTTCGGAGAAACCTGACAAACGACCCCTCTCCCCGATAACCGCCAAGCGGTCAGACGGAGGATTTCCGGCCGCTGGTGTAGAATACCAGACAGAGGTTGCGACACCAGATCCGGATGACACGGCAACGACCACGGAGTCCCCACCAGGAGGGTCAGGAGGTCCTGAAACCACGACCTCGCCGGCCACCAAGGAGCTATGAGAATCATCATCGCTTGATCTTCCCTGATCTTCCAGAGCACACGGGGAAACAAGGCGAACGGAGGAAAGGCGTAAGCCCTCCATCCCTCCACGGGATCGCGAAAGCGTCCAGAGCAAAAGCTCCTGGTTCCCGGACTCTCGAGAAAATCGAGGAAAACGATGGTCGAACGAAGTTGCGAAGAGATCGCTGTCGAGAACACCGAACACACTCCCCAGTTGCCTGAAGACAGTCGGAGACAGAGTCCACTCTGAGGGAAGGCACTTGCCTCTGGAGAGAAAGTCCGCTAAGATATTCTCTTCGCCCGGGATATGTGATGCAATCGGGAACACCCTCGCCCCCTTGCACCACGCCCAGAGTTGAGAGGCCAACTCGTTCAGAGCCACAGAATGAGTGCCTCCCTGTCTGGTGATGTACACCATCACCGATACGCTGTCCGTAAGAATCAGAACCGAACGACCCACCAGACGAGCACGGAAGTGACGAAGCGAAGCAAACACTCCCATGAGTTCCAACACATTGATGTGGGGCAGAAATACCAGATGACTCCAGTCTCCTGAAATCATTGACCCCTGGCAACGACCTCCCCAAACCAACAGCGACGCGTCCGTGGTGACGGTCACGGAAGGGAGAGGAACTCGGAAGCGTTTGCCCTGAAGGAAGAAGGAACGACGAAGCCAAGGACCTAGAAGACCCTTGATTCTGGACAACAGGGGGATCCATGACAAAAGAGAACTCACGCTCGGCTGATAAAACTCCAACAGAAAGAGTTGGAAGGGACTCATCAATAGTCGACAATCTGGAAGCATGTCGACTAGACTGGAGAGAAACGCTCGGCTTTCACCCGACGTGCACATCTCAGAGACCGAGCAGTCCTGACTATCGTCTCGACCCTGTCGAGACTGGGACGAGCCAGCTGATGACGAATGTCCAGCTGAGCACCTAGGTAAGACGGCGTGCGAGTCGGAACGAATTCTGATTTCTCCCAATTTATGAGAAATCCGAGATCTTGAGTCGTGCTGATCAGAATCTGCATATGATCCAACAGCATGACTGACGCCACGACTCTCGTGAAAATCCGAGGAGCAGGTCGCAAACCGAACAGGAGCGCTCTGTAACGGAAGAATTTGCCCAGGAAGGCAAAACCCCACAAGATCCCGCGACCGCGGATGTATCGGCACATGAAAATAAGCGTCGCGAAGATCCAAAGAAACCACGACGTCTGCGGGATTCAATGAAGAAAGGACGGTTGCCAGATGATCCATTCGGAAATGAACCTTTCCCAAATGAAGGTTAAACCGCTTCATGTTGAGAATCATTCTTAAAGAACCCGAGCACTTGGGAATTACGAACACCGGCGACAAACAAAGACACGGGTGATCGTCTACTTCCTCTATTGCCCCCTTCTCTAACAGAGACACGAATTCGGAGGAAAAGTGACTCTGAAAAAGAGGGGACATGATCGGAGAGCGGCTCCGGAGGACGCCATTCGGAAGAGGTTCCACAAAAACTATGAAGAACCCTTCTCGTACCACCGACAGAACAAATGCGTCGCTGGTGATCTTCTCCCACGCCGGGAGAAATCTCTGGAGCCGCCCGCCGACCTAAGACCCAAGCACTCGGGGGAAGCCATCATCTAGAGAATGACTTCCCACCACCACGAAAGGGAGTCCGGGAAGATAGAAGAATCACGGTAAGAAGAACCTCGAGACGAAGGACGACCACGATCCTGGTACCAGTCCTGAGGGCGGCCCTTAGACTGGCCGACGTTCTTACGAAAAGAACCCGAAATCTTCAACTTTTCTTACGAGGTCTGGAGGAAGGAACCGGCTCTTGGACATCGCAAAAAGCAACGGACAGGTCTCGAGCCTGCTTCTCACCATCAATCTCGGCTTGCAGTAGAGTAGTGAAACTATCTCCACAAAGGTGGGGGCTGGCCACTGGAATCTGCGGAAGCAGTCCTGGAATTAGAAGCGGTCGAATGCCCAAAAAAGTGAGCACAGCCTCCCGACGATACTTCTCGATGGAATGCGAAGTCACCGCAAGCCGTGAGAAAAGATCAAACAACAAATTGTCACTTTATCAAAAGGACCACGAGTCCCAAACTTCCTCCCCAAACGACTGGCCACCGCCACAAGTTTGGGAGAAACCCGTTTAGGACACAAATACAAAACCGCATCCTGAGGAACGAAAGCGTACTTGTCCACCTGCCGCTTAAGAAATCCCGTCGATGACGACAAGTCTTCTGCGGCATTCACAAATTCTTCTTTGTGTAGATCAGGAAGAAACAGTCCCTGAACCGCTGAAGAGTCCGAATTAGAAGACAGGAAGCCCCGCCGCCCCGACGAAAACTCCGGGACGACACAAGAATCGGGCACATATTTGTGAAACAAGGCTAACGAACCCGCCGCCAGAGACACAAACGGAGTAGACGCATCATCCCCCGCAACTGAACCAGACGACTGAGCGATGGAACCAGTGTCCCAACGATCAACCGAGCCCCCCCTATCTTGACCCGATAAACAGGGACGATCCCCGCCTCTCGGAGCGCCCAACGAAGCGTGAGGCGGAGAAAAGTAGGACGAACCGGAGGAGCCGACTCGGGCACCGAAGATCGAAAAGCGTCAGCAACAGCCCGCATCCAATCCGAAAAATCCGGCGGGGGTGGAAGCACCGACGGAGGGAGAGTAGCCACCAAAGGCGGACCCCGAGGAGCCGCAAACGGTTCCGTAAAAACAGAGCGCGGATTCTTCGAAGGATAAACAAAATCCGAGGAAGAACCGGCCACAGCGTCCCGGGAACCCCGCCTCTTACGAGACGTAGCGGTAACGTAAAAGGCCGAAGGAACGGGACGGTTATCCGATAAAAGCCCGACGGTAGGAGCCGCAAACCGAATCGGGAAAACGGAACATGCACCGACGGAGAGGCGCGGTTAGTTGAAGCCCCAGGATCCGACTCGGCTGCACGGGTACCCGGACCGAAATCCGGAACCGGCAAATCCGACAAAGGGACAGAAGAACCGATCGGTGACCGCTTCAAGTCCGGATCCACGGAAGCAACCCGAATATCCGTCGATGGATTTGTGCACCGACCAAACAAAAGACCTGACGGAACAATTGTTGGCGGTGCAGAACTAAGGCCCGTTCCACCCAGAGTTAATACCTCTGGGTTTCCGGGAACCGTCCCGAGAGGAGATAAAATCGCCCCCTCGACCATTCTCATAGGCTTGCCTTGCCCGCAAAAATGTCTGCTGACATTTGCATCCCCGGGGTTTGCGGTGTCACCACCGCTCCCGAGGGGCGTAACTAACGAAGACTTATTTGTAGAATCCTTCGTCTTCGTATCCGTCGATGGATCTGCGCACCGACCAACAAAAGACCTGACGGAACAATGTGTTGGCGGTGCAGAACTAAGGCCCGTTCCACCCAGAGTTAATACCTCTGGGTTTCCGGGAACCGTCCCGAGAGGAGATAAAATCGCCCCCTCGACCATTCTCATAGGCTTGCCTTGCCCGCAAAAATGTCTGCTGACATTTGCATCTCCGGGGTTTGCGGTGTCACCACCGCTCCCGAGGGGCGTAACTAACGAAGACTTATTACTAGAATCCTTCGTCTTCTTTCTCGCGACAGAACTTGATCTCTTCTTTTCGTGAAACCTGCTAAAAGAAAATAAGAACTGCGAGACATATTATAACCTGCGGGAAAGAAAATTAAACAAAGGGTACGAGCAATTATCAACAAGAATTAAAGAATTAAATAAACTACCAGTGACTAAAACACCCCACCGACTACCCCCGCACGCACCCGAGGCCTCGGAGGAGTGAGGACGGGCAAACGCGAAAGCGGAACGTAACAGTAGTCGGCAAGAAAACGTTCTAGAATACTGATAAATAAATAAATTCACGGAGTGAAACTACTCTCTAACGAACAGGAAATCGTAGAGAATATTATAAAAGGCGAAAATGCGAACCAAAAAGTGACTAAAGAGGAAAAACTCTTCAACTTTTGGGAGCGATTTTTAGTGTAACTTATCCGTTCGGATGCGAAGAGATAAGAGGAAGAGGTTACGTTGGCGGCGCTCGGACGCAAGGGTCACGGAGGGCGCCTTTGGGCGGGGGGGTATGAGCAATTTGGCGATGTGTTTTAAGTTTCGGTTATGCAATGTTGAGGTGCAACAATAGCAAAGTAGAATAGGTAGATACGTTGATTTATTGATGTAAATTACACTGTTTTTAAAAAAAAATCATAAAACTTGGTAAGGGTATCAAATACTACAAGTTAATTCTACATGTACATGAACAAAGTAGGCAATTTTTTAGGCTTTTCATAGACATTAGAAGCAAAATGTACAGGGTAGTTGTGAATAATATTACCTGTTTTCAAGATTACATTTTGCCTACATCTACATTGTAAGTTTATATTCGAACCAACAGCATACACTGTACATGTGTATGAATAGTTGAATCACATATTTCATAGATTACAAATTTCATCTTTCAATCAGGAAGTTCTCAGTCCAGGTTCTAAATAGGGACTTTAATCGTTAATCATCTAAATAGGGACATTAATCAAACATGGTTGGAGCAAGTTGCAAGCTCGAGATTTGACACAAATCATATTTCCTTGCTCACTTTTGATCAAGTATACTTTAGCACATCGATCTGATTACAAATATAAATAACAAAAATCTGCTGATCAAGAGCAATGCACTGCATGTATATTAGCCTACAATCGAAATGAGATAAAGCTGTAAGATTTGAAATTTGGTTCCAATTTGAACGTGCTTGGTGGTTTGCGATGAATTCAATTTAGTTATATTCGTGTCGTTATTCCCATGGTTGGTCTGATGACGAACACAATATGAATATGATATTGTTGCGCTGATGCAAGTTGCACTTCTGCAACAATAATGAAATTATTTTTCCCACACATCCTAGGAAAATTGAATTAGGAATTCTTAAATTACACGTCCACACCAACACATTGGATGAGCATCGTAGGCCATAGAGCCCCAATGAAAATCTGTTCCAAAGTGCCAGTGAAAAGAAAAAAAGAAAATAACACCTTTTAAAGCACAAAAACAACAAAAAGAAAGAAAACTCCTGGGATGGGAATTAGAATCACATTGGACACGCTTCAAATGGCATTAGCAGTATATCTTGATAGTACTTTGATGATATGATGTCCAATTAGTTCTTATTAGACCTTCCATAATGAGCTTGAAAGCAGGTTCATTGCAAGGCTAATGAATCTACATTGTATCATCAGGCTACCCTAAGGAGGAGTCTTTTATAAGCTTTTCGAAAAAGTCAGAGCCTCTTATTTTTGTTTTTCAGCACGGGTTAAACATGAAAGCATTCAAATTAATTTACACATTTGGTAGTTTTTAATATCTAAAGATAAGAAATCAGTTTTACAGAATTAACAATGGATGCCAGACTGGCATTGGCAGGCTACCTAACAACTATCTGCAACACAAAACTCGTACATTTATATTGTATGTACAGTGTAGCTGAACCTTCAGTACAAGAAACATAAATACAGCCTAAAATTTACACTAGATGACAATGGTACATGCACAGATAGAGACAAAGGAAGTGCTTAAAAATAACAGGGTAGGTTCTAAAGGCTTTTAATATTGTGGTCATAAAACCATATTGAATAATACTTCTTTTGAAGCCCCCACTTCGAATGCGATAAACTCGCTGATCTCCGAAAAGGGGAGGGACAACAACAGAGAGAGGTGAATACAAATGTTATCATGTTTTTATCTGTATAATATAATATACAGTAGCACTAAATAAATCTAAAAACAGACCATTATCCTACTTTCTAATCTGTTAAGCGTCCTCATTTATTTGTTGTTGTTTGTTTGATTAATTTTGTCTGTTAGATTTTTGCTTAAAAATGAACCTGCTAAAAAGTACATTTTATAGTTACATACATGTACATGTACTTTGTATGTACACATTTATTTATTACTATATGGTATGTCAGCCACACTTCTAATTTGTATAAGTGGAGTGGAGGAGGGACCACAATTATATTACTAGTGGAGTCAAGTATTTGTTGACAGAATAAATATTTTATCACAGTTTTGACACGGCCCAACTAAAAATGAAACCAACACATGAATTGGCATGCTGTTTGTGGGATGTGAAATGTACGTGTACATTTAGGCCTATATACATGTACCGTACATGTGAATATGAACACGGAATAACTGTTAAAATCTTTGCCAGTGAATACAAAGAAAATGTACATTTTGACAGTGTACTCTACTGGTTCTTCCATGTGACCTCTATTTACCTTGACCTCTTACTTGATGACAATGCCATTCATGGGGAGACGAGGTCTCCATCACATGCCTTCCTTACTGACACGTTAGGAATTCAGTTCAGTTCAGTTCATTTTATTCAAAACCATACAAAGCATGATATAATCTGTTACATAAAAAAGAGACTGGTAATAGTACATCAATCAACATATTCTAACTTGATTACATCATAAACTGAATGGTTTTAGGACCCCTTTAGAAGCTAAGCTTGTGAGCGGGGCCCTATAACAAAATACATACATTTACAGTAAAAAGAATGTTACGTATGATTATACAATGGATGAAAATACTAAGCTACAGAATATAGAACATACAAATACTCTCACACCCACACACACACAGACACCACACACGCACATCACCATACACAGCAAACACACTGACGAGTAGGTCCTTAGTGGTCAAAAAGCATTTCAGAATGAGAAATTACTAAGATGCGAATAAAAACTATGTCAGTCTTTCAAGCAGGTACGTTTTAGATAAACTTCTAAACCTAGAAAGAGTTGTACTATTTTTTATATCATCAGGCAGACTGTTCCATTCTTTAATGCAAGAGATATGGAAAGAGGTCAGAGTGACATTTGTTCTTGCAAAAGGCTGTCGAATAAGACACCTTTGACGTGTATTATAATTATGAATTTGCGAGTTCTGACGGAATAAATCTTTTAACGTACATTCATGAGGCATAGACTTAAGATTAAACATAAACAATATGCAATTGAACGACACAAGTCCACTTATAGCATCTGAATTTGGTAGAAACCGGGACGGGGTCTAATCAGATGGAAGTTGCTAATTAAATTTAAATCACTGGACATCCCAAATTCCAGAAATACCCCATAAAATATCCCCCTTAATTTTTCCTCCCTAATTTGGAGTTTGCTGGTCTGAAAGGTTAGAAGTTCAGGTTCACACACAAAGCAATTGCTACATTTTTCATTCATAACTACTTTGTACAGTACAATCAGCTCCTCCTAACTCCCTGGTACAATTTAACATCTTTGTAAGCCAGTCTACAATAGCTACACACTAGGGAGGGGTTTACTCAGGGATTCATAATAGCAGATGCTCGGACACATGGGCACCCAAAATCTAGCTCAGGATGCCCAAAATTTAGCTCAGGACGCCCAAAATTTCAAAATTTCCATATGGGGCTCAATGTAAATAGACAACAAAAAATCAATCCAGACCCCAAACCAAAAAAGTTTGTGTTAAAGGTATAGACCAGTTTTGGAAATGCCCCCCTCTCAAAAAATGAAATGGAAGCTCTTATTACCAATCATGTGAAAGAATATGTTTTGGCTAATACGTGATGATACAAATTTTGCAGGGAAACCGCTTACTAATTGATATATTTGGTAAATTATTATATCTATCCGGATAGGACAGATATCGCGCACGTGTCGCATAGTCCCATATACATCTTTTTGTGTACAGTGCTTGTAACTTTACGAAGACTGGGCTAAATTTCTTATCATTTTGATGATTCCAGGACCTTGCACTACATGCTAGATGATCAACATTTTCTGATCGATTCCACAACGTTTCTTTCACAATGCAATCCCATGACCAGAACTGGTCTATACCTCTAAGCCCTTGTTGGTTACTAGAGAGACTGGGATTAAATGGTTTTGCCTGCAGATCCTACATGTACATGTAGTGTAGGCCTACAGTGTATCTACTCTTGGCAAAATACATGTATGAACACAGCTACATGTACAAGTAAAAGACAAGCGTGAAAGGTTTTTGCATGAATGTTAATCACAGGAACGTGTGAGAGCATGTTGCACCTCATAAATCATTCTCATGACGTTATTTCTGTCAACCCGTTTGACAGTGGTGACGCAAATCATAGTACATTCACACCCTCCTTAATTCCACTGTCTCAATCCGTCATCATCTCTCTTACTCGCTCGGTTTTTTATTTCTCATTTCTATTGCAACTATACATACCAAATGCCTGTTTGCTATAGTCATTTAGATCGCTGCATGCTCAACTTTGCTCTCCAACATGAGGTACTGGTTGTACAGTATTTATTTCCAGGAAAATACTCTCAGTTCAGCCTTCAGGTTATGAAACCAATATCTACATGTTTATGTAGCAATAAACAATTCAAAGACTTCATATTACCAAGCCCAGAAGGAAAAACAATAACAAAAAACTAAAACTGTCAGACAAAAAATAAATCTTCAACTTCAAGATGTTATTCCAAACTTGTGTCCCTATATATCGTTGAGAAATATTTTCATGTACTTGCAAAGTGAAAACATGCTTCAAAATTTGCAACAAGTATAAATTATCTCCATGTTTGCTACATGGTGTAGGCTAGCATGTAAAACGCACTTGGTCAGATCAGAGATCGATAGCATGTCTTTGGTCTGATACCAGTAGAAAGGTAAAGGTCTGTTTACCTTTCTACTGAATGTCATTCTATGCATGTGTACATGTACAAGTATGCTCATGCCAAGCTGCAACACACACCGTCTCCATCAAAATCAAATCATCAGTAACATACCCCAATACCAGATGAAAGGTCATTTCATGCCCTAGTTCTTTCAGCACTTATTATCACAGCCTGGGACAAACAGGAACTGGGGGCAATACTTCTGTTTGTAATCTTTATTTAGGCACATACACACTGTACTCAACTGACGTGCATAACCAAGCGTATTATGATGGTGTCTTCCAAAATCAATTCAATTTGTTCCTGTAACTTCCTGATTGTGTCATGCTCTCATTTTCCCTTTCTTTTCTTTTCGGTTGCATAATTCAACAAAATTGTAGCTTTATTGAACCACATCAGGGTCCTGTTTCGTAAAACTAGTAATTTCAATAACAAGATGATTTTTATAAGCTACTGAAATTCTTACATCTGATTGGCTATGAGCAGATTGGTCATATACTTTAGCAGTTATTATTGATAATGAGTAATAATTAGTTTTATTAAACAAGGCCCTGATGTACACCTGTAGAGGTGTCAGAAGGGATAAGCCATGGATTCATGGAACTGCTATACAAGGGCAATAGACTATAGACACTCTTTGTCCAAGACAGAGGCAGAGGGAAAATCAATATCGAAGATCAATTGATCAGTCACACAATAGCACATGGAGCTTTAAATAACTACGATTACTTAATCCTTTTTTCATTAATAGAGAAATTTTGTTTTGAAAGCTGTTTTGGACATGTGTAATAAGAAATAGTCACACATATATTCAAGCAAGACACAAATACAAGGTATGTTGGCATAATTTTTCAGTTACCCCTCATATGCTTTTACATGTACAGTACATGTACAGGTAGATTGATTTCCTTTATGTATATTACTCAATACTTAGATACTGGTAACTTGTTTTTATGACATTTTCCTCACTTTGATAAAAGATTCTACATTAGGCAATAGGTCATTTCCTGTAAGAGGCCGCATAAAACACGATTAGGCCAACCACTCTAACAAATGTCATCTCAAATTTTATTATACCAGCTTTTCTCTCCTTCCCAGGTATACTGTACACAGCATTGTTGGCAAGGGTTTTAATAGGCAATGGACAGTTAGATGCATGATATTATGTAATCACTATTTGATCCATGTCAGAGAAGGAACAAAAGACAGATCAAAGGATGTCCCATTTATAGATCATCCTGTCTAATAGCAACACAAACAGAGCATGTTGTAGAGTGTGGGCAGAGCCATGTCTGTGTACACCATGTGAAGACAGGGATAGGCCGTTCTGTACCCTGTAAAATGTGGGTTTTTTAGGGAGTGCAAGTACAACCTTCATGTGTGTAGTTCAATATACAATGTCAGGGGTCTTGTTAATTATTTTTGAAGGAGGTAATTTGAATTTTATAGGAGGTACCATCACTGTGAGGGAGCGAATCGACCAAGCCCGAGGGAGCGAAGCAACCGAGGGGGGAGGGTGTGGGAGGGGGGTGTCCCCCCTCCCACGGTAGGGACCTTTTGGGATTTTCCACTTGAAATCGTGCAATCTGGTGCATACCTAAGAAGAAAATTTGTAGTTATCTTTCCTACCTTGTATTACACATATATTGTAATAAACACACATATTGTTCATGTTTAATATTACATGAACAATCATAACTCATAAGAAAAGTTATTAAGTTGATAATTATTTATCACTTTGAACCATTACTTTGTAATTTTTAATTAAACTGAGATGATGCACCATACTCAATCTTTCTACATCATGATTTGTTGAATACATGTACAGTATTTAAATAATGGGCAGCAGAGGCTAGATTTTGATTTTTTTTTTACTTGTGACTTTTATTTGGCTCCCCATATGAATTCTCATTTAATTATTTTTTTTTGACATGAAATTATTGAATACATTTAAGAATTTACTTCAGTTCCTGTTCATTTTATAATGTTATATCACTGTTTTTCCTGACAAAGTGAAGACACTGTATATTTGTTTATTCAACTTTTTTAAGGAAATAAATGAAAATAAAATAAATGAATTAACCAAATTAACTGAATATTCGCGGAGCGCGAGCCTGCATATATCATGCGAGCTAGCTGCGGGGGTCCGCCGGGGCCGGCCGTGGCCGGCCTAAACTCAGCCAGTTCAAAACTCTGTTGCCGATTTGCGCATCTCCGAATCTAAAGTACGTTGTCTCTAGACATTGCACGCACGTGTATAGGCCCCGGTTTCCGTGATCTTCAAATATCAAATCGGCAACGGATAGTTTGGTTACAGCGAGCTAGCTTCAGCCGCGCTGTGGGGGGAGAACTGCGATGTAACGTTAGATAGATAGGTCTAGGTAAGTACGGACGACGTCGCGTTCGTGATCGTAAGGGATTTCGTCGACTGCGGCCGTGTATGTGCGGCACTAATTATATCTTGGACGAAATTAAGGAAATTTTGGATTAGCATTGATTTAGATCTACTTTCTGTGATTTTTGCAAGGTTTATTATAGGAATTATAGCCGGTAAGAAACGAGTGAATAGGCGGCAAGTTTTACCGGTTACCGGCTTTAAACGACAGCCCTGAATGTACATGTACGGTATACCAGTATGCAGGCTACACAGCAAGTACATGTACATTTGTGCGATTTTAATAAAGATAGGCTTTTTATTTGATAAATTGTAAGTGGGTAAGGAATTTAGAACCCTACCTGCAATTTTGCTGCTCATTATTTGCTCATAACTCCACTTTATAGCACAAAAGGAACTAGGTATTTGAAAAAAAATGTATAAAAGAGGAAACACTTATTCAAAGAGAAACAACTGTATAATTTCGAAAATAATATCTCTAGTGATATTCGTTTGTCTCGCAATGTGGTCAATAAGGAATCTAAAAGTTCACGACGTTTCGTGCGCATCTGCAACACTTCGTCTGGTGATAATAACTACTGTAAGCAATGGTCTTTTATACTCTACGGGAGGACCGGCGGAGCGGTCCATAATTCGATCGATAAATGGAACAATAACGCACAATGCCTATTGGGCGACGCACACGGTGATCGACCAATCACCAGGCCGCTGGTTCGGCTAATGCACCAGGCCTATTGGCCGACGCATACGGTACTCGACCAATCAATGAGCCGCTGTTGTAAAAATTGGGGGTACATGTACCACACTTAATGAAAAGGAATTTTCATCCCTTCTTTTGGATCAATGTGAGTCTACTTTAAAGCACAATAGAAAGCAAAAACATGGAACAAAAACAAACAAATGAAAAAGAAGAAGAAAAAACAACACTTTTTTTAAACTCAGTTACAATGTACAAATGTAGTTTTAAAAAACTTACGGTATAATACATGAATCCTGCTCTGGGTCTTAGTTTAAATATGAGGTTTTTTAAAACCTGGCAAGTTCAATTCAAATAGTGTGCAAGTTACATGTGTGTACATGTACTGTACATGTAGGTTGACATTGTACACAGTAGTGTACATGGACCAGAAGGTGCTGTCTGTCACATTAACTTGGTTTTGTATGTTACTGTACATGTACAATACTGAACATGTGATGTGTACCAAACACCAACTTTTTGTCTCAACAGAAAGAACAATTTGTGGACTGAAAATTTGATACATGTACAGTTTCTATCCAATATGAAATCAGATATAAATGTAGTTTACGATGAAGCCTTCAACAATGAAAGTTAAATTGAATCCTTTACTCGGAATCAAAACCCTTCATAATTAAAAATTAAAATTGTCCAAGTTCAATGGTGAAACCATTTTTTGGTCGGGAAGTTACAAACTAACTACAGTCATTACCTATCATCTGGGGTACATGATTGAGCAATGTACATGTAAGGAAATAAAATTTGTGATAATTGGTGATATTTTAAATGGCGTTTAAATCTTGATATAAATATAATTCATACAAACTAGATCTACATTGTATGTGTACATGATTTTTCAATGGATAACCTTGAATGATTTTGACTAACAGAATTCTTTAATTTTTTTCTTCTTTCAAACTCTAACCAATCTGTTTCTAAATTCTAGCATTGGGACTAGGGCCAGTTTCCTAGGACTGTAACACATCAATGACTGTGTGAAAATCCCATTGAAATAGGTGTACTTTTTTCATGGTGTTCATAAACTTAAATAAGACCTTTTGAGAAACTGGCACTGAAGTTTTCTGTTGTTTTTTTGTTTTTTTTTTCTTCTGCCTCTGACAACATTCTTTGAAAGTTGAATTCTCTTTGAGAACAATATCATCAAGTGGATGTTGTCAAATAGTTTTCATGATCAGTACAATAATACACCTGACGGTGGCCTGTACTGCAACTCAAGGAGAAGAAGAACAGAAGTACATAGAAAAATTTCCAAAAATATGTTTGATGGAAAAGCCTACACATGAACTTGACAATATAAAGATCTGTGTTCATGCAGAAAGAAGAAAAATACTTATTAGAATCTGTTCTTGAATTGGACACACAGAAAACAGTTTGTACTCAACAAATCATTAAATATTACAGGCTAACAGTTACAAAATGTAAACAATATTCACAAGGATCTTATTAAAGTTTTTAATGCACCTCTTTTTCTTTTCTTTCTCTCCTTCTTTCTTCCGTTTCTTTTTCTTTTCTTCTTTCTTCTTCACAACCAACACTGTGTATTGAATGATTATCTTACCAACTGCAGGAGCATCGTAGGAATCTCCTAGAAGGATCTCTGGAGCTGAGTATGCTAGACTTCCACAAGAGGTTTCCAATTTCTCTCCAGGCATGAAACGATTACTGAATCCAAAATCTGTCAACTTTACAACTCCTTGCTTCTTGAAAAAGATGACATTTTCTGGCTTAAGATCCCGATGAACAACACGCCGTTTGTGGCAATATGATATGGCCTCCACAATCTGTCGAAAGTAAGTCCTAGCAATATCATCATCCAGACCATTTTCATGTTTCATGATGTAATCGTACATGTCCCCGCCATCTCCCAATTCCAGAATTAGGTACAATTTTGTCTGTGTGTCAATCACCTCATACAGCCGTACAACATTGGGATGTTGCACTAGCTTCATGCATTTCACTTCTTGAAATAGATGCGCCTTTGATACAGCATCGAGTTTCAATTTATCAATCACCTTGACTGCTACCTTTTCACCCGTAAAGATATGGCGAGCGAGCTTGACGATCGCGAAGTGGCCCCGTCCGAGTGTCTCCTCCAAGTCGTACGAACCGACGATTTTCGGGTCATGATTGTGCTTGAAAAATGACCCACTCATGGTGCGGGAGGAAGATGGAAAAATGTGGAGATAGGGTCTTACCTATCTGGTGTTCAAGTCATGCTTTGTGGTCACTCTCCTACTTCGAAACAAACAGTTTTTGTCCAAAACAAGTAGATGGCTACCACTGTCTTCAGGTCTTACGTTCCAGCAGGTCCACAAAACACACGAATTAGCGGTTTGTTTTGTACACAGATACCATACCGGTACTACACACACAGCGCTACAGTATAGTACGATCCTGTATTGATAAAGTACCGGTACGGTGCACTAGATCGGGTTTGCCATTGGTTGACTCTCGTGAAAAGGTCGTAAATTGTCCAATCGCATCGCTGTTGACAAAATCAATTCGGACACTACATATACTTCGACGGAAGAGGGCATGTAAAAAAAGTGTTCTTGTACTTTTTTGTGAGATCTTTGATAGTACATCCGGTAGACTATATGATATGTTACAAATACTTACTTTACCTACCATTGTAAAATTAGGTAAATGTAAATTTTGATAAATGTCATTGCATTTTTTTAAATTTACATTGAGAAACTATGATGGCAATCAAAAGATAAAGTTAAAGATACGATTATACATTCTCCTCCTTTTCTCACATTCTTTCTCTTTCCCTTTTCTTTTCTCATCCTACCCCATTTTACTCTTCCCCTATGCCTAGGTATTGATTCAAAGGACACTTATGTTAGCTTTTTTATTTATTTTTTCCTTCCTAATCTATTCATATGAATTTTTTTTGTATCATATATCTTTATGCTTGTTTTTTTAAATTTTTTGTGCTAGCTTTTTAATATAATTTTTGTGTTATATATATATAGGGTTGTATTCCGGTAGCGTGTAATATGTTAGCGCAAAACTAAGTTAGTCCACACTTTTATGGAGTGCCTGTTACCAACTCATTTACCCTGTACAGATTATTTAAATCCTTCAATGAAAAGTGTCCACAAAATTAATTTTGCAATGAAATGGGAAGAAAAAGATAATATGAGTATGAACTGAATGTCAACAAAGTCTTTGGTAGATTATCTTTGTCATGAATATTGAAGGAGGAAGATAAAACCTAGCATTCCATAGAAGTGTGAACTAAAATTCTAGTTTAGTCTGGACTTAGTCCCGGCTTAACTTATGAGAATACCACCCGTAATCTTTAAGTAGTTTTTCCTATGTATTTATATTCAATTTGGTGTCTATATGATCTGTTATATGCTTTTTACACAGACTTACTGAAAAGCAGTCTTTTTAGGCTGATGTGAGTTTTTACCGCAATTGAATAAATCAAATTCAATTCAATTTCATGTGTAAAATATTTACATTACTATATAGGCATGTACAACACTACCAATAGAAAACGAAAGTAATGCAGTCGCAAACTACTAGAAACAGAGTATAGAATTTGCACGGGACTTATTATTGTCATTCTTTTAAAAAAAATTGTTCAAGTATTATAAATTTCTAACTTGCAATATTTCAGGCAGAACATTTAAATAGTCTTGATTTGGGGTTTCTCACAATAAACTGCTCTACTGCAATTTGATTTCATCTTCGATTCCTAATGTAAAGTTACATTCAATTCTCCTTCCTAACATTTTGTAATATGTGTATTTATGGGGAGGGGGGAGGGCTGTAAGTTTTAAGAAATGGTCTGTGTCAGTAATATCACTAAAAGTAATGTGATTCTTTGAAGTATTATGACATGATTGTTATACATGTGCCATAAATATTGTATTTGCCATTTCCATCCAGTATTCCAACCTTTTCTTCTCTTAAAGGGATCCGTTAACTTTGTCTCAGATTCTGAAACAAAAATCCTGGATTGAGCTCATGCTGCAATGATAATTATAAACCTTTATGTCAGTCAGGAACCCCATGACTTTTATAAGCAGATCGCCTGTCTGATTATCAAGATATTTATGATTGCAAATCGAAACAAAATTTTGCGTTTTCATAACACTACAGTCGATCGGGGAAAATGAGTATGGTAAAACCGGTCACTCAAAGAAATTTACTATTTTGGGGCACTTTTCTTGTTCATTTCGAACCATGATTTTTTTTAGGGCTTCAATATTATACCATATCACAGACACTGATAACACGTAGGGCCATGCATCTCAGATTTAAAATTGGTAAACGATGCCTAAAAACAAAAAACTCTCTCTTCTCTCTCTATCCATTTCTCTTTCTCTATTTCCTTCCTTCCTTCAACTATCGCTTCCTTAGAACAATGGCAATTCAAACTATCTACTACTGGCCTCTTTATAAACTTTCCTCTCTCAAAATCGTCATATATATTTATATCCCGCATACTAAGAATCTTGCAATCTGATTGGTCTAAACGAGGTCACATGATCAATGATAGATAAGTACTATCTCCCTGCGATAGGACTTTTGTACCGTAATTTTTTGCTGCTGCCCCACTTGCCCATTGAATATAGCGCATAGCAAAGTAGGTTACGCGAAATGTCAATGTCAAATGAGCGCACATCAACTTTATTACATGACGTGCATGTTGTGCTTTGTAAAATCTAGTTGAAGCTAAACTGTCTGCAGAATCATTTCTTTTAATTATGTAAAATTCACTTTAAATAGACCTTATTGCTGATGTGGGATATAAAACAAATATTAACCTCGTAGTCGATTAATATTTGCTTAATATATATATATATACATGTATATCATAGAAAAAGAAAGTGAAATCATTGCAAGATTAACACATATTCATTTCATACTCTTATTTTCTACAGCTCTCGGTTCAATACTATTTTCCATATGCTTATGTCTGTGCTGCAAATTTCCCATCTCTGAAATGCTTGTAATTCGATCTTATATCTTATATCTTAGTTTCATGCAAACAAAATTATACACACTTGAAACTGTAGCTATTTTGTAACAAAGTTTTATTTCACATTTCTATGGCAATCAAATATTTACATCATCATACACATTTTTTATTTCCAGCAATTTGAAATAAATGCAGGAATTATGGATCTTTTAGTACAAAATGAACATATCTCAAACATGATGGCTACAAAAATCATTAATTTCTTTACATAAATATACAATATTCACAATATCCATCACATTGTCCGAAATGTTGACAAAGGTCATATCAATGACCTTTCAGCTTCCATGTCATGTAGTCTAGTGCCAGATTAGATATTTCTTTGTTTGAAACAAAAACACCATAACATGAGTGTTCCCAAATTTCTACATAAAATACAATAGAAAATTTACAAAAGATATTCCTGGTGGCAATGTTTGAGCAAATTTCTACCACAAACCACATAGTTTAGACATGAGAAGTATTTCTGCCAACAGTCCTGAAGCCTGAAGGGGTTCAGCTTAAAATTAGAAAAAGAAAATGTAATTTTAACCCGCTTCTACTGATTCTGTTCGTTATAAAAGGGAAAATAAATAAATTCTGAGATCTAAGCTAATGACATTCATTATGGTCAGTAACTGGAGGTTATAATATAAAATTGAAAACAGTACTTTTACTATTTTACATCAATTTGCTTCTGTTTAGAAAAACACAAAAAAGCAATAAACACCCGCCAAATCATTCAGAAACATCAAGCATTTTGGTCTCCGTCTAAATAATTCTATGTAATTCAACATCAGCAGCTATGAAATTAGAAGATCATAAGGAAACGGCCAAGTGAAACATACCAGTATATTTATCTGACAATAAATGTAGGGCATGTTTGCATCACCCTCCTGAAGCGATTTATTCCAAGGCGAGTCATAGTCACTGGGACATTCACACTACCAGCATGTTTTCAGTGTTAACTAGGTAGTGTTAACACACTCAAGCCACACCTGACAGATACAATTCCAACAGTGACCTTCTTAACATTGATGTTTACATTCACTAATACAAACCAGAAATTCTTGATACGTCATGTTCACTCCAAGGTCAGTGAGACATAGTCACTGGGACATTCACACTACCAGCATCTTTTACAGTGTAAACACACGCAAGCCACACCTGACAGACAGATACAATTCCAACAGTGACCTTGCTAACATTGATGTTTACATTCACTAATGCAAACCAGAAATTTTTGATATAAGTCAATGATGGCCATTTTTGCAGGCATAAACTTTTACTAATTTAAAGAGTCTGTGCCTTACCAGAAATTAAAATGATTAATGAGATGAAACTTGTGTGATTCTCAACAGTTCACAAAAGTTTATGGTTTCATAAGATTACTGCATGGCTTCATATAAAAAGATGCCCATGGTTACCCAAAATAGACCACCAAAAGGCAGTGTCCCGTAGTGGGCATGAAATGCTACAACTTTGTAAGCTAAGCAAAGTAACGTTCATTTGACCTGAAATATTCTGAGTACTTAACATCAGAATATTTGTCTGACTAAATCAATCGAACATGTAAACAAATACCAAAACTCCAAAAGTGCTGTTCCTACAAAGCGTTTGATTTCAGGCGTCCATACAATTCATTCAGTTACTCATTAGTTGTGTTGCGCTCTGCACTATGGAATAAACCAAATCAATTGTGTATTGACCAGATATAAAAGCTGAGCAAACAATAGCAAAGTCCACTGTCAGTTGCTAACATAAATACTTGAAACATTGAGCACTTGACAAATAAAGATCCTATCGCAAGTCTTTGCAAGAGCTGCTCCATTGCTTTGAACGAACTTCAGGTGCAATAATCTGACACACTGACATACTTTGGGTGACGTCAAATTCTTATCACAGCGGCTTCCGTTAAACTTGATACACAAACAGTAACCTGACTCTACTGAAGATGTATGTTGTGGGACTTTGGACCTTGCACATGCTTTAAGTAAACATACTTTTCATAAACATTGGAATTTTGATGTGTTTTCCTGGTCAGAAATAGATATGAATAAGTAGTCACTCTTATCTAATCGTTGCATTTCAAACAAACAACTGAATCATGCAAAATATGACGTCATAAACTTTATTTTGAAACACAGAATCAAAACTGTTTATATTCAAGAACCAGATCAATCCCAGGGCCACATAATCAAAAACATTGGAAAAGAAAAAAAAAGGGGGTGGGGGGTGGGAATAAATATCATCTTTCCCCTAAAAATAAGAAACAGAGACATTTGCCCATTGAACAGACATCTTATTTCAGCGAAATGTTTTTATAATCATTGATTGTAAAACTCTAGTGGTAGGCACTTCATGTTAGGATCCATTACTCTATTTGAATAAACAGAGTCAATGTCAACTGTAGATGTATGCG
This sequence comes from Strongylocentrotus droebachiensis, assembly GCA_035222895.1. NCBI lineage: Eukaryota > Metazoa > Echinodermata > Echinoidea > Camarodonta > Strongylocentrotidae > Strongylocentrotus > Strongylocentrotus droebachiensis. Next base: position 115,098 of record JAVYIG010001329.1, on the reverse strand, counting down.
TGATAGTGATTTGCAATGACGTGGCACTGCAAAAGTCTACTAACTGTCCTCTGAATTTTGCTCCCTGTAGTTTACGTATAACTGACCGTTCTTATAAAGGCACTTTACCAGTTACATACAACGTACCAAAGCACTTGCAGTATTATCATTACCCGGGTCAATGGATTCAATTACTATTCCGCACATTACGATGCACATTCTCCACTCCGGCCAGTTGCCTTTGTACACATCCTTATCCGATCACATTGCTCTTCACATCCTAACAGGTACCCATTAGGCACCTGGGTGAAGAGGAGCAATATGGATGAAATGCCTTGCTCAAGGACATAAGTGGGCGTGCTAGGGCTTGAACCCATGACCTTGTATTCCCAGTCATGGGATTATACCACTTGACCAAGACACCTCTACATCTTTAGTCAAGCCACAATAATCCTCCATATGAATAAACAGAGTCCATGTTATAATAACTGTAGATGTATACTTGATATTGCTTGCTTCACGTTCTAGTATAGTCACCACACACGATTTGGGATGATGTGGGACTGCAGGAGTCTTCTAATGTCCTCTGTATTTTTGCTCTCTGTAGTCCAGCCATAACAAGGCAGCAAACAAAGACGTGTCTTATGATCATCATTTTCATTGCCATAGACCTGTGACAGCTGAATGGGTTTCCCAACTGCAGATCAAGTTGTATGGCTATCACAATCTTGACATGTAGGATCATTTATCATGGAAGGGCCAGCCAGCAATCTCAAAGTTCACTTTCTCTCAAGCTTAGTGTTTTTTTGAAGTTCAGAGAGTCTCTAAATAGTTTGTAGGTTCCACTGCTTAGAAGGCAAATCTTGTCCTGATGTCTTCCAGCTTTTTTGAAACCTTGAAAGGAGAGAATATAAGAGAAAGCAACTATTAACACTCTGGATAAGGAAATGAATGCATGAATCTATTATTTCCATTTCAATTCAGAAGACACTTGTAAAACAAAAATTAAGAAACTTCTATGCACAAAGCTAATTTATATATTATGCAATCTTAATCAAAACCTGTACAATTTTATTTGATTAACAACATCTTTTGAATACGGTGGAATCACAATCAACAGCCTCATCTAGCAACACCAGTGTTTAATCAATTTCATGTGATGCATTATCAGAAAAAGTCTACAAAAATAAACTCTGTGGCACTGTTATATACCCTACGAGATAAAGGCATTTAATCAGAAGTTTTGAATGGCTTTAATATCCAGGGTAAAATATTGGGCTGATTCCCAAAACTTTCAGTCTTATTGACATTTTACATTTTCAAGGATTTTTCCAAGTAGAGTATGAACACCAACAGGAGTAGAGATTATGACATGATCACTGCATAGCTCAGAATTTGTGAGTGTAGTTGTCAACACTTGAATTTCAGGGGATTGACAGATATTTAGACATCATTGCCATGCAGTGAAAAATAACTGTAGCTGACAAAGTCAGGTAAATTCATGACAATAAGTGCCATGAGTTGAAATGATGGAATAGTTTGATAGTACTTACCTCACTAGGATTCCTATCAAGCTCTTCAGCCACAGTCCTCTGCTTAGAGAGTTCCATAGAGTTGTACTGTTCACACAGATCACCATCAATCACGTTCTGAAAATACAAGAAACGTTGAAATAATCAGTATGTAATCTTTGAACGCTTCCAAGGTAATGATAGATTTGAGCGAGGTTTGCGGTTACACAACTCATTCTTTTGACATGGTTAGTTCGCCCTGAAAACGATAGGTGCAACCTTTCGAAATGTAGCCCTCTCATATGATCTATCAATAAGAGCTCCTAGAAGCTTTTAATAAGAGCTCTTGTCTCATATAACAATGTCCGGCACAACTCAGAAAGTAGTGAGTGATATTGTCATCAAACTGTGATCAGTGGATTGACAGATATATATTGCATCATTGCTGTGCACAGACTACAGTGGGAAACTTCATGAAATCTAGTCTTAACCCACTCATTCGTCCAGTAGTCCTAGCATCTACATTATTCTATGGTTACCGTACCATGTTCTCCATTCTTTTTAACCTTTACTTTCTCCTTTTGCTTAAATTTCTTCAAAGGAAATAACCTCCCAATGTATAACTTGTTAACGTAATCTTTTGACATGGTTAATTGGCCCTGAAAAATGATAGGTACAACCCCAACATTTTTTAATCATTTACATATATCTACACTTAAGTATTATATGAAGAAAAAAAAGTTTTAAAAAAATGTGTCATTGGTTTGGGGAACACTATTTGAAAATTATGCATCAGATAATTCTCTACACACTATCTCAAATATGCCACCTCAAGATATATTACTTTACAATATATCAACAAGTTTACCTTGACTGGATAGTAGTAGGATCTGTATGAGAGATGGTCCCTTCCACAGAGTGGTGCGTATTCTGATCTCATGTGCATCTCAAGATGCTGGAAGAAATCATGATCCTGAAGGGAAAAATAAGGAAAATATGTACTTAATCTACCAATTGAATCTGAAACCACTTTTAAAAAATCATAATGCTGTAGGGAAAGATATTTCATTCAATGATTGTGTTTCTTTGTAATTTTGCACCTCATGTTGGATTCGCATTTTGACCTTAGATACCCTTTATAACAGTATATAAGGATATTTCAAACAATGGGAATATTTACACAACTCAGAACTCACGGGTAAAGTTGTCAACAAATGGCAGAGAAAGGGTTACAATTTTATCTGATATTAATGGTTTGATATTTTCAAGGATTTTTCCAAGGAGAGTATGAACATTAACAGGAGTACAGAACATGATTTGAAAACTGCATAGCTCAGAATTTGTGAGTATAGTTGTCAACAATTGAATTTCAGGGGATTGACAGATATTAAGACATCATTGCCATGCAGGATTTAATCAAAACATTCTGATTACTTCATGATCTTTGCAGACATGAATAACTTAACCAGAAAAGCTGAAGTGCAGAGAACAATTTAACAGATTAAAAAAATGCTGACATTGTAGTATTTAAAAATTCACATCTGGTAACAAATTCGTGCACTATCCAAACTTGTCATAAGATACTCCAATTTAAACCAATTTGGTCTTTTTACCCAAGTCTACAAGGCTTATCAATGCTCAACCATTTACATTTTTTACACTTAATTAATTGTTAAAACTAGGACAGGAAGCTGCAACAGAGGTAATCTTTACCATGTATCCCAAAAATGAGATGCTAACTAAATCTGTCCATCATTGGATCACACTGTATTCCATGGCCTAACATCCAAACCTACCTCATGTGCAGTGAAAGGCACCAGGACCCCGATGGCCCCAGACAGAGTGGTATACACCACAGACTCTGACCCTCCAGGAATCAGTGTGGCCTTCTGCAGGGACAGGACAGTCTCACCGATGAAGAAGCTGGACACCACATCGGTCTTCTGGGATGCTCCGTTGAGGAGGCCGCGGTCCCAGAGTGCCTTGACCCCCGTCGGATCCTCGTCCAGGTTGTCGTTGACGCTTGTGGGTAACCTCAGCTGTAAGACAGTGGAGAATACAGAAACATAGTGCGTTATTAACCCTTCTGTTCCCACTAAGGTTTTGAACAACTGTCATAAAATGAACTTTTAAGAGTACAATTTCACATAAAAGTACTTTGTTTCATTGTAAAACTGTTAACGAAACCTCTTAAATGGAAATAAACTTCACAATGAGTACTAGTTTCTGGTTTAGTATAATATTGTAGCCATTTTTTGTCCAAACCCTTTTTCCATCACTCCAATTCTTGGTCATAATTTGCCATCAATGGCAGAAAAAGGGTTACAATTTCATCTGATAATGATGCTTCAACATTTTCAAGGATTTCCCAAAGTAGAGTATGAATATTAACGGGAGTACAGAAGAAGATATGATCACTGCATAGCTCAGAATTTGTGAGTGTAGTTGTCAACAATTTAATTTCAGGGGATTGACAGATATTAAGTCATCATTGCCATGCAGTGCAAAATAACCTCCCAACTGTAGCCTGACAAATTTAGGTAAATTCATGTCACTGAGTCAGGGATCTTCAATTACAAGCAAAAACTTTAATGACGCCCACTTTACATAAGGGAGATATTCCTGCCGTGTCTCTTTACTGGAATAATTTGGAATGTTATGTAATGTCATTTTTCGTTTGGTCTATTGTTAGGCTGGTGCTAATTTTCGGTGTGACTTAGGTATGGAACTGTAACTTAAGTCTAGCTCAGAAACGATTGAATTCACTCACCACTGTAACATTTCATAACTCATCCGCAAACATGACAGAATCATGGTCCAGCTGAAACTATTCATCTCTTACTTGACAAACATTAAAAGCCAGGATCATTCTAAATTGTACAGGGTCATTTGCTCCTGGTTCAATGTTCATAACAAACCAAACACAATGCAAACTATCGACTGTAAAATTGGTGATAGCCATGAAACTGAACACAAATTCCAATACACTCACCACGGTGATGTTGCCAAACTTATCCGCACACATGACGGTGTCATGGTCAAGCAGAACTGTGGCTGTAATCCAGCGAGGGTTGCTATCGTCTGCAAAGATGACCATCTGATTCTCCTGTCTCTTGTACTTGAGGAAGTGAAGACTCTCCTGGACATCGCTGATGATGACACGGTTACCCGTCGTCAGGATGTTAGTGATGAAGTTTGGAATGTGCTGTAAAATACAACAAAATTAATCACTCTAATTCTTGGTCATCAATTTGCCACCAATGGCAGAAAAAGGGTTACAATTTCATCTGATATTGATGGTTTTCACATTTTCAAGGATTTCTCCAAGTAGAGTATGAACACCAACAGGAGTAGAGATTATGACATGATCACTGCATAGCTCAGAATTTGTGAGTGTAGTTGTCAACAATTGAATTTCAGGGGATTGACAGATATTAAGTCATCATTGCCATGCAGTGAAGAATAATCTCACGACTGTAGCAGACAAATTAAGTTAAACTCATGTCTCTGAGTCAGAGATATAACAAGTAGGAGCTACGTGAGACATCAAATATGACAAATATTACAGTAACATTCTTAAAGGAATTCTCCTTCGCCATCTTATAAACTCACATGCACAGAATAATAGCTGAGTCACCAACCAAATTGATTTAAAAGAGAAATATTTCATTGAACAATTTCTTCCCTTTTATGTTTGTTCTCTTTCTATCTCTTACACATCAAAGTATTTCAAAATTCAACAACGATTAAATGGGCAAAAAGGGATAGTTGTCAGAGTTACCCCATGTTGCGACATAAGTTAAAATAGCTACGGTAAATACTACCAAAGGGGATGGACCCATTTTCATCATACATATATTTCAAATGTGTCATTAGTGAATTTTAAGCAGATTCTCTTATCTAACAGTTAACCCATAGGTTTTAAAAAAAAAGAGTTTAAAATAAGTATGAACAATAAGCATTCTATTTGATAGGAACTAACCTTGTTTTCACATTTTCTGAGTAGTTTCTTCTTGCCAAGATCATAAATCCTCAGAAGTCTTCCAATTCCGATGAGAACCCTTCCTTGGAATGCAGCGATTGATGATGGAACATCGTCCACAAGAGTCTGCAATACATCAAAGTAAACAGGATGGACTACATGAAATATACTGCATAACCAACCTGTTTAGGTCTAATGGGGGGGGGGGGGGGGGGTATTATATGGTCTCAGTATCCAATGTGTCATTCAACTTAAGTTCAGACATATGCTTGTTTAACATCATTGACCACATTATTTTGTTGCATTATAGATACCTTGCAAGTATCACCCTCTTACACTATCGTCACAACCCGCCGAGCGTCTTTATGCAAGTGAGTGTCCACAGCTTCGGTCAGGTGGTAGGCCAACTTCTTAAGTTTGTACGTTCTTCTTACGATCTCTCGTGGGCACCTTGCACCCTTCTCACAAACATATCCCCCCCCCCCCTACCTTACCAGTAGGAATCCTTGAGGTGACCTCGCATCCACAGTGTGGGTGCCTTGCAATCGCTGTGCGAAATGCTAAATACAGTTAAGAGGGTGTAATTATAGATCTATTATTATTATTCTTTTTTTTAATAGCTTCACAGGCTGATGTTGACTTTTATAAGCCATAATAATATTTTCTCATCCATTTCCACTTACTTCGTAAAAACATCTACCCTCTACATCAACATAAATTACCAGCATCTGTCACTTTCTTTCAAGATTGCATAGATTGCTCTAAACATCCAGCAAGAACTGCTATAAAGGAGAAGCGCTTCTTGAGAAGTCCTTGTGCATGTTACTCAATCTTACCTTATGTAAGAACTCGAGCTTCTTGCCTTCCTCTGTAAGTAGGTACGTGTGTATAGCACCGCCAGAGCAGGTCCTAGGACTCAACGTCACATCTTTGGCTGTTCCCACCAGGACGTGGGTCTCGTCTTCACGATTGGCAAACTTCACCAATGCAAGACTGGATAAGAAGACGAAACAAGAGCAAAAGAAAATGTGGTTAGACCGATACACCAATTTCTTGTTCATTCTTCGATACCCTCTTTTCTTTACAGACATCTGCAAGTATTGCATTTTATTCAAATGGGGAATAACTTCACCAAGTGCACATAAATGGTACAAAGACACAGCTATTGTTTTCTGTTAGTCCCTAATTGAATGCAGCTGTGTTTGAGACCTGGTTGAAGGCTACTCCTAGACTCTCCAAGGCCAAAATCCTATAGAAATGACTTTTGAAAGAGCTACCATTCTGTAACTATAATGATAATGCTATTGTTTCGGAGAATGTTTTACTTACTATTTCTATTACAAATCTGATATCACTTATAATCCCTCCATCAAATTAGCTACATAACCAAACTGTTTACAATTATCACAGAATATTATCAATGAACTGTCTATCGTAAGTTGAAACTTTTCCCATTTCTCACTATAATTGAAGCAAAGTGACCTCATCAATATGGCCCTCTCACAGAATCTATCAATAAGAGCTCCTATAAGCTATTAGTAAGGGCTCTCATTTCACACAAAAATGTCTGGCACAACTCAGAAAGTAGTGAGTGATATTGTCATCAAACTGTGATCAGTGGATTGACAGATATATATTGCATCATTGCTGTGCACAGACTACAGTGGGAACCTTCATGAAATCTAGTCCAATGTGGTTAGACCGATGCCAATTTCTTGTTCATTCTACATTACCCTCCTTCTCTTTACATACACCTGTAAGTATTTCTTTTTACTTAATACATGGGGAATAACTTCACCGAGTGCATATAATGTTTTCTGTTAGTCCCTGATTGAATGCAGCTTCAATCTGTTCTAGCTCCACCATATCTAAGGTCTTTCCCTGGACCAGGTTAAGCCCTAGTGGAGGGCTACATCCCTGATCCGGCCTTATATTAGACCCGGCAGTAGATTCCACCCCAACATAAATCTTACTACCGATAACACTGAGTGACTTCTCTTAGTCCCTACCTGAATGCAGCTTCATTCTGTTCTAGCTCCACCATGTCTAAGGTCTGCCCTGCGACCGGATTGAGGAGCCTGATCGTAGAGGCCCACATCCCTGATCCAGCCTTGGGGGAGCTGAAGGTAGACTCGGGTAGCTCCTCCTGGAGGAAAGCTTCTGCCATCTCAGCTGCTAGCTCCTTCTCCTCCTCGCCAGCTGCTTCAACCATTTCCTGCAGAAAGAATAGCACTGGCATTATAAAACTGACTGTCTTAAAGCCCCACTGCCCTACTTATAGCTACTTTTGCCCTCTACATAGTAAACAATGCCTAATCAGTGCCTGTTAGTCCCCCATGATCCCCTTTTTCTTATGTTAATTGAGAGATTTCATGAGATAACCACCTGTCAGTGACCTTGCAGGAAGGTCTGATCCCCCTGGCCAAACTAGTGCAGACAGGATTTAATAAAAGTTAAAAATTCACAAAAGAACCAATTATATTGTGATTATCTATTTCCCATAGTGATCACTTTCATTTCTTATCTGAATGACGCCTGCATTTTCTGTGTATAATCTAAATGCTGCTTTCAATACAGTATACTTTGCAGACATAATTATTTTGATACCTTCTCAAAATAAGAGCACATATGGCTCAGCCTGCAAAATAAATGGCTCCCTCTTTAATTCTAAAGCATGTTTGGATTGGTCTCAGGATCCAGTATGTCATTCAAATGAAATTCAGACATATGCTTGTAGTTATTCATCATTGACCAATTTCATTTAATATTTATAAAACTACTGCATGATAGTTCCACCCATCGCAATCAAACACAAATGAAGCACTAAATTCATTTTAACCTGAGCAATAAATGTATCTGCAATGAATCACAAGTAATATGATCTTTTCAAGTGTCCAATTTTTTCAATGTATGCAAATTGGATTTGGTGACTTTGTAAGGGGTACTCCAATAGAAGACTTTCTCTTAATACTCCCCAGGGAGAGGAGCATGGACACTATCATGTGCGGATTAGCAATTGAATCCAATGACAGAAGTTAAATTAATTGCAATGTAAAGCGCTTAGAAACTTATTATTAAGCACTATATAAATGTGATTATCATTAATCTTTGCAGGGAAATTAGTTGCTTATTTATCATTTTTTTCATTAAAAAAAATGAACACAAAGTAACCTCAACCACTTGTTGTTTTCTCTGCGCTTTAACCCTATTTTAACTGGGCTATTTCAGACCAGGTTTTTACTGGGGGGGGGGGGGGGGGGTCAATTTGACCCCCTCCCCCCCCCCTAAGATCTCGGCCGTTTCACCGTCGATCGACGCGAAAATTTGCATGCATGTCAAGTGAAGTGTATAGAATACTATGGTAATTTCAAATTTTTGAAAAATTCACTCATTTGCATATTTATGGTAATTTATGCAAATAAGTCATCAAATTCACATTTCTGCCCATAAATCATAGATTATTCATGTTTACGTATTCTTTTTCACTACATATATTTTTTAGACCATTTGGAATAATAATACAACACCAAAAATTTGAAGAGCCAGGTTACTCCATATGTTATCTCTTTTTTTTATAATTTCTTATGTATTTTATTGTTTTTGTTGTTTTATTTCATTTATAACTACAATTCAACTATTTTGACCCCAAAACAAACATCTAAACTTTAAACAAGACTGAATAACCAATGTTTTATCTATTTTTAGGAAAAATGACTTTGACATATGTTTTGTACACAAATCACGAAAATGAGCGATTTTCGGGCTGACATGCAAAGACAAAAGGTCATGTGACCTTGTAACCGTAGGTCCGATTTTCGAAAAAATCGTTTTAAAAGATGCGTAAGACTCGAAAGTAAAAAGTCATGAAAGGAAAATGTTTATATCTGCCGCGGTTTCGGAGTAGTCGCAAAATTTCTACAGGGGGGGGGGGGGGGGTCAAATTGACCCCCCCCCCCCCCAGTTAACATAGGGTTAATAGAGTCTGTACAGGTATTACGGTCTGTTTCTACGATGTTATTATTCTCAAATGATTAAATGCAGGATCAACAAAATTGAATAGATAATACAAATAGACTAACCTCGGCCATTTGCTGTTTCCTCTGTGCTTTGGTCGAGTCCGTGTATGTATTATGGTCTGTTTCTATGACAACAATGTTATTATTCTCAAGGTGAACAGCAAACTTCCTTGGCGTGTATTTCAGCTGCGTGGAAACCTGGTTAAAGACTGCTCCTAGCTTCTCCAAGGCCAAAATCCTACAGGAGAAAAAAACACAAATGAATTGTGAACAAGCTATACTTCTGAAGCTACAGTCAAACCTGTCTATAGCGACCGCCCAAGGGAAACACAAAAAGTGGTGTTTAGTACATGTTTCAATGATAAACCTTTTGTAAGGGAAAGAAAACTGTGATCTTTGTGGACAGGTGGCCACTCAAGCAGGTTTGACTTTATAATGATATGCTACATTTTGTAATATGCTAAAAGGGTACTGGATAACACATTCCCATAGCATGGCAGCAATTGTGTAAACTTAATAATTACAAATCTGATATCACTTTAACTTTATCGCTTATGAATTCCAAATCCCTTCATGAATTTCAATAACTCATTAATCAGACTGTTGATCAAGTTCTGTATTTTCAGAGTAATATTTTCAATGGACTGTTTTTCGTAAAAAAAATCTCTACATTTCTCAATATAATTTAAGGAAAGTGACCTCATCACTATGGCCCTCTCAGAGAATCGATCAATAAGAGCTCATATGAGTTATTAGTAAGGGCTCTCGTCTCACAAAACAATGTCCGGCACAACTCAGAAAGTAGTGAGTGATATTGTCATCAAACTGTGATCAGTGGATTGACAGATATATATTGCATCATTGCTGTGCACAGACTTCAGTGAGAAAATTAATGAAATCTAGTCTAAACCCACTCATCCAACCATGTTTGACGGACTCCCAAAACCTGCATTACTCAATGTGGTTACCATGTTCTCCATTCTTCCTATTAATAATCCTTTTGATAATTTCTTTCTCCTTGTAATTGAATTTCTTAAAAATTAGATTATCTCTATCTATAACTCTCTGCTAAAGAAGCACCATTCATGTTATCGAAATTGGTCCAATAACCAATCTTGGGTAGCCACTATATACGTATATAATTTGACGATCTTGGCCATACTTTCTCTTAGTTTATTTTTGTATTGTATTGAATGAAATGTATTATTTTTCATCTATATTTCCATCTTGTACTTGTTATACCTGTCTGTTTGGCTCACTATTGTATATTTACTGTATCTAAAGTTCCTTGTATTACTTGGACACATGATCAGTTTTGGCTTTGGACCTTTGAATCATGTATATTTATATGTCTTTTTTAAACTGAAATAAATAAAAATAAATAAATAAATAAATAAATATACGTCTGACATACCTGAGGGTGTTTGTGGAGATGGCGACAATGCCTTCAGGACACTGCTCTGAAGCGAAACCAGAGGCAAACTCTAGGGTCTCGTATGACAGGGGTGTGAGATGGAACCGGGACTGGTACCAGTAACTCAGCCACGATCGACTCGACATAGCAAGCACCTGGAACAAGGAACGACAAATATATTGACAACATTCTTACTGTAAGATTATGCACAGTCAGTTGAGACTGATATTTCTAGCGATACATTAATCAATGATAAATCAAATATCCAAAGGAATACATAGGATACATAATTTTGGATACCAACTGCCTTGTTGGATGAAGTAGTGCAGCTCAGCAGTGAAAGTAGTCATCACGGTGATATATGGAATTAAAACAGATATATAAGACATCATTGCTGCACACACTTCTCTCAACATAAGCTACTGGCAAGCCTCATTCGTGTTTGGAGTTAGGCTACATGAAATTTGTGAAAATTAAAATCCTTTGAGAAGAGCTTTGGTAACCCTAACCCTAATACCCACAGTGCATCCATTTTTTTTCACTATGACATACAACTTTTGGAGGAGACAGTATCTCATGACTGTCAACCTTAGGGTTATTTGTACAAATCATCATTTAAGCAGAATATCTACACAATCTAGAGGGTGAACTGGAATCTAGAACCTTGAAAACAAAGTACTCACAGCTTCCGATCCCTGCATGTTAATCCTGAAGAGTTTGACGGGTCTTGAACCAAGGTATCTCGTTCTTGTATCTGATAGATCACCGGTCACCGAGTCTAACACCATCCTCAGCAATACACCATTCTGTGCAGGAATACAAAACATGAGGAAGAATAAACTTACAATTCGCAATGAACAGGGGGGTGTTTCACAAAACTTTTCATCAGTGCCGAATGACATTTGTTTTTATTATAAGCTACTGAAATCCTTGCTTCTGATTGGTTATCAGCAGATTTGTCACTGATTTTTACTTCGAGTTGCAGTTGAAGGCGCCGATTTAATAACAATAATAACAGTAAACAATGCTGTTTTAAAAATCAAAGATGGCAGAATAATACATTTTCCTCCGAGTCCCAACAGAAATCCGGACATTTGGTCCCAGTTTCTGAGTGGTGAGTTTGACAGTGCTTGAGTTGGGGAAACATTTTTACTGACGATACCATGCCAGCGGCCGCCGCTCTACCTGGCACGGCTAAGCGTCGGCCTGGACAGTGCCAGGGAATTTTTTTTTTCTTTTTTTGCGGCCGAATATTCGAGTACGAAAAATCGTACTCGAGTAGCTGTCAACCGTGCGGGTACTCGAGCATTCGACTACTCGTCGCAGCCCTATTGCAAACTTTTGCAATATTCCATTGAGCCTAGCGCAGAGCATTCTATCCAATTACCAATACAGTTTTGGAAGGACCTCAATTAGATTTAAAGAGAGTATTAGTAGAAGCAGTATTACTACTAGGAGTATTGGAGAATGACTTTAATGGAGAATAACTTGTTCAGCATGCATACCTGCCAACATTTCACAACAAGAGTTAGGAATCTCTCCAAGACAAAATTAGAAGTACAGTCTATTTTGTATATTTTTCACACAGGATATTTAACAAAAAAATTCAAGAAATCTAGGGTTCAAAACAATAACTTGAAGGCAACACAATTAGAAATGGTTGGCAGCTGTGAGCATGAGGCTAACCAGAATCATTTCAAGGATGAAAGATTGAAAAATTGAAATATTTTTAAGGCTCAAATTAATCTTTTACTTGAATGGTATAGAGTGCATCAGGCTTTAGGCTTGACCATTCACATGTGCGAATTCATGCCACAAGTACAAAGATCTAGCTTCCTGCTTTCACAAAGATCATAAGTTGAACTTATCTCTAAGTTGGACTTAACAATTATGAAAAGCTGTTAGCATCCTTGAACATATTTTGTAAAAGTTATTTTAAAAGGGATAAAATTATCAAAGGAGGTTTTCATGTTCTTGATGTGGAATTTATGAATTTTTGAATTTGAGTATATTTCAAAATAAGGATACAAATGGCTTTCCATAATATTTAAGTCCAACTTAGAGTTCAGTTCTGACTTGGAATCTTTGTGAAACACCCCCCAGGTTCATCATTGCATGCTTACCTGAAGACCAATGTTGAGGAAGAGGCCCCCAGAGCTACCCCTCTCACCGGTCTCTTCTCTGGCCTCTGTTCCTCCCATCTCAATGATACATAGAGCTTCAGCAGGAGCCGGCAATGCCTGCATACTCAGCGGTTGAAGGCAGTCCTATCATACAAAGCAAAAAATAATTCAAGGGTTATTTCTTATCATGTCACGTTATATCAAGTTATCATTAATAAGATTATGGCTTATTTTGACAAAGAGCTTGGGGGGAAGGTCGATCAATAGTAGGAATACTACAGGTTCTCCAACCCATTTAGACAAATGCTATTACTGTATTTATACAGAGCATAAAGTGTGAATAGCCATAAGTATCACAGTATTTATCTTCTGTTTTTATTGAGCATGATCTAATTTTATATTTCAAGAATAACTGAATTTTCTTTATGCCTTTTCAACAATATGCAAGCCATTTTTTAACTAATTGATTAGAATCATTTAACAAGTATTGGAAGTATTGGATATGACATGACCACTGCACAGCTCAGAATTTGTGAGTATAGTTGTCAACAATTTAATTTCAGGGGATTGACAGATATATAGACATCATTGCCATGCAGTATGTCATAAACTACAATGTGGTACCTCTTGGGTGGTTTATCGATATCTTCATAATATACCATACATACAATCACATGTAAGGGCGATACAATCAAACCTGCTTTAATGACCACCTGTCTACAAAGACCACATTTTTATCTCCCTTGAAAGAGATTTCTCATTGAAACATGTTCTAAAGGAAACTGTCTACAAAGACCACTTTTTGTGTTTCCCTTGGGCGGTCGCTATAGACAGGTTTGACTGTATAACACAAAAGATGCTAAATGTCCAGATTCTGACTTACAGATTGGTCAAGAGAGATGACCCGAACGGTGTTGTCGTCCAGACCTACGGCCAGGAACCTTGCTCTCTGTTCACCTGAAGGCACTGTGGCAAGACTCATACACTTCACATCGGCATTCATCTCCTTTCTCTCTGTATATTCATTCAGCTGTCCAGTCTACACAACAAGATAATACATGATAAAGTTGAAAGTTTCAGGGTTTGCACGGGGAGGTGTGTAAAAAGAGCTGTTGGCAATGAGGACCAATGCCGATATTATCGAAAGGAATACATAGGGTACATATTTGTGGATACCAATTGCCTTGTGGGATAAAGTAGTGCAGCTCAGCAGTGAAAGTAGTCATCACAGTGATATATGGAATTAAAACAGATATATAAGACATCATTGCTGCACACACTTCTCTCAACATAAGCTACTGGTAGGTTCAATTCTTGCAAGACTCATTTATGTTTGGGGTTCGACTCCATGAAGTTTGGGAAGAGCTTTGGTAACCCTAACCCTAATACCCACATTGCATCCATTTTTCACTCTGACATAACTTTAGGAGGAGACAGTATCTCATAACTGTTGACCTTACCAATATTTGTACAAATCATCACCAGAAAATACTATAGTATAACTGAATACACTGCTCTTGACATCAAGAACAAACATGGAGACAATATTTCTTGCTGTGGTCTATTCATGTATTGCACTGTATAAATAGCAATTAGCCCATGATGCATACAACAAACAGAGAAAGAAGGAAAGGACGGCGGTACTACAACTACAATCAACATAAGCCAACTTACAGGATCCATTTCAAAGTAGACCATTTCTCCACCTGTCAGTGCGATGACCACCTGTCGCTGGTTGACAGCACATTTGACGATAGACTTTTTACCAGGTGTTTTCCACTCATTCACACGCTTGTCTGCGCGGATGTGGCGAATACCATCTGGGTAGATCTACAAACATATATCAATTCAAGAAACATCATTTAGAATGGCAGTCTACAAAATATTTCATTTTCATGATCTATAATTATTTACCTTTTTATTATGTTTGTCTTTTGTCTGAACTTATACATTCCTCATGGCAGTAATACTGCAACATGAATGGCCTGTACACTGTATCTCTACATTGCAAGGTTTTAAGTAAGTTCACAATAGTTCTGGTCAAGGCAAAACAGAAGATGATGCTTTTTGAAAAGGATGACAAAGATACTTCTTTTGAATATTCAATAAATGCAGAAAAATCTGCTTAAAAAAAGCCAGACTTCTGCATGCATCCCTAGTGTCTCCACTAACAATGACAGAGTCAAAGCTTGGGCGACCTCAGAAAGCTTTATATTCCAAAGGGGAAATTCTTCCAGACGTGAGTGATAAATATGTTTTTTGGGATACCAATTGCATTGTTGGATAAAGTAGTGCAGCTCAGCAGTGAAAGTAGTCATCACGGTGATATATGGAATTAAAACAGATATATAAGACATCATTGCTGCACACACTTCTCTCAACATAAGCTAATGGTAGGTTTAGATCTTGCAAGCTTCATTTGCCCCACAACAAGTCCCCTCAAGTACCGCAGTCCCAGTTCACTCAATTTGCCAACAGATATCAACATATTCCAGTGAGAACACCGCTGAACAAGTTCATCTGAATGGTGTAAATTATTGGGAATAAGTTCTATTTAAATTCCAGAAAGTATTAACCTGTCAGTTTCAATGGTTATGGTTCAGACTCCTTCCATGGCATGTCCAAGGAAGGTGTCTGAGCCATAGAGTGGTGAAGTGTGACGTCATCAAAAATTTATTTTGGGAATTTCTCAATTGAATATGTTAAGTATTGGCTGAGATAAGACCATCTGAATTAAAAAGATTTCCTATAGGAACTGGTTCATAACATTACGAACCAGAGCAATATAACACTGAGTTCCTATAGGAAATCTATTTACTCAGATGGTCATACCTCAGCCAATACTTTACATATTCGATTGGTTTTCGACATTTGGACATTATTTTGTATGCTCTTTCCGAAAATGAAGACAAAAATTGAGAAATTCCAAAAATTGATATTTATGATGTCACAGCTACGGTACTCTATAGACATCGAATGTGTAATATTACTTTTGGATGTGCCATAGAACGACTTATTTCTGCTAGTGCTAACACTTGTTACCTGTAAGAGAGCATCATCTCCAATGAGTGATGATGAGAGGGTGGGCGTGGTTCCCAGAAAACCAGAGTCTGTCACTTCTTCCACCGTCTCACCGATGGAGAGAACCAGGGTGGCATTGACGAAGGACACGATGATGTACGCATCATACTCATCTACATGTTACAACAAATAAAACGATAATATAATAACTTTAACAAGTGTAACTATACTCTCATCACCATCACCAAAATCTTTGCTTAGTACCCTGTTAAAATTTAATTTTCAATATCCAGAATAAAGTAACTTTAATTGAACAGTATGTCTCTTGTCAAGTAAATACACTGTATTTGGAAAAGAACATAAATATCTATTTATACATACACTAATAACTATATATGAGCGCATTTCTATACAAATGTTATTTCAACCCCCTCTTGAAAAAAGATTTCTTATCAAATACAGACAAAACATCTTCGTCTGCTATTTAACATATCTATATTAATTATCATCATTCATAATATTGACCATTCAACATTATTACAATATTGCACAGTCTTGCGTGACAGCTTACCCATATATTTGAATGCAGTAAGAGAATTTGGATCAGAATGCAAAGACTAATCATTGATTTCTCAGGTGAAACACGGATGCATTAACTCATCATATCCAAATAGTCTGCTCTTTTTAGTTGTCAAAGAGAATTTATTGCAGGTGGTCCGTAAAAACTGTCTAGTTACAAAATGTGAAAGGTTTCTTCGACTCTTTTGTGTAATTTTCGTACTGTGGCATACAGGAAAACTTAATCAGTCTAAAAAATTGTGTTAAGATTCAGCGTTACAGGGTCCAGTTGCAGGTAACCAAAACAATGTTTTGAGGGACCTGTCTTATAAACAGTCACGATTGATATCAATCATGAGAGATGGGGGACTGCAATCTTGCAATTGATTCTGATAAATTGCAACGAGGCCGCCATCCATTTCCAGCCTAACCGCTCACGATGGTGGTCTCCTGCGTTCCAAATTACCTCTCTAATTTATTGAAAATATTTCATATTTCTTATGTTATTGTATGCTTCGTACATGTTTATCGAATTATATAATTGTACATGATTTTTCATTTAATTACTTTTGTAAACATTGTATTCATTGTATTTGTTATTGTTCGACATTTTGTACTTTGACTTTGAATTTGTATATTTTTGAACGCAGAAATAAAATCAATCAAACAAAGAAACAAAACTCTTTATTAGACAGGGGCCCTGATATATGAAAAATAGACTCACCATCTGATTTCTTTTTGACAGTCCAAACAGCATTAGGGTTACCAGGAAGCTCCGACACGGCCATTTCAGATACCTAGGCATGATAAAATAGGTTTCTAAAAAATTTAGTTACTTTTTTGAGTAGCTATAGTAGTATATAAGTGAATATCCAAAGAAATACATAGGATACATATTTTTTTAATACCAACTGCCTTGTTGGATAAAGTAGTGCAGCTCAGCAGTGAAAGTAGTCATCACGGTGATATATGGAATTAAAACAGATATATTAGACATCATTGCAGCACACACTTCTCTCAACATAAGCTACTGGTAGGTTTAGTTCTTGCAAGCTCTTTTCGTGTTTGGAGTTCTGACATGGCCATTTCAGATACCAAGGCATGATAAAATATGGAAGACCTTAGTAAAATATGGAAGATGTTTAAGTTTTCTCAAAAATTTAGTTACAGTTTTGAGTAGCTATAGAAGTAAATAATAACTTCATTCCAATACAAATATGATATAAAGATTTAGTAGGTTAGGAAAATAGACTTCTTTAAATAAAAGTTTTTACCAAACTCTTGAAATACTAACCTCTAATCCATGCCTTAGAACTCTCATGGATGACCTTGGACCTCGTCCACAGGCAACGTAGAGTTGAGGAGTGTCTTCACTGGCCAAGTCAGCAATCTACAGGATTTATATATGTCACATAAGTATGAAGTTATAAAGTCACAATATGTTAATGATATGCTCTCCCTCAAGAGATTCAAAATAGTAGATCAGTTTTTCCATGTTTTGATCGAGTTGTAAAAATAAAATTATTTGAATTGAATAGAATTGATAAATTTAACAGTGATCCTAAAGCTATCATTGGGATATTCTCAACCTGATACAGAAAAACCCTAGATTAATCAAACAGTTATCTCTTAGGCATCTCAGTAAAAAACATCAATCAGATGTTTTCACCTTCATGTGCCTTAGTTTTCGATTGAATTAATGCAAGCTCATGTTCCATTTTACAATATCATATTGGCAATGAAGACCAATGCTGATATTATCTCAAGGAATACATATTTTTGGATACCAATTGCCTTGTTAGATAAAGTAGTGCAGCTCAGCAGTGAAAGTAGTCATCACGGTGATATATGGAATTAAAACAGATATATTAGACATCATTGCTGCACACACTTCTCTCAACATAAGCTACTGGTAGGTTTAGTTCTTGCAAGCCTCATCCGTAATTAAAATGATAAATCACATCGTTAAAATTGGCAAAGATTTTCAAGGTTAACAGAATGAATCGCTTTTAACTGCAATACTGCCTTTACTACCTATGTTTTTAACTTTGATAATTTCTGTGTTCCTACGAATTATGTATACTCAGGTATAACCACATATTTGTATCCTGTCGTGAACGTCTATTGCGTATATTGTATGTACAAGTGAATGAAGTATTACCAATGAGGATACAAAAGTACTATTATCTGGCATACCTGGCAAGAAAGGATAGGAGAGAGGCTTTCCAGCTGGTCCACCTCCTCTAGATTCCTGAGGGTACGGGGTGCAAAGAAGAAGGTATCCCCTTCCTCTAGGGGTGTGGCACTGCTGAACTCCGGCTCATCATCATCGTCACCGAGATGGGCGATCTGATACAGGTAGCTGTAGATGAAGGTGGACAAACGACACACAGTATTTTAAAAAACAGTCTGGTTTTTTATGTTGCTACAATCCCCCCCCCCCCCCCCTGATATCATCTAAAAGAACATAGGATAGATATGATTGGATACCAATTGCCTTGTTGGATAAAGTAGTGCAGCTCAGCAGTGAAAGTAGTCATCACAGTGATATATGGAATTAAAACAGATATATAAGACATCATTGCTGCACACACTTCTCTCAACATAAGCTATCCAAGTGAAAAAAAAAAACAGGTTTGTCATTTATTGTCCCATCTTAGTTAAAGGTAGGCGTTACTACTGCAGCTAGAAGGGATTAGACCACACAGCGAGCCATCGAGGTCACTGTAACAGGTGGCTATCTCATTAACTCAGCTCTCATTTAACATAAGAAAAAGAGGATCATGGGGGACCAACAGGCACCGATTTAGGAAGTTTTCTATATAGAGGGAGCAAGTAGCTACAAGTAGGACAGTGTGCCTTTAAAATGATAATGGTTAAAAATGTCATATTTCAGGTTTTGAAAGCACTTTTTCTATTGTTGCCAAATGAAAGCAGCATATTTTTTCAACTGATGTTTCGCAGTAAATATTACCTTAAAACATATCATGAAATTGCTTGGGTCAAGACATCAAACACAAACAAACTAATAATATGTTTTGTTGATCCATGTATTATCAGAAATAATAGTCACACGCACCTGAACCAGGTTTGTCATTTAGTGTCCCATCTTAGTTAGAATGATAATGGTTAACTAATCAATTTCATATTTAAGGTTTTGAAAGCACATTTTCTATTGTTGCAAATTGAAAGCAGCATCAAACACCAACAAACTTTGAATATGGTTTTGTTTATCCATGTATTATCTGACATAATAGTCACACCAGAGCTGCCAACCTTGTGCGACCAAAAAAAGGAATCATGATGGCAAAAAAAAGGAATTTCAAGCCAAAAAAAGGTATTCATGAAAATGAAACTTACAACCACGCGCGACACACTTCCAATGCAGAAATGTTCATTCATCATGCTGTTTTTTCCATACAAGCAGGTCGTTTTTGGGGTGGTTATTTTGGTATTATCGTCATTTCATTTTTTTTGAGAATATTTTTCTCTTCAAGTACGTTTTAAAATTAGTTTTCTATTGAATTTGTGATCAAATCACCATTTTAGGGCAGTTGTTTGACGTGCGGTATGTAAAAAAAAAAAAAAAAAAAAAAAAAAAAAATTATTAAAAAACGTATTTTATGAAGAAAAAACGTAATACCGTAATTGGGAGGAAAAAACGGAGTAATTCCGGCAAAAACGGAATGGTTGGCAGCTCTGTCACACGCATTGTGGTCGTATCCTACTCACTGATTGCCGTATTCTGATGCAATGAAGAGGAAACCGGTCTTGAGGACGTTCATCGACGTGGCGACAGGCACGGTGTCAAAGTACTTCATTCGTATCTCAGTCACCATGTCGTCATCCGTCTCTAAAGTGATCTTGAAGATGTCGCCTTGCTCAGTTTGGGCCAGGAAGAAGAACATGGACTGTGGAAAAGATAGAACAATAATTCTGTGTCAAATAACGTTTTTTTTATAAAACTACAGTCTATTGGGGAAAATGAGTATGGTAAAATCGGTCACTCAAAGATTTTTACTTTTTTGAGGCATCTTCATGATCATTTTGAAGGGCAATTTTTTGGAGGGCTTCAATATTACAACATTTCACAGACACTGATAACACGTAGGGCCATGCATCTCAGATTTAACATTGTTAAACGATGCCTTTAATATCTTGAGAATGACCACATTTGTAAACAAATACAAATGATGTAGGATGTACAGATCAGCATGCTAAGTTGTATAATCACTGAGAATCAGCTGAAACACGGAAGCATAAGTACATCATCTCTGCATTCTATCCACTAAATCTTACACCATATAAAACCATTTACTTTTCAATTTTTTATAAAATATTCATGTTTAGCTCAATCATTGTTGAAACAAAATGGTTGTTCTTTCATTTTGAAGGAATGAGCCATTCATTCATTCATTCGTTTGTTCATTCATTTCAGTTTATTGATAGAAAAATTCCTTGTAAAGCAAGTTCTCACCTTTGTTTTGTGGGTAGCACTGCAAACGAAGATCATACCCCTTTCTGGATCATCCAAGTCATTCTAAAACAGGATTAAAAAAAGAAGAAAACAGTGAAATATTGTGACTGAACAACAGGAACAAAGTGACGTGAATTATGGATGAGAGTTAGGAATTAGAGTAAAACTGAGTACAGATCAGTATGCTAAATTTAATATCACTTCAAAGATCAGGTGAAACACGGAAGCATAAGCACATCATCTCTGCACTCAATCTTATTAAAACATGATTGATTTAAAAATGAATCTTTCTATGTTGGAAGGCAAAAACTCAATCTTATTAAAACATGATTGATTTAAAAATGAATCTTTCTATGTTGGAAGGCAGTGAGTCTGCACAATTTGTCTAATTATGTTTTTCTTCTAGGCAAGTGCTTAAGTTTGTATTCAGTAAATAAATGTCCTTTTAACATATAACCAATTGTTTTGGTTGCTTACCCTTCTCCTCGGTATAGGCATCCTGATGTCTGGTTGATCTCCAAGGTTCTTATACGTGATGTAGTTCTCTGAACAGATCAACACACCACTTGGACCATCACTCCCTCCGGGAACTGTTGTAGGACAAAGAAGCAATAGACTCGCTCAAAACTATGCCTCCTGGACCCTTCAATACTTAATTCAGAAATACATGTATGAGTATGTTACTTATACATAAAACAAATTTTGCTGAAGACAACCTGTGTCTCAACGTCCGTTTCATTGTCACCCAAACAGCCTCCAAGCTATGGGGCATAGATTGATACAACTTAGGTATTTATTTGAAGCTTTTGGCTAAGTATTTTATCCTGTTTAATACAGATCTCTAGCAGGCCTTGATTGACAGGCATATATTGCTTGCATATGCAGTCATTATAAGTAATGCATGGTTATACAGTATCAGCATGCATTTGATGTGATGCGTTTATTATGCATTATGCATTATTTTGGATTGATCATGTGATGTCACAATGCTTTTTAATGAGTATTTTGCCTTCAATTTGGTTTGCTAAAGTAAAATTAGATGTGATCTGAATACAACTTGAGACATTTTACTCAGCCAAGCCAAATGCAAAGTAATATGCTTGCTTAATCTGCATAGTGAAATGAATATGGCCACTGGTCTATTTCATCCGATGACATAACCACAATGTTGATGTAGCACTTCAGATTTTGAAAGATATTTTTTAATAAGAAACTTTTATAAACTGTTCAGGAGTGCAGATCAGTATGCTAAGTTTTATAATCATTTCAATGATAAGCTGAAACACGGAAGCATATGCTCATCATTTCTGCACTCAATCTAATAAAAAAAGAGACGAACATTAGCCATTTATCAATTAGCTACATGTATTTTGCTACTTTTCTTTTAAATGACAAAATTCAATTCACCTGTGTACTTGACAAAGCAGCTATTTCATATGATTCATATGATGATCAAAATCTGGATTTTTCTCAACAATTACTACAGATTTATGTTGCATATAAGCTTCAAATAGGTACAACTCAAATGACCCTTTCAAAATATAAGCATGTGTTTCTCAAATTATCCCCCTGCACTACTGACCACTGGTCAACACCGAGCAGATTTCCATATCATCAAATTGTTACCTGCAATGAGTAAGTTTCCATATTCCTCCAGAGGTTCACTGTATTTCCTGACCACATGGTTGAGCCCCAGGTCCAGCTCATAGTATGTGAGCAGCTGTTGGGTGGCCTGGGCAGCCTCTCCTGTGGGGTCACTATCAGCATCCTGTCATAGAAGGGACAGGAACAGTTTCAGCACGATGAAATACATTTACACTATCTCTATGTAGATATTAAGTCTATGCTTTATTTTGACAGGCTAATTCAAATAATTGACTTTTCATTTTGCACCAAATTGAGATTTTTGCCTAATATTTTTTTTCTATGACAGCCACAGAGTATTTTTAGCCTACATCGATTTCCATTCATGAACTGGTTTTATCAATAAAAATATGACATATCTAAATCAAGTGACACAGAAGCCAAACTGAAAACTTCAAATCTTTTTCAGAAGTAGTAAAAAATGGCTTGTGCACTTCATGTGACGATTTTATTTGTTGTATTACAGCAGGAAAACAAACCACAGGAAAAAGTTGATAAATAACAAATACAAGATTAAAATTTCGAAACAGTATATTTCATTGAAGTATTTCAACCCAGCATTGATATCTTGAGTAGAATGATACAATGATGTAGGATGTACAGATCAGTATGCTAAGTTGTATAATCACTGAGAATCAGCTGAAACACGGAAGCATAAGTACATCATCTCTGCTATCTATCCAGTGAAACATTATATAAAACCATTTACTATTCAATTTTGAATAAAATATTTTTGTTTAGCTCAGTCATTGAATAGGGACTATGTTAAACAAAATAGCTATTAAGCTATCTGAAATTTAAAATTACAAATACTCAAAGTGGAGAATATGTAAGTAGATTCTTAATGGAAAGAGTCAAAATAATAATAATAATAATAATATTGGCATTTATATAGCGCTCTTACAGACATACATGTGTATCACAGCGCTTTACAACATATTATTACCCTGGTCATCGGATTCAGGCTTACCCGCACACAAGGTATGCACATTCTCCACTCCCTGGGGAGCATTCCAGCCAGTCGCCATTTTAAAATGATTTTAAAATGATGCTTTAAACTAATTAAATTGTCTTCTTGAATAGCTAGAATGCTTCCTATCCACCAAAATGGCTCTCCATTACTATCACAGCTTTATTTGAGCAACCAGTAAAATGGTCACAGAATTCCAGGAATTCTTTCCTATCAGACTGCATCTCCTGTGTTGAGAGAGACATCTACCAATGACAGGCTTGTTAAAGAGACAGAACATCTGGTAAGGGTTGATTGATTAGAAGTCAAGAGTGTGAACCGCTATACATTAGAATCTAAATCAAAGAAATGCAATGGACAGGAGGTCCTGGATTTGAAACCAAGTAGTGCCCTTTGGTAAGGTATTGTTCCAAATTACCAAGTCCCTCAGAGAGGACTATGAGCCATATGCTTTTTTTAGTGGTCGGGTTAAACCAACCAACTATTTCACTTATAGTGATACTCACCTCATAGTCAATCTCAAGGCATGCAAACATGGGGTTCTCAAACCCAACATCCACCCCTACAATGTGGAAGGAGAAGGTGTTTGATTTGTGTGCTTCCAGAGGGGACGAGATGGTGAGCCTGGCCTGGGCATCTCTGTTGAGGATGTACACAAGCTTCTGCTTCTCTAAGGCACCAACCATGACAGCACGACCCTTGGGGTCTACGGCCAGGAACTGACCTGGCACGATGCGCCTGCACCCGCTCTTACCAAACGTCTCTTGATGGACCTGACAGGTAGAAAATACCATTGCAAGAAGATGAGTTAACATGGCTTCAAGCTGACAATATAATATGGAATGCGAAAATATCCTTTAAAGAGGGACTGCACTACTTGCGCCCTCTATACAGCCAACGATGCCTAAGCAGTACCAGTTGGTCCCCCATGATCCCTGTTAATTGAGAGCTGATTTGATGAGATAACCACCTACTAGTGACCAAGTAGGGAGGGCTAATCCCTCCTGGCCAAACTAGTGCAGGTAGGCTTTTAATACAAATCATACATGAACATCACCTAGGAATGATCATCCAGCAATTACATGTTCACAAACTCTCTTCAATCTAAGAAAGCAATTCACCCAACACTGTAGAAAGTGAAGGTTTCTGTAGGCAATCATTTAAAGTTTTGTGGTTTGGCTCAATAACTATCAGAGCTCAGGAAATATACCAGATGCACAAGTAGAAAGGGCAAACATTTCTGGACATACTATGTCCATTTTTGTTGCATGACCATAGTGCATTTGATACCAGGAATCTTAAAAGGGGAAATGAGCTGTAAAATCTTTAAATTGGCAACATGTTGAGGTTCAAAATCACTGTTTTTAAATGAAAATAATCTACCTTTATCAAATTTTTCAGCTTACCCGATCAAGGCAGTTCTTAGCAGCATTGTATTCCAGAATGATGATCCTACCAGAGTCTGAACCAACCACTATGAAATCTGTACAAAAAAAGAACATACAACAAATATGAGTGCAACTATGTTGAAAACAAGGAAGCTGTTGATCACTACATGTATATTTACAGAAAATCTGTATTCTAATACATCCTGATGATCAACAATTTCTTTTTCATTATAAAAATATATAAATAATAAACATCGAAAATTATGATCACCGATTCGGTGTGAGAGATCGTACCGACTCAGGCTTAGTTACAAGTTTCAGAGTTTTAAGGTTAGGTGTGTAAAAAGAGCTGTTGGTAATAAAGACCAATGCTGATATTATCCAAAGGAATACATAGGATACATGTTTTTGGATACCAACTGCATTGTTGGATAAAGTAGTGCAGCTCAGCAGTGAAAGTAGTCATCACGGTGATATATGGAATTAAAACAGATATTTAGACATCATTGCTGCACACACTTCTCTCAACATAAGCTACTGGTAGGTTTAGTTCTTACAAGCCTCATTCGTATTTGGAGTTTGTTGGTCTAATTCATTATATCATGGACCCTGGAACCAACAATAGTAATGCAACAAATTGATTTCCAATTTGTACATCAAACAAAGATAAGGGTTTCTTATATTTTGTGATGCACTGATCTTTCTCTATTTGCAAAGTGAATAACAATTTTATCACATCTATGTACTTGAAAGTTTATTGGGAACTTCCGATTTTGATTTTGAATTTTCTGCCAGGCACTGGCACAGAGCACATACTTGCATGCATATCTAATCACTGTGGGAATGACAGCAGAAACCAACTCACCTTTACTCCCTCCCGTAAGCCTGAATGGCATCAAGGTCCTGATGATACCAAAAACCTCATGACTGAGCACCGTGTACAGCTTGCCGGTATTGGGATCAATCTTGATCAGCTCCAGGAGCTTGCCACGCCCAACCACTAACTCCTGCTGCTTGGTGCCAGCAAAGTTGCCATGGATGCACTGGACGATGCCCGTGGCACGCTGAAGAGTGAGTGCGTACAGGAACATGGCTGGGATTGTTCTTCAGCTCCCGAGGCAGATGTGGACTGTGAGTCTACACAGGACCTAAGAGAGTGAAAGAATGAGAGAGTGAGAGTGCGAGACAAGGGGGGGGGGGCGGGGAATAGATGGCTATGCCATCATCACCATGGATTTGGGCTGAGCAGAGTCACGCCTCCCTATTTAGGGGGGGGGGGAGGAAGGGTATTTTCAAACTGTAATGGCTTGTGATCCCTTGGGGCTAGCGAAAAAATAAGCACATGGATATATTCCATACGACTGGGACTACTTATCGCTCTGAGCGTCATTTCTAAAAAAAGTGGCGAATCTCAGAACTACGAGTACGATGGAAACAATGTTGTTTAAATCGCCGTTTTGACCAAAATATTTTTTCTGAGATGACGCCCCTTTGGAAATATGGAAATTAACCTGCTCTTTCATATGACAGCTTATTTATTGAGTATCACCTTCAGGATCACATACAATAAAGGTTTGAATCTCGATTTGGTAAAAAAAAAATTGACCAATTTTGCATAATCGCGCAATGCACGTAGAATGCATAGGGATGCGTGCAATCTCTATGGGAAGGATTTTAGGACACAACACCGGGTGCGATATCAGACTTTTATTTCTTGTGAACCTGAAGGTGATTCTCAATAAATGAGGTGTCAAATGAAAGAGCAGATTAATCTCCGTATTTCGGAATTAGGTTAGAGATACATGTATCACATTTCCTAGGCTTGAGTCGGTACGGTCGATCACACCGGGACCCGACCGTTGCCGTCGGGTCCCGGTTTCGTTTTTTGAGAACCGACGCTCCGAAAAAAATAATGAAATATGTAAGAAATTGCAGTTTTGCACAACACTAAAATCATTCCACCTTAAAACTTAAGTATTTAATTGTTACCAATCATATTCTAGCTCATCCTGAATCAATCCGAACTGCTGATATAAATATGGGTTGCAAAGCAGTTCGCCCCATGGGGTTGTTGTTGCCAGCTGCTAGCTAGCTACTGTACTGGCCGGGTCTCTCGGCAGGATTAATAAATCAGGTTCAAAGAAACATTAATGTTTGAATAAAAAACGGCTTTCTAAAAAGTACTTCTTTACAACATACCGATCGAATAATTTTTAAAAGACAAAATGGATATTATTTCTTTGACTTTGAACACCGCATGCTTCTTTTAAAAGCTGAAAATTACTTGGTAATCACAAGAAGTTTCGATACGGATAGCTGTTGCAAGGCAAGTTCAGACTAGTCTCGGAAAAATGCGCAGTGCTCCTCGTAGTTAGCTGTAATCCGTTTCAGAACGGACCCAAACAAAGACGTGATCGTAGCGAGAAAAAATCATTAAAAACTACGAGAGCACAATTGGAAAGACAACTACTCAAAATTATCGTAAGCAGATACATAACTTGGAGGAATAATACAATAGTTGTCCAAGAAAAGCCACAGAAATAGTGATATTTAAGGAGTTACTATAGGTACTGATATGTCCGAATTACACGTTATTTGGTTTCTAGCCTCGTGTTCTAACACGAGGCTAGAAACCAAATAACGCCCTCTGCGGTAAAAAGCAGTATAACAAAGGATTCAAGTATTTGCAGCAAGCCCCTTGCGATAAAAATGTACCCAGTTACTCCTCGATTATCACAATTTCTTTGGCATTTCTTGGGCAATTATTGAATTCTTTGTCCAAGTTATTTATCTGATTATCGTAATTTTGAGCAGTAGTTGTCTTTCCAATTGTGCTCTCGTAGTTTTTAATGATTTTTTTCTCGTTACGATCACGTCTTTGTTTGGGTTCGTTCTGGCACGCATTACAGCTAACAAGGAGCACTGCGCATTTTTCCGAGACTAGTCTGAACTTGCCTTGCAACAGCTATCCGTATCGAAACTTCTTGTGATTACCAAGTAATTTTTAGCTTTTAAAAGAAGCATGCGGTGTTCAAATCAAAGAAAAAATATCTATTTTATTTTTAAAAATTATTCGATCGGTATGTTGTAAAAGAGTACTTTTTAGAAATCCGTTTTATTATTCAAACATTAATGTTTTCTGACCCGATTTATTCAACCTGCATGAATCAAAATGGCGGCTCGATCGTTGTCTTTCTATTTTTGCTCCAGTTTTTTTACTTTTAGAGGCACGATAATGACACTAAAGATCGCCAATCATGGATAAAAATAATGTCAAATGGAAGAATATACCGATCTGTGCCGAGGTATGCATGTGTTGATTTATTTGACTGATAAAAAAGGTCACTTTTAAGGGACATACTGATGATGCGCTTTTTATAGAGGCAATTGACAAATCCTGCGAGCTGATTTCGGGACACCGGGTCCCGATCGGTGCAAGGCCGTCGGGACCCGGTTTATGAAAATCCCGACATGACTCAGGCCTAGATTATTTTTAAGACAGAATTGGATTCCCGGTGACGATTATTGGTCAACGCCGAGTTGGGACTAGGCTAGCACAAAGTGAAGGCAATTCCAACGCAAACACAGCTTGAGCAAGCTAAGAAACGCGTCCAATACACAAATTCAACAACATCGCACATCAACAAAATTATATTTTATACTTTCCTTTATTCTTATTTAGATATTGAATAAAAAATCGTTATAGCTACCTCTGTAATTGTCACGATTATTGTGGATTTGTTCTGTAAATCGTTTTTGCCACGATAGATGCTAGTGGGCTGCCATATTGGATATCATGATATGAATAGCAGCGCAGATGGCGCTATATTATTTGGAGCTTCGAGTCGGATCGGCGCCCCCTCTGTATTTTTCTTAGATGAATTGTGAGGGAAAAAAAATTGTTTTACACTATAAACATATCATAGTCGGCAGGTTCGGGCTGCTCATATGCGGTAGAAAAAGAAGAAGAAGGAAGTTGTTACACGGACGGAATAATATGATATTATTATGAATAATCCTGTATCGCTGAATCGCTGATTAGGCATAGGCAGTGGCGTAATCCGGGGGGGGGGGGTAGGCCTATTCGCTTAATATGGTATCAATCAATCATTCAAAATATATTTTATATACTGTTTGTTTGTTTGTTTTTATTTAAAGACTAAATGTATGCTTATTTGTTTGTTTGTTTTTGTCTTTCTTTTACATAGGCCTAGGTTCCAATTCATGGGCGCCTTATGTCTGATGCTAAAGGTGTTTATTTTCTTTTGTATATTCAATATGTTAATTTGAAGTGATATCTTAAAATACACTAAACTATAATGATGTTCAATTTTTTCATATGAGTCGTATGTTATGTAGCCTTCAATTAGCCTATAGTGTGTAATTATCAATCTCTGTTGAATGTTTATCAAATATTTATTTATGCTGTGATAATGGAGGGAAAAAAAGAAGAAAAAATGTTATGGCGCCTTTTCCTTGCGGTTACATGCAAAGCGCTGCACACACCGCACAATGTTTGGGCCAAGTATAAACAAAAGTTAGTAATTTCTCAGAGATCATGTATAACTATGTAGGCTGATAATAAAGTAGTCCTAATTCCTAGCGTAATAGATTTGACTTTATTAATCGCTTGAAGTTGTCAACAGATGAGCAGGGGCGTCACTAAAGGGGGGTGGGGTGCGACATCCCACCTGTCAGGAAATTGTCGGTAAAATTGCGCTGCCGTCGGGAAAATGAGAAAAGGGGGAGGAAAAAAAACGAGAGGGAAAAAAGGAAAAGAAAAGAAAAAAAGAAAAGGAAAAGAAAGAAAGGAACTCGGAGAAGAGAAGAAAGAAAGAGAAAAAAGAAAAGGAGGAAGGAGAGGAAAGAAAAGAAAAGAAAGACAAGAAAGAGAAAAAAAAGAAAAAAAAGGTAACAAAAGAAACGGGGTATGAAAGAGAGGAGAGGGGGGGGGGGTAAGAGCCTGAGAGAGAAGCAGGCGCGGATTCAGGATTTCTTAGGGAGGGGCCCAAATTTTAAATTATGCGAGCCAAATATTGGTACGTAATGGTGACCAAAAGTGACGTAATGCGGGGGGGGGGGTCGGTGCAGGGAGGGGCGATTTCCCCCCTCCCTCCTCCACGTAACGCGGAAGCTTTTACGATTTATTATTATTAGAGAAAGAAGACGATTCGTTGTACCGTTTTCGAAAATAATCCTCGTCTGAATTTGGATTCTCCCCCCCCCCCCCTCCTCCCGCGCAAAGCGCGGAAGCTTTTACGTTTCATTAAATCATTAGAGAAACAAGACGATTCGTTGTACCGTTCTTGACTCTTAATCCTTGTCTAAATTCAGTCTCCCCCCTCCCCTTCCTGCGCGAAGCGCGGAAGCTTTGACGTTTCATATTAAAGAAAGAAGACGATTCGTTGTACAGTTCTCGACTCTTAATCCTCGTCTGAATTCAGGTCCCCCCCCCACTCCCGCGCAAAGCGCGGAAGCTTGTAAGCTTCATAAGATTATGAGAGAAAGAAGACGATTGGTTGTCGAGTTCTCGACTCTTAATCCTCGTCTGAATTTAGGTCCCCCCCCCCCTCCCGCGCGAAGCGCGGAAGCTTTTAAATTTCCTTAAATCTTTAGAGAAAGAAGACGATTCGTTGTACCGTTTTCGAAATTAATCCTCGTCTGAATTTAGATTCTCCTCCCCCCCTCCTCCCGCACGAAGCGCGGAAGCTTTTACGTTTCATTAAATCATTAGAGAAACAAGACGATTCGTTATACAGTTCTCGACTCTTAATCCTCGTCTGAATTCAGTTTTCCCCCTTCCGCGCGAAGCGTGGAAGCTTTTACGATTCATTAAATCATTAGAGAAACAAGACGATTCGTTGTACCGTTCTTGACTCTTAATCCTTGTCTAAATTCAGTCTCCCCCTCCCCCTCCTGCGCGAAGCGCGGAAGCTTCGACGTTTCATTAAACTATTAAAGAAAGAAGACGATTCGTTGTACAGTTCTCGACTCTTAATCCTCGTCTGAATTCAGTTTTCCCCCTTCCGCGCGAAGCGTGGAAGCTTTTACGATTCATTAAATCATTAGAGAAAGAAGACGATTCGTTGTACCGTTCTCGATTCTTAATCCTTGTCTAAATTCACCCCCCTCCCCTCCTGCGCGAAGCTTTGACGTTTCATTAAATTATTAGAGAAAGAAGACGATGCGTTGTACCGTTCTCTATACTCTTAATCCTTGTCTGAATTTCAAAGATGTTCTTTGTCTGCTCCTTTTTCTTCCTAAGTCCTCTTCCGATTTGGGGGAGAGGGACCGCCCCCCCCCCCCCCCTGGCTACGCGCCTGCGGTCAGATAAACACATTTTGATACCTTGTCTAACCCCGCATCTCAGGGGTTTAAGGCAATAAATTACGGTCAGATAAGCATTCAGGGGCCCGTCTTAGGGCCCCTGGTGGAGTCGAGGCGGCGGAGCCGGCCCCAGAAGCTCAGGGGTTTTGGCGTTTAATTAAGGTCAGATGAGCTTTTTTTTGTATACCTTATTATTTTGTGACACTGGCAGGTCACTTTTTGGCGCGGGGTCCAGGGGGCGGAGCCCCCAAAAATCAGGAGTTTTAGGCATTAAATTACCGTCAGATGGGCATGTAAGGGCCCGCCGTCGGGCTCTAGGTGGAATCCAGGGGGCAGAGCCCCCGGAAGCTTAGGGGTTTTAGGCATTAATCACGGTCAAATTTGCATATTTTGATGCCTCATTATTTGTTAACACTGGCAGTTAACTATTCTTTCTTTCTTGCTCTCATTCTATTTTATTTCTCTTTAATATACTTTTTAAAAAAAGTGTGGGGGGGGGGGGCTCGGGGCTCCCGATCCCCGCCGTTCCTCGGGCCCTGACATCTGGAATCTCAAGGAATCTCAAGAATCATATTTCTTGCCTGGCTGTAAATTTGTCATTTTCCAACAAACACATACAAACGTATAATTTACTAAAAAGTGAGGAAAAATCTCGGAAATTATGTCATTTCAGCATTATTTGTAATCCACCGTTGTGGAATTAGAAATAAACCACTTTGAATTTGATTTCCCCCAAGTCTCCCCCCCCCTATCAGTACGCCAGTATCTCCTCTTTTCCTTTTTTCTTTCCCTTTCCTTCCTTCTCTCTTATTTTTTTGATTGGGGGGGGGGCAACAGCCTGGGAGGCAAGGCCCTTTCGCCCCCCCCGATCTCCTTCTTCCCCCTTTTCTTTTCTTCTTCCTCTTCTTTCTTTCCCTTTCTCTCCTCTTTCCCTTCTTTTCCTTTCTTCTCTCTTTTTTTTTTTTTTTTTTTTTTTTTGCGGGGGGGGGGGGGGGCCCGCTCGGCCCCCCCTGGATCCGCGCCTTGAGAGAAGGGGATGAAGTAAAAGAGAGAGGGGTGGAATTGTTGGGTGGGGTCGTCTCGTCGAGAGAGCAAGACATAATAGGCATAGATATTGCCGTGTCGGTTCCGCTGTGTCGGCATTGTTGCTCGATCCCCGTGTGATATATTAATGCAGAAGTTTGAAGTCGGTGAGATGTTTAATGTCGGTCGGCCGGCAATTTTTTTCCTACGAACTACGACTTTTTATCCGCTGTGACCCCCCCCCCTCTCTCTCTCCTTCACCCCCCCCCCACGTTTCTTTTTTTCCTTTTCTCCTTTTCTCCCTTTTCTTTCCTCTCTTTCCTCTTTTTCTCTTTTCTCTTTCTTTCTTCTCTTCTCTTTCCTTTTTTTTCCTTGTCATTTTTTCTTTTCTTTCCCTTCCCCTCTCATTTTCCTTCCGCCCCTCTTCTAATTTTTCCCGAGGGCAGCGCAATTTTAATACCAACAATATCCTGACAGGTTGGGGGGGGGGGGGTCGTGTCGCACCCCCACACCCCCCCCCCCCTTTTTTAGCGACGCCCCTGGTCGGGCCCCTATATCTAAGGACTGTATGGACTTGAAGGAAATAGGGGAGAGGGATGAATAGTGAAAAGGTAATTTTTATCGAGCTTTTATGTTTAGTAGATCATGCTATCATTCGAGCTATAATTTATTTCTAAAAATTGATCGCATTAACTTTTTTGTTATTTCGACATACAAATTATAACGATTGACAATAATTCTTGATTTTTATCTTGATTAGTGTATCTATAAACACAATTATTTTACATGTTCTGCTTCGTTAAATGAACAGTTTCAGCCCTCGTGTTATAATAATGTTAAGTGTTTTTATGATGACAATAAACAGATTCAACTACTCAATCAATGCAATGGCAAAAATGAAAATGTTTAGGGACCAGATCGAGTGCAAACTTCCTGGTTTCCAAAAATGTGTTGTAACAGAAATCAATGTCTAGCTGACGTTGTTATAGCAAGCGCAGGAAAAGGAAATGCGTAGGTATAATTATGGACAAGCACATAAAGGGAAGGGAGAATGGGGGAGAGTTGAGGAGAGAAAGATAGATAAATGATGAACTAACCAATTTTGCCCAAAGTTCATGTTTTGCACATTTTCCTAAATTTACTAATTTAAAAACACAATCGATCTGTGTGAGGATATTCATTGTGATCAAATCGACCAACAACAAAAAATTCTCACAAAATTGATGAATAAACCCTTTGCCATTTGGACAAAAAGTCATTTAAATTTTGATTTCGTGGCAAGATTCTTATGTCAATTGCAGAATTAAGAAAGTCTCATGCCATTGAACATTTCTACTAATGCAAATTAATATAAATTTTAAAGAGGGCAGAATAATCCCTTGCATAAGAGATATGTTTACTTGAATATTTGTATTACTATCATTATCAACATTATTGTTAGTATTATTATTAATATTTTAATTATCATTTTATTACTATTATTGCTTTTGTTGGTGCGGTTATCATATCATTCTGGCATTTCGTAAAATTCATTCATATATTTTTATCTTTATCTATTTTGTTAATTATTATGTACTTTGTCTACTTAATGGATATTTTTCACATACAAAACTAAAATATTTTTCGGAAAGGGGTTATGATCGAGATCGTGCCATATTTTTAGAAATAGTAATGAAGGAGTTGCTACCAAAAACATATCAAAAGCAGATCATACATATTTTGTTATGAAATCATCATTCATTCTGAAATACGTGTACGATCTGTGAAGGACAGAGAAGCAGAGAGAGAGGGGGAGAGGGAGAGAGAGGGAGAGATAGGACATACATGTAGAGAGAGAGAGAGAGAGAGAGAGAAAGAGAGACTGTGGGAGAAATGGAGAGCGAGAAAAGAAGAGAGGAGAAGAGAGAATGAGGGAGAGGAAAGCGGAAAGGGAGGGAGAGAGAGAGAGAGGAGAAATATACTGAGGGAAGACTGTGAGGGGTTTTGGAGAGAGGTAATGTTCATATTGTACTTGCAACATAATTAGCAAATTAACAAATTATTAGCTGTCAGTACTTTGTCTTCTATGGTCTCACTTGCATTATAATAATGTAGAAAGTTCAATTACCCGTTAGAATACCCCCTTATCCGTATATAATCATATATAATTGTTTATAAAAATCATAATTTTCTTCGTGTCTCTTTCTCTCTCTCTCTCTTCTGTTTTTGTCAATAATTGTTGAGGGGTTTAAATTTGAGAAATAATAATTGTTATATGTTTTCGTTATCGATAAATAATTAGCTTGCCCTATTATTCACTGAAAAGTAATTCAAGGAATTTCAGAAATATACTCTTTAAATATAAGGGCTATAGAACACACACAATTATACATTTCTCCAATTAAAACCTCTTAACAATAATTATGGACAATACCTCAATTATAAAATACAAGAGAGAGAGAGAGAGAGAGAGAGACGATTTAATATTTTAAGATATTTTATCGGAAAAGAAAACCTTATAAACAATTATATATGTCTCCAATTCAAGCCCCTAAATGATCATTCACAGCATCCCCCCTTATAAAAAAAAACAAGAGAGAGAGAGAGAGAGAGAGAGAGAGATGTCATTTTGGTTTACAACCCAATTCACAAGAAAGAGAAAAAAAAGGCTGAAAAAAGAAGTTATGCAGTCATTTATAAAATATCCATCTAGTATACACTGTCTTGAGAGGTTCTGGTTGAAAGTATGGGTGAGAGCCATGAGGTGACTCCAATAGTATAGGCCTACTATTTGCTGAGGGACACAGCCCGAACCAATCGTAACATTCAGGTAACTATCCAGCGAAGATTTACAGACATGTCTCAGATTTTCTGTGATGTTTTAACCAGTCTTAACTCAAGAAAAGGATAAGGTAAGAATTCTTTGTAGATTTGTTTGTGAATCCGGTTTATAAAAGATATATCAACTGCTTTAAAATTCGAAGCATATAGCTGTTTCTATACTGGCTCGAGGGGACGTTACATCCTTATATGACCCCGAGGCGCTTCTAGGAGTCATATCAGGATGTAACGTCAGTGGCGGATCCAGGGGGGGGGGGGAGGACGTGTAAAAACACGTTAATTTTTTTTTTTCGAGATGGGCCCCCTCCCCTGGCGCTCAAGGGGGGGGGGGGGGGGTGGTGCAATTTTTCAAATTTTTGAGGGCCCCCAAAACAATTAGTGCTCACTATTTCCCAACCACCTCATGATTTTTTAATTTTTTTTTATAGTTGTAGCCCCATCTATTTTGTTACCATTGGCCCTAAATGACACTAATTTAAGTTTGATATGTCAACCTACAACAGTAAAACATCTCCTTTCAACACCAGTTAGATTGGATCTAACTAATAACACATAATTTGTTTGAGTTCTTTATTTGTCTGTTGGGCAGTACAAATGTCATTGTTTGTCAAAAAGATTGTTTTTTTAAATAAATATATATTATTTTTTTTTAAGTCATGACACACACATGTAGAATAACATGCACATAGTGACCTGTTAAGCACATGGGTGTCTGGCCTATACTTACACGGATTTCCTTATTTTTCTATGCTCATTACTCAGCCACTTTACATTTTCTACAAAATTGTTTGGCACATGTCAAAATAGAAAAAGGAAAAGGAAAGATAAAGGAAAGGAAACGGAATGAAAAGCAGAAAAGGTATATGAGATGAGAGAAATCAAATATGAACAGACAAGGATTAGAAGAACTTTTTTTTAAAGGAAACTTAAATGTCTCTTTTCTTCGCTCGCTCATAACATTTAGAAACTGATTTCACAAAATATATAGGAGCCATTTTCAATTCAAATCAATAAAGTTTTTATTTCAACATGCCTTGCAGCCGGTGGCTGAATCACACATTTGTACATTATATGGTAGTAAATTTAACAAAATACATGTATATGTATCGCATGAAATATAACCATAATTTACACTCTTACCATTAAAGAGCTTAAAGATGATTAAATAGAACCATACACTAAAAATAACAGCGAACATATATAAGATATCCTTTTAAATGTCAAAAGAATTCAGCTTGATTGCCTAAATAAATTACAGCATCCCAAAACAAACTGTAAATCCTATCAGAAAAGAATTCGCTATTAAAAAGATTGCAGTTTTTTACTCTTACATGAATATCACCAAAACAACTAAAAGGGGTTCACCATTCAAGAAAAATGATCATGGTCTATGATGTATGATAACATTTTTATGCCTAACATAACTTGACCTGATTAGATTAAAAATACAAGGATAGGGGGAAAAAATATTGCATAAATGTATACCCGTTAAGTAATGTACCAGTAATTTTTAAACTAGAATATAAACTAGATTTTGCTGCATTTGTTATGTAATATATATAGCTTGAACTTCATTGCATTGATTTGTAATATGGGGCTACAGTTTAAGATATATAGTTATTATCGAGTATAAGTTTACATGCTCTTTTCTGAATTGTTTCTAGTTGGTACTCCTGCCTTTTTGTCCGAGAGCCGTTAAAGACTTGGCAAGCATACTCAAAGACAAGCACAGGTCGTCCGATATATAGCCAGATTTAGACAGTTTAACATTGCGCCTTTTCAGGATATCTCCACATCTAAGGAGAAGTGTCCGAAAGATTGTAGTTGAATAAGCAATATACAGAATTCTTCGACCAACATATTTATGTGGTATCAGGATAGTTTTGTGCAATTTAATGCTCCGATGAGTAACATTCTCTCCTATAAGACGAGATCGAGATAGAGTACATGTAGCAGAAGTGTAAGCTTCATTGCTTGCAGAGTTCCCTTTTTTCCTCAAATAAAGTTAAGCAGGAGTACAAGGTTATTTCAAACAACTTTGTACTGTTGTGTGTACATGTAATTATATATACGATTACATATAATTAGTCGGATATGAGTAAATGCTGGACAAAATATAAGTCATTAATAATTTATTTTGTATCTACACTATCTAAAGCCTAATCAGCATTTAGAAAGAAAAAAAAAACTTATCATCATACTTATTTAAAACATAGCAAGTTACTAGCAATCGTGAGCTGCCAAGATATCTTTTGGGTTCGTTAAACAGCAATGACAATTCATCTCGATATTACAGTGCTGCTCATCATCTGCAGATGGACGTCCATTGGTATACTTCTGTACTATCGCATCAGGGATCTTACGGACCTCATCTGAAGGATTGGGATTGAGCAAATATGACTCTGTATCTCCCTGGAGAAGTGGTTTCGCTCCCTTGTTAGGGGAGGGCAAGTTTTGATTCCTGCTGGCAAGGCTGGAAGAAGACTGAGAACGCACTGTAGAATGATCAAAAGTACTTTTCTGTACTCGTAGAGATATAAAGATTTTTGCCATTATAAAACAACTAATAATGAGCACTAGAAAAAGAACAGCGATGTGAGCGACCTCCATTTTGTTGAAGTCAACCAGCCTGTTATTTTGAGTGTCTAGCTTTGTTGTCACATTTTTCATTCCTTCGTTCACAGCTCTCTGAATGGACCCCTCTGTATCATTTGCTAGTTGTGAAAAAAAGTGTAGTAATCGAAAGTTCATTTTCTTTAGCTCTGCTCTTTCAGAAGCCTGAGCATTAATCGAAGCAATCGTGTTATTCAACTGATCTGTAAGTGTAATGTTACCTAGATCTCGCTCTGTCGTGTCAGTTATACTTGGAGGCTTAGTGATGCAGTTGCGGCTGTGAACATCAAACCATCTAAAGAAGTTTGATATGAACTTATCTCCTCCAATATCAATCTCAATTTGACAAGAGAAGTCATCTTTAAATTTTATCCCAGAGTTCCATAACTCGTAGGTCATGGTGTTTCCTTGGAAGGAGATTCCATTTGTCCATCGGTCGATGTGTTCATCTCCATTATGGTGCCGACCTGATACAACCAGCCCCTTTGAAAATTGGTATTCCAGCACCAGAATAGAGATGTTTTGAGGGATAATGTTTGAATCAACTATCAATGTCATGTTCGTATAAACACCATCTCCAGCACACACTTGTATAGTCTCTCCACATCTCAGTACACAAGGCTTTGATTCCGTCTGGTTGCATAACGGCATATCTGTAGCAGTACATGTCCCAAATATCATTGGAATCAGTCCCACAATGACAACAATGCAGCCATTGCCACAAGTAAATCTGTTGAATATTGCAGCATTCCCAATATTAAAATAAGGATACATGATTGTTATCTAAAAAGTGAATTTCTCGCACAACGATAATCAACCTTCAGATATCTGCATTGCAATTTACTATAATGATAGCGGGCGTCGATCCAGTCACCTATAGCTCTTTATAATGACCTTTTGCGATGTTTAGGATTCTAGTAATGCATTAACCGTCTTTGAGGTATTATATTTATCTATGACTATATATTCTTGAACTTGCCAAACTGCGATTGCCCAATAGGGGATTTTACATTTCAGCCTTGACCATGCAACTCCAAAGGTTACTGGCAAGCATCCTGACACGTACGCAACCCTATTGGGCATAATGGGTAATATTAATAAGTGTCATAATAGTCCTGGACATTGTTTGCATGTGTCTACACCTGACATGGCATGTATATATCCCTCTCAATGTTATATATTTAGGGAGCAGCCTGTTTGAAAGGCAGCCTGGATTGAACCTCAATAAAGTAAAGAAAAACCTTTTACATCTCTCTCAAACTATAACAGTACTTTGTAAAGTATGGCTTGAATGCTTGAATACTATCACATGAATGAGAATGATACAATAATGACGAGGAATAAATTAAACCAAAAGTAGAATTATAGCAAGGAACTGCATTACAACTTTCCAGAGTTGAAAAGGAATAGCGTGCTTAAAGAGGTTGAGATACAAGGAGTGGGTCAGTTTAACCCACGTGGAGATCCGGCTCAGATTTCCCAGTCATGGATTCATTTGGTGGCTTAGGTCTTTCGAACTCTATGGAACAGGCAAAGGGGTTTCGAACCGAGAACAATAAAGCACTTTTGCTACATTGCACTGGACCTGAGGTGCAGGACATTTACTTTGCCTTGCTGGAAGACACTTTAAATATATCTTCCAACGGTACAACTTCGGTGGAAGGAAGTCAGCAGGATCATGCAGGGGCGGATCTAGCTTTTTGCTAAGGGGGGGGTTTGACCAAAATAATGACGATGCGGAGCATCGTCCACGAGCCGCGAAGCGGCGAGCCGATTTTTTTTTGGGGTGTTTATTTGAACCCCGTAAGTGATGTTTTCCTGGCATCTATTAACACAATGGAGACCATAAAAAGCAGTGCATGATAACGTCTTTTTAAATCAAGTAACAGTTTAATACACAGTTATATCCAGAGTTATCATGTGTTTGGTTAAGTTACCAGATGAGTTGAATATCTTCTCATAATATTTGCACTTGAAAGGGTTTCTCTCCAGCGTGCGTTCTTTTTTTCTTTCTTTTTTTTTCCCTTTTTTTTTGGGGGGGGGGGGCCGCCCAAGGGGGGGTTTAAACCCCTTAAACCCCCCCCCCCCCGTAGATCCGCGCCTGGGATGAATTAAAGCAAAGGCGAAACTGAACAAATATTTCGCGACAAAACTCAACATCCTCTACGAGCGCTATAAGCAGGATGTTAATGAGACGTTGAAACCAGATGGAGTGAGGTATAAGAGGAACAGCTCATTCGTGCAGAGGTATAATGTATCAATATCTAACATTGGCAGAGACGGACTTGGTCGAGACTGAAACCAAGACGACTCCACATGTTGATGAAACTGACACACCCATAGACATTTGACGATTTTGTCATGAACCAGTGAAGTAAACTTAAATAAGAACACAATCTCTTCCTTTGTAATAAAAGATTCCAACCCTATTTTACATTGAAAATGATATCCCCATGCACAATACAAAAATAATCACTCCATGCAACTATTATAAAAAATGTTAATTGAAAAAGAGTTGTAAAAGATTTACTGAAATTTTTGGATGCACTTTATTTAATGATGATATTGTCAATGTGATATGTAGTTGTATTAATTTTACCAATATCCAGTAATTCTTCACTAATATTGACGATCAGCAATTCAGTCTTATGGTTGGTATCATTTCTCTTTTCTCATATTATTACGGGTGCGATTTTCATTCTGGATGAAGCAGTGACTATCTAACGTATTTCCTAACCAACTCTTACAATTTTGTTTTTTTAGTTCTAGCCCCATCTATTTTGTTGCCATTGGCCCCAAATAACACTAATTTAAGTTTGATATATCTACCTACAATAGTAAAACATCTACTTTAACACTTTGTGTACACCATAATGATAG
Source organism: Strongylocentrotus droebachiensis (assembly GCA_035222895.1). Classification (NCBI taxonomy): domain Eukaryota; kingdom Metazoa; phylum Echinodermata; class Echinoidea; order Camarodonta; family Strongylocentrotidae; genus Strongylocentrotus; species Strongylocentrotus droebachiensis. Next base: position 74,352 of record JAVYIG010001329.1, on the reverse strand, counting down.
TTGTTTGATATTTTTATTTGTCCGACTCTTGGGCTGTAGAAATGTCATTGTTTGTCAAAAAGCTTGATTTGTTAAATAAATAAAAAATATTTTTGAAAGTCATGACACATACATGTAGAATAACATGCACATTAAGCACATTGTGTCGGGCCTCACCTTACTCGGATTTCCTTGTTTCATTACTCAGCCATTTTATATTTTCTACAAAATTGTTTGGCACTTGTCAAAATAGAATGAGGAAGAGGAAAGGAAGAGGAAAGGAAGAGGAAAGGAAAAGGAAAAGGAAAAGAAAAGGAAATTGAAATGAAAGCAGAAAAGATATATGAGATGAGAGAAACGCAATATTTTAACTCATTTATACTGATACCACATACGGTTTCTTAAGTTTGGGAAACTGTAAGTTATTAAGGCAATCGAGCTGGATTCTTAAGACATTTTAAAGGATATGTTATATATCTTAGCTGTTATTTTTAGTGTATGATTCGATTTAATCATCTTTTAGCTGTTTTATGTTTAAGTGTCAATTATGGTTATATTTTAATTAACCACCATATATTAAAACCCTTTTTTAGGCGCAATTATACTGTCAAATACCTCATTTCTAAAAACCGCGATGTTTCGCGCACCCGTTTACAGTTGCAGCAATTCTTTGTTTCTTTCGTTCTACCATCATTTTCCTACTATTCCTTGTTTTCCATCTTTCATCTTCTCTTCTATCTTTCCATGATCTATTCTTTATCATTTTTTTCTTTCTGTCTTTCCAAATGTTATTCTTTGTTTCTTCCTTCTTTTATGTAATTCTTTGTTTTTTTAATCATTCTATCACTTTCTTTTTCTTTCTTTCCTTATCTAATCTTTGTTTCTTCTTTCTATCACCTTCTCTTATGTTATTCTTTGTTTTTCCATTTTTCATCTTCTCTTCTATCTTTCCATTAGGCCTATCTATTCTTTATCATTTTCTCTTTCTGTCTTTTCATGTTATTCTTTGTTTCTTCATTCTATCACCTTCTCTTATGTAATTCTTTGTTTTTTAATCATCCCATCACTTTCTTTATGTTAATCCTTGTTTTTTATTTCTATCACCTTCTCTTAGGTTATTTGTTTATTTTTTTATCATTCTATCACTTTCTCTTTCTGTCTTTCCTTATGTTATTCTTTGTTTCTTCCTTCTATCACCTTCTCTTATGTTATTCTTTAAAAAAAAAATCATTCTATCACTTTTTCTTTCTGTCTTTCCTCATGTTATTCCTTGTTTCTTCCTTCTATCACCTAGCTTCTCTTATGTTATTTTTTGTGTTTATCGTTCTATCATTTTCTTCAAGGACGACAGCTAGCCCTGCTCATAAAGTCAACATCGCGCTGTTTCAGCTGCGAGCGTTTATACACGTCGGTTTGGAATATTTCGGGCTTGGCATTTTTGCCGGTAAAGCGTAGTTGCCTTGGTAACATCACTGAAACATCGCGGTCAGGCTCCGGTTTGACATTTTTTTTGGCGTGTTTGGATGACAGTGTAAATGGCCCTGATTTGAATTGAAAATGGCTCCTGTAGATTTTGTGAAATCAGTTTCTAACTGTTATGAGCAAGCGAGGAAAAGAAAATGTTCTTCTAATCCTAGCCTCATCATATTTAATTTGTCTCATCTCATTAACTTTTTTCCTCTTTTCTAACTTGGCTCGTTTCTTTCCTTTTTTCCTTTCCCTGTATTTTTTTTCTCTCTCCCTTATCCTTTCCCCTTCTCCCAGATTTTTGATTTTTTTTGTTTTTGTGGGGGGAGGGATGGTGGGAGGTTTTTTCTTTTTTCTTTTCCGTCGCTTAGTTTAGTCATGAAAAGGTAATATCACATCCCATGTATAATAATGCTTTTTTCTTCTCCTTATTGTCATCTTTACTCACTCATAATATGCCTTCTATACATATTGAGCTCACATCTCATCCAGTTCTACTTGATTTCCAATTTTCCATAAACATAATGAAACAACAAAACATTATTGCATTTCACATAAAGCATTTATTAGATTCTCAAATCTAAATTAAATCATATTTTTCATTCTAGATATTTTTATGATTGCCAATCTCTTTTTCATGGCACAATGAAACTTTTCTAAAACTATATCTGAATTCATAGCTAAATGCACATCTTATGTGCTATGCAGTTCATTTGACTAGTAGGATGGGTAAAAAAATAATTAGGATACCCCGAGTACATCAGTGAAATCTAATAAAAGGCCAACATCCTAAACAAACTTTTCCCTCCTGCATTACAAACCTTCCAAGGAAGGATCAAAATCAAGAATACATTTTTTTCCTTCAATTTTGAATTCTTGGTTGTCATTGTTTTCCAGGGACATAACATTTTCTCTGCACATGGCACAACAAACAAAATTGCTAACTAGGCAGCGTCTATTAACCAAAACTGTCATTATCGTGTTAAAGTCAGTGAACATCCCATGAAAATGAAGGTCGAAAAATTGGCAGGTGTTTTAATAAGATGTCAGCGAAGGTTTTTGAGACGCTGCCTCTCATCCTTTGTCCGAATACACTGTATTGTATTGAATGCAAAGGCAGGATTTTTAACCCATTACATGGAAATGCTTAAACATTTCATGTTATTATAGTTGGCAGTTTCAATTGTAAGGGTGAATCCATATTAAATCTGTACCAATATGAAAGCCACAAAAACACATGTAAATGGACTTTTATGACCAGATACTTTTTCTCATAAATACATGCAGGTGGATTTTTTGGGAAGAATACTCAAAAAGAAACTTGTTGCAGTGTCTCAAAGATATCACAATTGGCAGGACACAAGCCTTAATGGGCAAAAAACAACATAGATAGCAAGAAAATGAAAGAAAAAGAAATGTTACTAAAAGAGGGACGTTAAACAAAATTGCAAATCATGAACAAGAGATAGGACATGTTCACTACGTCTTCAAAACATAGTTTACATTGTTAGGTGTTTCCAACTTTTTCCACTACAAGATGATAGTGAATCGGGGCTTGATCATCGACATTTTACATTAAGCAATAACAAATGCTATTTGTAAATAAGTTTCATCCATGTAACATTTTATCAATTTTTTTAAAATATAAACAAAAGTTGCACATAGTGTATTCTGTCCCCAAGATGTGTAGCCATGCTCATTCTATTCAGCCAAATACATGCTTTTCTCTCATAGTTCATTGCACTTTATATCTCTTTGCAATGCATGATTTTTCTAGTAGCTCCTAGCAATGCATTTATATTAATAATGCCTCAAATTATGGATTATGGATTATCAATCCTTGTTTACAGATAGTACTAACACTGTGTTTAATGTAGATTTGAAAGCAAATTCCATTTTCTTTTCTTTGAAGTTCTCTTCAAGAGCAATGACAAAAATATAAACAAATGAAAGTTTTGAAAACTGCAATTTTTTAAGTACTCTCACTCATATTTAAAGTACTGCTACATTAACATAAAGAAATAATAAAGAAATAAAGAAGGTTTGTTATCTGTCTTGCAACTCAAGATACAAAACAATTTGAACAAATGATATTGTGCTATACTGATTGCAAACATCAATTTTCCTAAAGCATATCACCTGGATCCTCGTCAAACAGAAGGTGATCAGGGCCGGTATTTAATTCAATACTTAAATTAGAAAGAGGAGTATTCTACTCAGTTTGTGGCTTAGATAAAATACTTTACCGTAAATTTAAGACAGCTTCCTAACTGACTTAAGCCAATTATTTTGGAAGCATTGATTGGCAGGCATTTTTATACGCGGTCATCATAAGCTGCGTGCAGTTATATTAGCGGCATTTAATGCGACGCATTAATTGCGTATTACTTTACTGTGATGCCACAATGCTTATCGGTAAGTATTTTGCTGTAAAGTTGGCATGCGAAAGTAAATTGCTTAAATGCGATTTGAATACGAGTTAGACATTTTACTAAGGTAAGCCAAATGTTAATCAAATATTTTACTTCAAGCCCCACTGCACTACTTATAGCTACTTGCGCCCTCTATATAGCAAACAATGCCTAATCAGTGCCTGTTGGTCCCCCATGATCCTCTTTTACTTATGTTAATTGAGAGCAGATTCGATGAGATAACCACCTGTCAGTGATCTTGCAGGGAGGTCTAATCCCCCCTGGCCAAAATAGTGCAGATGGGCTTTAAACAAAGTATCAAATTGAATACCCGCCCCGACACTTATTCCCTTAAGTTCTAGATGAGGTATAGGGTTAAAGTTCACGAAAGGGTTGGGACCAGGGTTGAACTTACAATTCAACTCGTGCTTCAAATGGATTTTATGGACATGTCATTGAACCCCTCAGATATATATTCCAAAGGTAAAATATTAGAAAACCATATTTCACACACTGATGATTGTCCTAGAAATGTTCGCAACCAAATTGAAGACACCCCTTCAATTGTCTACACATTTCACTCACAGCCATGCAGTGCATCTCATGGTATAAACCACTGCAGAATTAAGTACAATACTTCATATCTACCGAGGCTGTATCCAAACTTTGGAATTAATCCTAATTATTAATTATTCAAATCATGTTTTGTTGTCCATCTATGATGCAAGATACCTTGCCACGTTACTGAACATGCTCTATACATAGCAAACTATCTTAGCATGCTGAGAAATCAAATAGGATCTCACACTGTATCAACAGTAAACATGATTGAAAAGGACTATTATTATGAAGCGGGACAGCAATTTGAGATATTGTGCTTAGTAAAATGGTGAGAATCTCCACATCATATAAACAGAGATAATAAGACAACACTTTACTGTCCAATGGGTACCTGGCAGGAATTAATCCCTTGAAATACTAGGGCGCCGTAATGGCAGCCGTGCTAAAGCCAGGGTAATAATCAGGAGCGCCAGGAGTGTCAAGTCTGACAGACATGAGCGCGATACAAGAACCCACTATTTTTATTATTATTATTAAACACCTCCTTGTGGTTAGGAAACATGGCATCAACTTTCATGATGTGTCAACAGAAAACAAGATTCAAACAAGACTTAAAAACTAGGAATATCTCCACTCTATGGAAACGTTCCCATGATGGCTCATGATGATATTGCAGGTCGAAGGTCAATTAAGCTTGGCCTGGTCCATCTGTTCACGATGCGATGCCAGAGAACTGTAGGTAGGAAGACTGTGCTCTCTTCTCTAGGTTGTGTAGCTCCGAGACGGCAGGGGCCAAGTCCTCGACGTGACCCTTGTAACCACTCCCTGTAAAAAGAAAAGAAAATACATTTTTATCTTCAAGTCATATAATGAGATGGTTAAATAAATATTTTAACATGGAATATTTTCTGTATGTCCCAGCACTGATGGACGTAGAATTTAGCCCTCCTCTACTGCCTCCCCCCCCCCCCCCCCCGGCCCACACAAGAAAATTTGCAAAAGCTTGCAATGTCTAAGCATCTTATAATAAGAAAAACAAAAAATATTCCAAACTCAAAACCATTAACAACAACAATAACACTAATAAATAGTAATAGAATTACTGCCAGGCCATTTCAAATTTTTAAATTATTGGAATGATAACAATCGTGACTAGTTTGAAATTGAGGTGCGTACAAAATACAGCTGTACTAGGGTGGGGCTGGTAAAGATATAGAGTGAATCTTTCAACTATATGCCAGCAGTAACATTAAAGGTAATAATGGTATGGGGTCATGAATTTGGTTCAAATGAACATATTGGAAGCATATGCGATCCTACAATATTTAGTGATCGTTGTCGCGGTTGAAATCGACTCTAAAGTTATAAAATTGTAAATAATACAATCTTTATGTTGTATAGCTCCCTCTCAGGGTCAATATATTAATTAAGCTATAAAACAATGTTTCTTGACTAAAATCGATCAATTAGCTATTCCCGTTTGGAAATTATATATAAAAACTACATATTCTGAGATTTTCATGGTCGCAGCTACCATTGTACGGCCGTAGGCGCTATTTGAAATTTATCAACATTTACCGGTAAATTTTTATATTTAATTTTTCTCGAAAGCAGAAGTGTTTTAGGGGCTAAATTTTCTAGTGCTTCTAAAAAATCCACAGGGGCATCCAAATATATCAAAATTGTAAAGAATCACTATCCACCCAATATTCAAAATTTCCCAAAACTTTGTAATACCTTTAACTGTACTTCAAAAAAATGAGGAGGATATTGAGAGAATAGATTGTCTTTGATTGCTGTGTAAATAATTTATCCAACACATGCATCAAACTGAAGCATATTAGTGCAAACACTTAAAGTAATTCAGAAATTTATATCTATTTCCGTATTTTCCACATTATCCACACCTGACCCAGGTGAAGAAAATGGATACCGGTAGGGAGTAATTCCTTGAAGCTTAAACACCTTTCTCAGTGCAGCTAGGTTGAAACTGGGGTAATAAAATATTTAAGTAGATAGAGACATTGCTAAATATGTCATATGCACTTAAAGTACAAGGGTGTTTCTATCATTATCAGTAATATTTGAAAACAAGAACCGAAAAACTGACCCATATGTTTTTTCTTCTGCCCATAGGCGACCTTGCCATCAAACGCATCCGCCTCAACCTTCAAGGTGGAATCCGTCTGATCAATGATCACTCCTAGATGTTCCTCGATGTCTGCTAGATACTGCATCTCGTTGTACCAGATACAACATCCGCCTTGATCCTTCAGCATAGTGTTGTTGCAACTCTTACCACGACTCGGACAAGAGTGGTACCATACCTGTATTATAGGGGTAGATGGATTTCAGTAGAAAATGATCTTTGTCATGTGTTGTAGCAACTCCTCGACTGGCATAGGGGTAGGTACAATACCTACAGTAAAGAGGTTAATTATTATTTTAATAACAATATTTCATAAATCATTTTTTAACAGAACAAAATTGTAAATATTAGATATTATCTTCTTTCTTTTTCACATATAGTTAATAATCAATATAGAAAAGAACAAGTACTAAGAACAAGACCAACCTTTTCAGGAATTGTCGAAACAAGTGAAATAGCTAGGCCCATTCTGAAAAGAGAAACAAATAAAACACTTTCAATATATGGCAAATTAGTGAAGAAATAAAATCATTTACTGTTTTAAAATTTTAAACAAGGGTTTGATACTAGTTAAAGTCAATCAGACCATCACAATGAAGACACCTTAAATATTGTCTATAGTTTCATGAGTTTTCATTTACTGTCCTTGGCTAAGATAGCAAATTTCCAAAGCATAGTATTATTAGAGAGGCCTTTAAAGCAATCAATTATTTACTTGTTTTCAGTTATTGCCCCCAAAACCTGTACTAAAGAAATGCCATATTCTTACAGCTTTCAAGAGGGCTCTGAAAACACATCTTTTCTAATTTGTTGTAATATTCCTCTCCGTTTGTAAATAATGTAAGCTTTGTATGATAACGTTCTCTCTCTTTGTTTGTTTGTAAGTATTTCTTGTTTAAGTGCTTTGAATCTAATGTAAAGATGCTTTATTTATGTTGATATTATTATTATTGTTTGAAAGGACAAAAATAGAAGAAAAAAGAGTGAACCACGAACCTGTCAGCTCTGCCGACACGACCAATACGATGGACATAGTTCTGCTTCTCATCAGGTAGTGTCACATTGACAACTGAAGAAATAAACACAAAAATTTATTCATTCATTTATTAAAGGTAATACAAAGTTTTGGGAAATTTGAAAATTGGCTGGATAGTGATTCGTTACAATTTTGATATGTTTGGATGCCCCTGTGGATGTATTATAAGCACTAAAAAATTTAGCCGTTAAAAGGCTTCTGCTTTCGAGTAAAACTGAATATCAAAATTTACCGGTGCTCCATTTAAATTTTGATAAATTTCAAATGGCGCTTACGGCCATACAATAATAGCTGCGACCATGAAAATCTCAGAATATGTATTAGTGATATATAATTTCTAAACGGAATAGCCAATCAGTCCATTTAAGTCAATAAACGTTTTTTATGGCTTAATTAATATCTTGACCTTGAGAGGGAGCTATACAGCATAATGAGTTTATTATTTATAATTTCATAACTTTAGACTTGAGTTCAACCGCGACAACGATCACTTAATATTGTAGGATCGCATATGCTTCCAATATGTTCATTTGAACTATAATCATGACCTCATACCAAAACTTTGTATTACCTTTACTTAATTAATTGATTAATTCATCCTTCCATCTTTTCATTCATACATGCATCCAACCACATACCCACCCATCTACCCACCCAACCATCCTTCCACCCACCAACCCAACCATCCACCCACCTACCCACCTACCCACCCAACCATCCATCCACCCACACATTTACCAACCCATCCACCCACTCAGCCACACAGCCATTTATATACCCACCCACCCACTCATCCATTCACCCACCTACCCACCCAATGCATCCTCTCATCCATCCACCTATCCATCATTCTATCTATCCATCCACCTATCTATCCTTCCATCAATCCACCTACCCACCCACCAATCCAGCCATCCATCCACCCACCCATTTATCCACCCACCCACCCATCCATCAGTCCACCCACTCATCTACCCACCCACCCATCCATCAATCCATCCACCCACCCACCCATTAGTCCACCCACTCATCTACCCATCCATCCACGCACCCACCCACCCATCCCTCCATCCACCAATTCACCCACCCACCCATCCAATATATTGCAGTTTTTGTGAATAAGAACATGACTTTGACTTGAATACACCTGTAGGTGTGTGTGTGTGTGAATAAGAACATGACTTTGACTTGAATACACCTGTAGGTGTGTGTGTGTGTGTGAATAAGAACATGACTTTGACTTGAATACACCTGTAGGTGTGTGTGTGTGTGAATAAGAACATGACTTTGACTTGAATACACCTGTAGGTGCGTGTGTGAATAAGAACATGACTTTGACTTGAACACACCTGTAGGTGTGTGTGTGTGTGAATAAGAACATGACTTTGACTTGAATACACCTGTAGGTGTGTGTGTGTGTGAATAAGAACATGACTTTGACTTGAATACACCTGTAGGTGTGTGTGTGAATAAGAACATGACTTTGACTTGAATACACCTGTAGGTGTGTGTGTGTGAATAAGAACATGACTTTGACTTGAATACACCTGTAGGTGTGTGTGTGTGTGAATAAGAACATGACTTTGACTTGAATACACCTGTAGGTGTGTGTGTGTGAATAAGAACATGACTTTGACTTGAATACACCTGTAGGTGTGTGTGTGAATAAGAACATGACTTTGATTTGAATACACCTGTAGGTGTGTGTGTGTGAATAAGAACATGACTTTGACTTGAATACACCTGTAGGTGCGTGTGTGAATAAGAACATGACTTTGACTTGAATACACCTGTAGGTGTGTGTGTGAATAAGAACATGACTTTGACTTGAATACACCTGTAGGTGTGTGTGTGAATAAGAACATGACTTTGACTTGAATACACCTGTAGGTGTGTGTGTGAATAAGAACATGACTTTGACTTGAATACACCTGTAGGTGTGTGTGTGTGAATAAGAACATGACTTTGACTTGAATACACCTGTAGGTGTGTGTGTGAATAAGAACATGACTTTGACTTGAATACACCTGTAGGTGTGTGTGTGTGAATAAGAACATGACTTTGACTTGAATACACCTGTAGGTGTGTGTGTGTGTGAATAAGAACATGACTTTGACTTGAATACACCTGTAGGTGTGTGTGTGTGTGAATAAGAACATGACTTTGACTTGAATACACCTGTAGGTGTGTGTGTGTGAATAAGAACATGACTTTGACTTGAATACACCTGTAGGTGTGTGTGTGAATAAGAACATGACTTTGATTTGAATACACCTGTAGGTGTGTGTGTGTGAATAAGAACATGACTTTGACTTGAATACACCTGTAGGTGCGTGTGTGAATAAGAACATGACTTTGACTTGAATACACCTGTAGGTGTGTGTGTGAATAAGAACATGACTTTGACTTGAATACACCTGTAGGTGTGTGTGTGAATAAGAACATGACTTTGACTTGAATACACCTGTAGGTGTGTGTGTGAATAAGAACATGACTTTGACTTGAATACACCTGTAGGTGTGTGTGTGTGAATAAGAACATGACTTTGACTTGAATACACCTGTAGGTGTGTGTGTGAATAAGAACATGACTTTGACTTGAATACACCTGTAGGTGTGTGTGTGTGAATAAGAACATGACTTTGACTTGAATACACCTGTAGGTGTGTGTGTGTGTGAATAAGAACATGACTTTGACTTGAATACACCTGTAGGTGTGTGTGTGTGAATAAGAACATGACTTTGACTTGAATACACCTGTAGGTGTGTGTGTGTGTGAATAAGAACATGACTTTGACTTGAATACACCTGTAGGTGTGTGTGTGTGAATAAGAACATGACTTTGACTTGAATACACCTGTAGGTGTGTGTGTGTGTGAATAAGAACATGACTTTGACTTGAATACACCTGTAGGTGTGTGTGTGTGAATAAGAACATGACTTTGACTTGAATACACCTGTAGGTGTGTGTGTGTGAATAAGAACATGACTTTGACTTGAATACTAGGTGTGTGTGTGTGTGAATAAGAACATGACTTTGACTTGAATACACCTGTATGTGTGCGTGCACCCATGGTGGAAAACGCGACCACATATACGTATAGGACCTTCATGGCGAGGACAGACAGCGAAGTGCGGACGTCCTCGTTTCTCCGAGGACGTCCTCGGTCCCAAAATTCAAAGAGAGTACTCAAGGATAATTTTGTATGACTTGTATAATCCTAATACACTGAAAAGAGGAAAGTCATCAATTAAGTGGTTTCGGTCCTACGGAGTGTGTTACTTATACACAATCTGCAAGGACTTCAAGTTCGCCTAAAAAATGTGTGTGTGAACCTCGGGGCCCTAGTCCCAAGTTGTGCACTGCCCTGCACATCACATGAAACACAAGTCCCAGCATGCAGCATGTTACGCGCCACCACTGTGCGCTATCTCTTGCAGCGCTGCTAGCTAGTGCAACAGGCAAGCCCACCGCCGGTCCTGGCCCCGAGTGTAGGGTGCGGGCCGCTCGCATGCGGGCCGGCCCTGACGTCGTCTGCTTGAAATAAGTGTCTCACGCCCCTGGGCTTGCCATGGCGACGATGATGTTGAAGAGGAGGTTGGAAGGCAACCAGAGCAATGTAAGTACCATGTTATAACGTCATGGGAATAGATGATATTATGTGGTTAAGCTTGTTTTCCTAAACTTTGTATTGCCGATCGAGTTTTCCATCTCCGGCCAAGTTGAAGTTAGCTCCCTTTTAAGTGGTCCCAAACACCCTAATTCATGTAATGCATAGTCATGGAGTCTAAATAAATTCTTAGGACTATAAGTATATGAAGGGAAGTTTTAAGACCATCATAAACTGTTTTTTCTTGGGTAATTAAATGGTTTGAAGAGAATAGCATATATAACCTTATTAACTATGTTTTGTTTTGTTTCATTTTGATTAAATGCATATCTTTCATCAAACTGCATGAGCCCATATTTGTTGCTTATCATTTCTCGATAAACATGACATTTTCGTAATTTGTAATGAATATCTGTAAGACAGTGACATCAATTTCCTTCAGAAGTGTCTACTTTGCAGTTCACACCCAAGCTTAGTTTTTTTTCTTTGATTAATTTATCAGATAAAAGTATCCCAAAGGGTCTATTTTTTGTCTCAAAGAACCTACAAGTATAAGTTTTGTTTCCATCACATGCACGTAACGATAAATTATTTTTTAATTTTATTTTAAGTATTAAAGGTAAAATATTTATTTATTTTTTATTCATAATTGTAGTTTTCTATGGAGCAAAGAGTGTTGGCACTCTGGCCACCGAATGGATTATATTACGGTGGCGTGGTTGTTGACATCAGGGATGGTAAGTTCGTAATTAAGGTTGTTTATCTTGGAAGCTAGCAATTAATGCCAACTATAAACAGTTAACGGTTGTTTATTAGCACCTGCAAAAATAATACCCTAGCTTGAATAGTGCAAAAATTCAGTCAGAGCAAAAGTGTGTGTTTATGAGTTCAAGAGTGATTTTTAATCTATATATCAAAAGATGTACAATTATCAAAAGTTTTTGTCCCCCTCCCCCCTTCCCCGTTATTTTTGTATTATTTATATTTTCAGCTGATCAATGTAAAACATTGCATAACATTTAAATTGAGGAGGATGTGTAATGAGTACTGCTACCTTTAACAATTATTTATTTCTGTTGATTTAATCAACAGGCTGAGAAGCTTCAAAGGTAAATAGAGCTACATATTCCACCGTTGTTAATATCTAGTGGGATTATTATTAATATTCCTATATAAAAGCAGAATACCTAAACGGCTTTTTATGATTGATGTGGTGAGAAAGAAACTAATAGATTTCTTCATATTAAGATTGCTTTGTTTGTAAGGGATGTCAATTTAGTCTTTATGGATAACAATGAACACTTTTGTAATTTCAGGAAAATGCAAAATTCAGTATGAGGATAATGATGTTAGATGGCTCCTCGAACATCAGGTAAGTAATCGCATATTTGACTCATTGACATGGGCGGGTAGGATCCATATATGTATGGCAGTCCAATCATTCATGTACGTTTTTCCATAAACATAAAGAAAAACAAGGCTTTTGAAGTCAAGTGCTTAATAAGTAATCACTAGGCACATTACATAATGTTGCCCAGATATGACTTGGTTCACTAGCCCTGAAAACTGTTTTTGTTTGAGGGGGGGGAGTTCAGAACCATTAAAGACTCATCCCTTTGTCATAAAGCTTAGCACATGTATGTATATACGGTACATGTTTATGAAGATTATACAATTAAATTTTGAGGTCAAAGGTCAGAGGTAATACCTCGAGGTGCTATAGAATGAAACTTGTTCTTGTATATATCTGCATGAATAACTAAATGTATGTGAATACCACCTGACTAGACTTATTGGTCTTACCCGGTCGAAGTTCATATATCCTTGGTCAGTGAATTGTCCTTTATAGATAAAGCAAAATAATGTGCAAAAGGAAAAGATGGGAAACTCTAAATGTAAGGCGGATGAATAATGTTCAACTGCCAGCAGTTAAAAGAAACCTCCCCCAACTTGAATAATAAGTGTAAGTATTCTGAATAATTGATGAGATGTATTCCTGCCCTTTGATGTACAATATTCCTTACAAAATTGTACAAAAGATATATGTAAATGGAGATATTCTTGGCATGACGTGATGCCTTTTAGAATGACATGGGAGCAGTCATTTTCTTGAAAATTTGACGTACCAGGTGAAGTTGTACATGTTTCATTCACCAAGCTTTAGTTTGAAAGACTTTTTAAATCATGAACAAAACCTTTTCTTTTCAATGAGGAAAATCATAGCTGAGAAGAGAATATATTACAGGGGAACAATTGTAACTACATGTGTAGTTCATTTTAAAATACTAAAATATGGCAGTTGACAAATCTATTTCATTTATGAGAAACCTTTACCCCGGAAGAGCACAAACTTATTTATGCAATTTGCGTTCTGGCAATTGAAGCACAAAGGATAATAGCAGGTGAATGAAATGCTTTCTCACCACACACACCTGGGAAGAAAGCATTTATAAATTTGAATACATTTAATTGATAAATGACTTCACATGGTATATCACGTTATCAAGAAAATAGCGATGCCCATGTCATGCTGAAAAACTGTACATTATTCTTACTTTTTGCCTCTCTTATACACTTTGGTAGGGATCCTTGTAGATTAATGGGCAAGAATATAATAAATCTCTCAGAATAAAAAAGTCATTTCCTGGGGTGAAGTTTCACGTAAGGTTGTCTAGTAATAATGGAACTAGTCCGATAGATAAACAAAACGAAATAGCACGGGTCTAAGCTTCGAGCAAATGTATGTATCTATACAATATAAATGTCTGAACTTCATTGCTACAATTTTCACAATACCACAAGTATTCTAAGCTCAAGATCTAATCTGTTGGGGATTTTAATTATTATTTCCACATGCATGTGTTGGTCACCTAAATAAATCTCAGATGGATAAAGGTGATACTATCTTGGGTCGAGGCAGCTAGAGCCTAATTATTATCTGTGGACTGCTTAACAATCATAAATAATGGGGTTATTTGTGTGTTTTAAAGATATTTCATGTATTAAGTATGCAGATAATATTATGTTCACCTGTCATATGTGAAAACATCTACCTGTTTAGATGAAACGTCTAATTAAATTAGATTTTGTTGTTGTCTTGTTTTCCTACTCCTTGTTATATTTAGGTTAGAGCTGATCCTACTGAGTCTCCTAAAGAAGGCAAGATGGCCAAAAAAAATTCTGCTGGTCTGTCCGCACAAGGCATGCTGGCCAAAGGCGATGCTGTCGATCAGTATACAGAGGTCATGACGGTAAAGGGTAATGCTGTTAAGCGGTCTACAGAGGTCATGTTGGTCACAGGCGATGCTGTTGAGCAGTTTACAGAGGTCATAACGGTCAAGGGCGGTGCTGCTGAGCGGTCTACAGAGGACATGCTGGCCAAGGGGGATGCTGTTGAGCTGTCTACAGAGGTCATAACCAGTATTGAAGATGCCGTTGAGACATTTGCAGAGGGCATGATTGTTATGGGCGATATTGTTCAGTCATCTACAGACGGCATGGCAGTCAAGGATGATGCTGATAACGTATGCGATGGATATGATGGGGTCGAGTCTTCCTCAGTTTGGGTACCTAATAACTATGTCACTCTTGGCAGTCCCATTCCGATTCCAGGGGACTTCCATGCATTATCTCTCCGTAGCATTGGTAGCAACAGTGACAGCGAGTATGCACCTCTGTCAAACAATGAGACAGACAGTAGCAGTGATTATACACCTCAGTCCGACAGCGAAACAGACAGCAAGACAGACAGTGAGACAGACAGTGAGACAGACAGCGAGACAGACAGTGACAGTGAGTATGCACCTCAGTCCGACAGTGAGTCTGGGAGTGACAGTGAGCATTTGCTACTTTCCAACCATTTGCGTAGAAATCCAGTTGGTTCCACCTACTCAGAAAAGAAGACACCAGTGATTTCAAGGGGTGATGTGTCTCAAACTGTAACAAAAACAAAGGATTATGACACAAGAGAGAACATACCAACATCAAGTGATGATGTAACATCTACTAATACTTTATTTGATAGGGCTAAGTCACATGATATAACAGTAATGACAAATTTGAATGCAGGGCATAAAAGTAAAAAGCAATGTTGTTACTACTGTTATGGCCTCTTCTCCGAACTTGCAAGACACTTGGAGAATAAGCATGCAGAAGAGACTGAAGTCGCTAAATTTATGTCACTCACAGGAACAGCTAGACAGCAACATCTCAAGAGGCTTCGTAATATGGGAAATCATCGTCACAATTGTGAAGTGTTCAGAAAAAGGAGTGGCAGTCTCATAGTTGTATATCGTTCATCAAAACATGCAGATCCTGACAAATACGGCCCCTGCCCATATTGTTTTGGATACTACCTTCGCCGAGATCTATGGAGGCATGAGTGTCAAGAAAAGCCGGTCAAGGTAGAAGGGAAGAGGAACGGAATTTTGCGACATAGTGATCTCTTGAAGGCACCCCCAAACGGAATAAGTCAGGCTGTGAATGAATTATTCAATGACATGAAGAGGGACCAAGTGTTTCAAGTTTGCAAAAGTGACCAACTGCTCCAGGAATTTGCAAAGCGAGAGTACATGAACGTTGGCCGTGACAAGGTCTTGAAGGACCAGCACAATTACATCCGTGCAAACTTACGAGGATTAGGGAGGCTCTTATTGCAGCTTAGAAAGCAAGTTGGCAAACCGAATGCATCTCTTCAAGATTTCATCTGTCCCAGCAAGTTCCAGGAAGTTTGCAAAGCAGTGCATGGTGTTGCTGAGTTTGATGAAAAGACACATTTCTACAAAGTTCCATCTTTGGCCCGCAAACTTGGGCATTCATTGAAGAAATTGGCAGTCATCTTGAAAAGCGTCGCCCTTGAGGGAGGAGACAAATCTGGTGTCAGCGAAGCTGTTGACTTCCTGTTCCTGTGCGATTCCAACTGGAATGTTTTTGTATCAAAACATGCCCTACGCACACTTCATGAAGCGAAGAAGATCGACCGAGAGGTTCTGCCCACAAATGAGGATATTGTGAAAATGAGGAACTACCTAGAAGCCAAAGGAAGTGAGCAAATAAACACACTGAAGATGTGCCAAGATGAGACCATTAGTAACAAAGCCTGGGACAATTTGAATGAGGTTCTTCTTTGTGAGCTTATGATGTTCAACCGCAGAAGGGCCGGACAAGTCTCAAAGATGAAAATAGCAGAGTACAGGCGAAGCTGTAAGGCCACGGAACAGAGACAGTACGAGGAGTACGAACATCTCTCAAAGATGGAACAAAGCCTATGTAGAATGATGGATGTTGTGGAAGTGACAGGGAAAGAAGGGAGGCATGTGCCTATCTTGCTCACACCAACATTGAAGGAGAGATTGGAAATCCACATTGTAGC
The DNA here is from genome assembly GCA_035222895.1 of Strongylocentrotus droebachiensis. Classification (NCBI taxonomy): domain Eukaryota; kingdom Metazoa; phylum Echinodermata; class Echinoidea; order Camarodonta; family Strongylocentrotidae; genus Strongylocentrotus; species Strongylocentrotus droebachiensis. The sequence continues at coordinate 57,768 of JAVYIG010001329.1, read as the reverse complement.
CAGAGAAAAACTTGTAACAGAAACCAATGAGTATGTGTTTGCTAGGGCAAATTACCAGAGTAATGGACACATCAGAGGATCAGACTGTATGAGGAAAATATCTACCGAAGCTGGGCTGAAGAACCCACATTCCCCCTGCTCAAAAGTGTTGAGGAAACAGGTCGCTACTGCAGCACAGCTTTTGGCTCTGAGACCAGATCAGGTTGACCTTCTTGCAGGTTTCATGGGGTACAATATAACAGTGCACAAAGAATATAACCAACTACCAGACCCAGTAATGCAGGTTACCTTGTTGTCCAGGATCTTTCTCCTCATGGAAAGGGACAAACTTGCAGCACAAAGGGGAAAATCGCTAGAAGCCTTGGATGTGTTCATCAAAGAGAGCAATGACCCTGGGGCAGCTGTTGGTGTATCAGCTACTGTTGATGATGAGGCCACTTCCAGCTCTGATAATGATGAGGCTGCCTCCAGCTCTGATGATGTTGGTAGGTGAACATGTATGCTGCTGTTTTTGTTAATGTTATGGATCAGATGTCAACAATTACAATGCCTTCTTTTTTATTTCAATTATGCCTCTCTAAATGGTGGTGTCACTGAGGTTACTTTAGTCACCAAAGTTGATTCATTTGCTACGTTATACATTTAAATGTACATGTATTTGACATTTAACCAATACAGTCTGAAACATTTGTAGGAGTTTCATTGGCTGACTTCCATTTCTCCTGAAACAGGTCAACAGTTAACCCTCCATGTGTCTTGTGCATAATTGTTAACTAGATATATTTAAAATCTGTCTTGATGTCTGTATATTAATCTTGTCTTGTTGTAGGCCTATTTTAAAAGTATATACACATTTTTCTCACGAAATTGTCATGAAAAGTGTTGCCAATTTGATACTTCTACAGCAATGAACAAGAAAAAAAAATCGAATAGCAAATCAATATAGAATAACTTCTGGGTTTCACTCTCATTGTAAACTTTTTGCATTTACTTTGAGAGCATTTATGATTTTAGGTTTAATTTTCTCCTAACTACATACATGGATTGATAATTTTGTGCTTTCTTTAATCACACCATTGAATGAAATGTTTTTTTTGCAGACTTCATTGGAGAAACTACACAGAGGCATCAGACGAGGCAACTTGCAGTGAAACGAAATAAACCCAAACGTCAAAAATCTCGTGAGTTGATTTCCCATTTTAAAGAAGTAAAACACCATTACGTTATTTTCCAAGGTCGTCAAAGTTTGCAAACAATTGTATCAGACTAATGGGGGCATTTTGGGCTTGCTGCCCAGGTGAGCTAAAAGAGCATATTTTATCATTGTTAATTCTACAGCATTCTCCACTCAGAACTCTTTCAAAGACGGTATACACATATGTTTTCCCACCAAAAGCTTCTTTTGTTAGCTGTTTTTTGTCTACACGTCTAGTGCTTTTAAACTATTGTTAGCTTTTTTTGCTTTTTTTAATTTTAAAAAGACAAATAAAATCAGTAGAGAACCTAGAAAACGCATCAAATATGGGAGAGGAACGTGTCAAATATCATGTAATCACATATATTAACTATCATTATCTTGTGCAAGGCCTTTAGCCTGAGATTGGTTAAGTGTGCTTCAGGTGAAATTTTTAAAAAAATCGTGCACACTAAAATTCCATATATTTCGCCTTTAAGCTAATTTCAGTTTAAAAATCAGCTAATTAATGTCCAATTTTTAACTACCATTTCTGTTTCTTTTTTATCTGTTTCATTCAGATGCCGTTTCATCCTGCACAAAACGAATTACCTCCCTTACATCAAAGCGCAAGTGGAATGAAGTTGAGATCAGAGCTATAAGAACCTTGAGTTGTGTCCTAGCACTTCGCCTACCAGGAAAGTTCGAAATCGAAGAATTGAAGAGCAAGTATCCTGTACTTAATGCCCGTACATGGCGCAACATCAAAGATTATATGCGAAATAATAAGAAAACTCTTCTTAAATATGCAAAGTAATACAATTTGTGATATTCATTATTTGTTACATGTTCATATAATAATTGAACTCCCAGAAAGTGACATTTATCTCACCTTGTCAGGTAGAAGCGAGCATTTCTTGTACAGTGTATTTCATTAGTACACTTCTACAGTAGTACATACATAATTAAACAAATGTTGATGGCATTGTTTATAGAGACAATTCCTTGTAGGTCTCATAAAGCATTGGGATAATAATTAGTATTTTGTTGCCCTTTTTAAATTTGGAATTGAATGTACTCACTCAGAACCTTTTGAAAGAATCTCTCTGTTTTGCAAATGACTTCCTTTCTTCTTATCTTTCACTGGATGCAGTTATTTGTACCAGTTCCCCTCCCTCACAACAAGAACAAACAAAAACAAACCCTTAAGAAGTTTATGATACCTTATCTACAAATGAAACTCTAATAATTGTTACAGTTGTACAGATTATTTTCTAAATTTTTGTTTTTAAAAGTTACTTGTTTGATTAGGTAGTTATGTAGAAAATAAGCGATTATGTTGTACAAGTCAAAGAATGGTTGCTTTCAAGGGAATTCTATCAATGCAGCATGAGTTTGTTGACTTAGTAAACATTTAATATATATATCATAGATATATATATATATATATATATGTATTTTCTCTTCAAAGCCAATGACTCAAATCAAATGCCGCTTACACCAAAATTTAGAAGAATGGAGCATCAAGTTTATATCATAATTGTACAGTACATGTATAATGATAAAGATAAATAGCCTAGACATACCACATGGTCACTTGCCTTGAATATTATTCACATGGTTGCAATAACAATCCTAGGAAATATTCTTTTATGACGTTGCTTGTTTTTTAATTTTCCTACTCACCTGTAAGGCTTTGAGAGAACAGGCTCCTTCCTATATTCAGGATCTAATGCACCCTTATACGAAACCTTTCCACTTGCCTTGATATCCCAACAGCGCAATCGTCTTCAACTCCCGAAATCCCGAAATCCCATACTAAGTACTATGGTAACTGCATATTCACTGTAATGGCCATTTCCCTTTGGAACAGTCTCCTACAGTACAGCCGTGATGCCGGTTCTCTCTTATTACTCAAAAATCTTCTAAAATAAACGTTTTTCAGTAAATGTTATTATTTAATTATTCAATATAATTTCAGCTATGACATTTGTTATATATCCCATATCATAATTCTATTACTCTTCTGTTCTTACAGTAATCTTATTTCTTTTATCAAATTGAAGAATATGTTTCGTTTTTTGTTTTTGATTCAGTTTGCTTTGAAAAGTGCGTAGAGGCTGTTTATAATTTTTGTTTGATAAGTTTTCCTTGTTTTAATAATTTTAATATTTCTTGCATCTTTTGTATGTTTTTTTGTATCTATATGTAAAGCTAATAACGACCTTTTATATTATGCGCTATTATATATGCATATTATTAGTACACATGTAGTTTGTGTATTCAACTGTTAAGCTATTACTTTTACATTCAAAAACTTCTTTGGCATTTCAAAGATTTTACAAGTTTTGTTTGTTTTAAAATAGCCTTGAATTGTTACCTCTTATGTATAATTATATGATTGCATCTGAAAGGCTTACATTGGCTGTATCTTAATGTCGTTACATGAGAATGTTATTAATGTACTTGAAGATCAAACGATCTTCTTTGGGATTTAAAAGATTTTACAAGTCTTGTTTGTTTTGAAACAGCCTTTATCTGTTGCCTGTTATGTATAATTGTGTGATTGTATGTGAAGGGCTTATCTTAATGTCGTTACATGAAAATTGTTATACATGGACCTGAAGATCGTTCGATCTTCTTTGGGATTTAAAATATTTTACAAGTTTTGTTTGTTTTAAAAGTGTCTTAATCTGGTACCTCTTATGTATAATTGTTTGATTGTATCTGAGGGGCTCATCTTAATGTCGTTGCATGAGAATGTTATACATGTACCTGAAGATCGTGTAACATTGAAGCAGCATTCTGACATGATAAACAGAGATGAAGCCGTCTTTTCTATTCATGACCAAATACCAAGTTTTCCAGAACCTTGTTCGTTTTGTAGTTTACATTCCGCAGGTATGATTTATTATCGTTGATAAAGATGGATTTGGGGTTTCAATTGATTGGTAGTATGAGGGCAATTACTGTAGGACCATGATAATCCTGTGAATTGTGTTACCAATACCATTTTGTTACCCTTTTAAGTGTTCCATTGTGTTTAACTTTTTCTGATTAAATGGTTGTTTCATTGTTATAAAGAAACGTAAAATACTGTATAACTAATGTTTTACACTGTTTTCTAAGGCTGTGTCGTCGGAACTATTATAACTGTAGAACCATTAACCAGGCCGATTAGACAATCACGCAAAAAAAAAGGGGGGGGGGGGGGGGGGTCTTCACCTTGCCATTATGCCAGGGTACAATAAGAGGGAATCCCCCCCCCCCCCTTAAAACAAATCTTGTAAGGGCCTACACCAGTACTGCACGACTTTGAATGAATTGTAGCACTGGCTTGTAATATATGAAGTCTGACATCTTGGATAAATTGTCATGAGAGTGTTGAGATGATGAGTGAGTAGTAAATACCTCAATTTTTAATATGTGCATGTAGTGATATAGAAGAAACAAAGAAACAAGACAAAACAATAGTTATTTCTTCTTTATTTAACACAAATGCACAATGAAAATCAGTGGCGACAGTTAGATTAACGTGCTCATTGTTTTCATATTCATTCAAATATGTATACCTGAATTATTTTATGGGTCAACATTTTCAGATGTCTTAGGAAATTTTGTTTTAAAGTTAGCATCACATTTTATCATATGACCTCATTGACCTGTCTTAATTAGAAACCCTTGCTTCCAATGGCAAATTAATACAATACCTCTCGTCGGTTATCTTTGGACATAAAAGTACTGAGAAGAGAGAAAGAAACAAGACAAAACAATAATTATTTCTTCTTTATTTAACACAAATGCACAATGAAAATCAGTGGCGACAGTTACTTTAACGTGCTCATTGTTTTCATATTCATTCAAATATGTATACCTGAATTATTTTATGGGTCAACATTTTCAGATGTCTTAGGAAATTTTGTTTTAAAGTTAGCATCACATTTTATCATATGACCTCATTGACCTGGCTTAATTAGAAACCCTTGCTTCCAATGGCAAATTAATACAATACCTCTCGTCGGTTACCTTTGGACATAAAAGTACTGTATGTCACTAGGAAAATCATCAAAATATATGTTTTCAGAGCCCTTTGAAAATTGATAAGTAATTGTCCTCGGTTCCCAAGGAATATTAAAATAGGCCTACAGTATGTGTCCTCAGTTTCTAAGGAAAGGTAATACAAGACATATACAAAAATACATATAGTGTCCTCGTTTCCTACGGATTTCAATAAATTATGTGTCCTCGGTACTAGGACATTGTAACAGTATGTATCCTCGGTTCCTTAGCAAAGCTGATACAGCAAAGGTCCTCGGTTCCCAGCAGAATTTATGAGGTATGTGTCCTCGGTTCACTGAAGAAGTTAGTAAAGCATGTGTCCTCGGTTCCTTACCAAGGCTTATACACCATACAATGTAGGTCCTCAGTTCCTAGCGGAATTTATGAGGTATGTGTCCTCGGTTTACTTGGTATTTTAGTACAGAAATTTGTCCTCGGTCCTCATGGGGGAATATTATACAGTGTGGTGTCCTTGTCTCAATTAATATGTTATACAGAATGTGTTTGTCCTCGGTTTCAGTGGAAAAAGAATAGTCAGCTCATAAAAAGCTATATACAGTATGTGTCCTCGATTTCCAGGGGGAAATCTTTTATAAGTGGGTGTGTCCTCGGTCCCCAAAGAAAATAATAAGGAGTACCTGAAGTCATATGTGTCCTTAGTTTAAATGAAAGTATGAGAGGTCCTCGATTTTTTCAAAGTTTAAAATAGAAGTCCCAACGACCAAATAAAATACTTATAACATTAATTGTGATCTGAAAACATCTTTATTTTGTCGTATATCCTTTAAGAAAAAGAGTCATCGGTTTGTATGGTTCACCACATGTTCCCCGTTTTACACCGTGAACGTGTATGTGTGTGTGTGTGAATAAGAACATGACTTTGACTTGAATACACCTGTAGGTGTGTGTGTGTGAATAAGAACATGACTTTGACTTGAATACACCTGTAGGTGTGTGTGTGTGTGAATAAGAACATGACTTTGACTTGAATACACCTGTAGGTGTGTGTGTGTGAATAAGAACATGACTTTGACTTGAATACACCTGTAGGTGTGTGTGTGTGAATAAGAACATGACTTTGACTTGAATACACCTGTAGGTGTGTGTGTGTGTGAATAAGAACATGACTTTGACTTGAATACACCTGTAGGTGTGTGTGTGTGAATAAGAACATGACTTTGACTTGAATACACCTGTAGGTGTGTGTGTGTGAATAAGAACATGACTTTGACTTGAATACACCTGTAGGTGTGTGTGTGTGTGAATAAGAACATGACTTTGACTTGAATACACCTGTAGGTGTGTGTGTGTGAATAAGAACATGACTTTGACTTGAATACACCTGTAGGTGTGTGTGTGTGTGAATAAGAACATGACTTTGACTTGAATACACCTGTAGGTGTGTGTGTGTGAATAAGAACATGACTTTGACTTGAATACACCTGTAGGTGTGTGTGTGTGAATAAGAACATGACTTTGACTTGAATACACCTGTAGGTGTGTCTACTCACCATATGGGATGCCTCTCACATCAATACCACGAGCAGCTACATCAGTACATATCATGAAGCGAGCTTTCTTATCCTACAGATATGAGAACATGGGTTGATATAGAAGAAAAGAAAAACATCCTAAAATATCTAGGAAATTCAAGCCCTCAAAGTTGCTTCTTCTCTTTGAATCTATGTTTGAGATGAGACAAAATAGTCTTCACAGAAGAAGAACTACAATGCTAAACAAATCATTATTATTGTGTCACCTTAGCCTGGGAGAGGAAAAGTGAATTATAAAACTTAGATCTATCCTAATCCTATAACTGGCTGGGATTTGCAGGTTTAACATTGCAACTAGGTTCCTCCTATCATGATTAGTATCAAGGTATCTATGTAATACCACTATTGTTCAACTTGAATGATAGGTCAGGCTAGAAATGGTTTGCTAAATAAATCTTTTGAGTTATTTAACGAATAAAAGACTGAAATATGTTGAACAAAGGGATATCAATCTAAATATTAATCAAACTAATTAATAAATACACAATTTTAAGAGTAAAAGAAATGAGTATGATATATTTTCTTTCCACATGAGAGATGATAAAATGAAATGCTTTATATAACATTGCTGAACGTAAATATGTTATGATTGAAATTGCTAAATTATACTGTATAGCAATAGAACAGAAACATCACACACGTTATAACAAATGTAGGATTAGTGCTTCATACTACAAGCTCATTATCGTCCTCCCAGGAGTCCCACCAACCTTAAATCTTTGAAGGTTTTCTCTTCGTTCAGGTGGCTTTCGATCACTATGGAGACACACACATGAGTACTGATGGCTAGGAGCAGCACGTGGACCTGAAAAAAACATATAAAGCTAGCCTATTAGTATTTACTAATCCTGAGAGTTTAATTGTCACTGACATTGTCTTCAAATATCATATGGCTCCCATAATTACAAAAAACAGTTTTGCAACATCTAGAGTATTCTCTGTTTTACTATTTTTTTATGCACATCTTGTTTAGAAATGAGTAGTTTGAACCTCTTTTCCTAGAATTCTGTCAATTTTTTCCGAAAGACATTAAAATATGCTTATTCTACCATAGTATGTAGAGGAAAAAGATTTGGAATGAGGGTTCCTTATATAATACAAAGTCCAGTTAGTAAAGCTTTTACATTTGTGTAAATACTGTGGTGCAGCTGAGGGGAATATACAAAGTAATGCCAAACTTGTGGAGTACAAAAAGATTTTACAACACTAACCCCTGATAATTACCCACTCCCTCCTTGAACAATTATCCCTCTTACACATTACCCCACAGATAGTAGCCCAGACAGGAGATAGTATCCACGGGGCAGTAGTCCAGGGGTAGTTGTCCAGGAGATTTTGTCAAGGGCAATAGTAGTCCAGAGGGAGTAGTCCAGGAAGTAGTAGCAGTTTAGGGGAAAGTAGTCCATGGGATAGTAGTGCACTGTGAGTAGCAGTTATCCAGGGGGAGGCAGTTGAGGGGATATTAGTCGAGGGGTGTTTCACAAAGATACTTAACTCTAAGTTGGACTTAAACATTATGGAGAGCTATTTGTAGCCTCAAAATAAAATATATTCCACAGCAAAAATTCAAGTGTTTTAGACTTTTAATGACTTCCACATCAAGAACATGAAATCTCCTTGATAATACAAAATATGAATGATTTGATTCACCATTTAATGCCTTTTAAAATAACTTTTACAAAATATTTTCAAAGAGGCTAACGGTTTTCCATAATTGTAAAGTCCAACTTAGAGATAAGTTCAACTTAGGATCTTTGTGAAACACCCCCTGGGGTAGTTGTCCAGGAGTCAGAAGTAGTACCAGTCCAGGGGATTTCATGGGATAGTAGTTGTCTAGGCAATAGACATTCAAGTGATAGGACAGGCAGCAGTTGTACACCTGGGCCCGTATTCAATTCAATACTTAAGTACAAAATGTAAGCTTTTTACTTAGTATTTGGCTTAGATAAAATACTTCGCCAATTTTTGTATTCAATTCACACTTTTGGCTAAGTATTTAACTCTAAATCTAAGCCAACTCCATACCAGACTTAAGACAATTATTTGGAGGCCTTGATTGGCAGGCATATGGTTTTCTTACGCAGTATAATAACCTGCGCACAATTATATCAGCGCGCATTTATTGCAATGCATCAATTGCGCATTACTTTTGATTGACCGTGTGACGTCACAATGCTTATCAGTAAGTATTTTACTTAGATTTTGTCTTACGTAAGTATAAGTCTAAAATGCGATTTGAATACGAGATAAGTAAATTACTTAACTTAACCATTTACTTAGTAAATTTCTTACTTATGCTTAGTATTGAATTGAATACCGGCCCAGACACTTACCTCCTCCTAGAGATGTCAGGAATCTCTCGCAATTATCACAATCTATCTTCGTACGGCAGAAGAGAATAGCTTGGTCCATCTTATGCTCATTAATGGCCTTCACTAAGTAGTCAATCTTCAGGATTTTAGCTCCTTCAGATAGGGTCTCTAAAAATACAAGAAAATCATACAGAAAAACAAATTAAGTCTGTTCCACAAAAAGGACTTAAATAGATTGAGGGCTTAACTTAACACAAGATTTAAATGCATTTCTTTTAACAGTGATGTTAACTTTTTGGGCCCGTCTTATAAAGAGTTATGATTGATCCACATCAATCAATAGAAATTTGCAGTCCCCTATCTCTTATGTATATAGTTAGTTGTGATTAATATCAACTCTTTATAAGACGGGGGCCTAGGACTGAAACTACAAAACAAAATTTATCATTATGGATTTAAGATTTCAAAGTATAGGAATAACGTCACACTTCATCTGGAGATCTATTTTCAGGTGATTTGATAGTACCAGATCGAATTGTGTCAATGTTAGGTATGAATGCAACTTATTGGGTAATTCAGCCAATGCATTTGTGAAAGACACTCGTATCAATCATTAGCTTATGCATGTTCAGGTATAACATTTTTAGAGACACAAGGCCCATGGATTGGCGTATGATATTCAGTTTTAGAGTTCAGTCGGCAACATGGGGCAATCTAAAACTGGAAAAGGGTTGTTTGCTGTTACACAATATTCATGAAACCAGGAACATCTAAGATAATTGGATTACTTTTGCAAGCGATAATTTTTTTTAGTAGAATCAGAATGTATGGATAGACGCAATCAAAATACACGAATCATTTTCAAGCATTACAAAATTGAAAGGATATGTGTAATCAACTCTTAACAGTTGAATCTTTAAAGTCTTTGTGCAAAATGAGTACAAAACGAAGGGATACATAGGTCTTACAGGGGAAGATGGTGATATTACGTTGGTTTTACTAGTAGCAGGACAATGAGAGGTACATGTCAGTGAAAGTTTGAGCAAAAAGTGATTACAAATCAGATTGTTATTTTGAAGGTGCAATGAATCAAATACAAATTGGCAACTCTGTGACGTATCTTGCGAGGTCCCCTTCAATTTTCACCGTGCTTAATAACTAATAAAATCTATATTTTCCTCTCAAGAAAATTTTCAATCATACATTCACCCTTTTTCAATTCAATTCATTTCATTTCATTCATCATATAAAAACATACATAATTATAACATTGATATTTACAGATAAGTAAAGAACATACAAATAACATAACGAAAGATAAACATAAAATACAAATATATATACGAATGTGGAACCAGCAAGAAACAAAAATATAATTATTGCAAATATGTTTTCATACAAACCAGGTATGAAACAAATCTAATCCATTATCAATAATTTATTTCTTAAATAAAATTGTCTGTACAGAGCTAATTGGAGAGGAGCTAGCAAGATATGTCCCAATTTATGTTACACTCATGACAACTTCAAAAATCCATAACTTTCCTATTTTTTATTGGATATTGCTCAAACTTTCACTACTTGTTCTCATTTATCTGCTACTATTAAAACTAGGTTAACATCAGAGTGGACTTCTCCTTTAACATCATGTGATAAATATCAACTAACCTCTATCATGGCTGCCCCATCTGATTTGGTCTACAGAATGGACACCGTCTGTCTGTGGATTGAAAGCGGTGAACAGAACATTATTACCTTACCAAATCATGGACTTCAAAACAGATAGAATATGGAGACCTACAATTTGAGGCTCATGGATAGTATTCTATTGGTAACCTCGCAGATCAATTTTCAAACAAATGTTTTTGTTTTTTCAGTTGAAATCAGTCCGAAGACTTTGGCCATAGTCATGAATAATAGGATTGTAAAATGCAGTCAGTAATATATATATGACAAAATACCTTGAACTTGCCAGTAAAAGTAAAAATGATAATAGTCAAATCTATTTAGCGCTTAATTTCATGTTTCAAAGCGTACTATTATTTCCCTGACTTGAGCTGATCTAATAATCTGGTATTCAAGGAATTTCTTGATGAATAGCCATATAACCACAATTCTATATGGCTACTTTCTTTTCCAGAAGAGCTACACCCAAGTAAGTAAAATGTCGGAAATAGCTCATGTACCTGTCAGATTTGTCAATTTTCTTTACCTTTGTACACATGATTTTGTTCAATATTCCTGTCAAAAATTTATATTCCTGTCAGCATGATAATAGGCAGTACATGTCTTGTTGTTTGTTAAAGTCCAAGATGAGTTCTCTTTCCCACTCATGAATAATGTATCTAGGCACAGAGTCAAATTTGCTCAAAGCCAAATTCACCACAAAGATGAGAAATACTTGTACTACATCACAAACTAAGTCACAGGTCTAACACAGAATGAGAAATAATTCAATTCTTGATATTACTTAATTTGACTCCTTTGCATGAATAACTTAAATTTTCTTATGACTTACTTTGACTTTTTCACTTTGCCTCTGCCAAGTTGTATCCTCTCTTGGGTCTACCCTACAAACCTGCAATATAAAAATATTGAAATGGCACAAAATATATGACTTTCCATTTATTAATTCATTCTACGATCAACTCTGTTCTAATTGGGCAACTAAAACACCATATGATATATCTAATAACTTCTTCGTAGAGGTGTCATGGTCGAGTTGATATGATCCCGGACTGTGGATCACAAGTTCCTTGGTTCGAGTCTCGCCACGGCACAAATGTCCTTTGGCAAGACATTAATCTACATTTGCCACACTCGACCCAGGTGAGGTACCTGGTAGGATTATTCCTTGAAATACACTGTGCCCTGTTAACGGCTGCCGGAGCTAAAGCTATAATTTCCAAAGCTCTTTGGAAGTGCATAGGGACGGTATAATGTGATATGCGCTATACAAAAACTGAATATTATTCCACCCAGGTTTTAAATGGGTACCCAATATGATGCATATGTGCATGCTTTTTAACAGACGACTGAATGGAATGTTCCCAAGGAGAGTGGAGAATGTGCTGGATTGTACATGAATCCAATGACTGGGGAAATGACCAGAGGTTATTAAAATTACCATTGCGACAAATAACACTTTTCTATATTGCAACAAGTAATTCAACTGCTCCAAACCTTTTTCACATATCAATATTCTACCACCACCACCACGGTACCACCGCCATTATCAGTACCACCCCCATTATTATAATCTCACATCCAACACCTCTCTTTTACCCCCCCCCCCAATATTTGTTCTCTCCTTTCTTTTATATGCTCCTATTTCTACCATCACTATAATATTTCTTTTCTACATGTTGTTCTTTCATTGTCTTGTATCTACACCATGAACTCACCACATGATGTACCGTCTCTGGGATACTATCCTGCCCTTTCAGATCTATCCAGATTGGGAAGTGCATGATCTTCTCCTGTAAAAATGAAAGAGAAAACATTCTAATCCCAGATAACTACATAATAATTGTGCATATATATCCTCTCCTTGTAAATTATAAAAGGTATATGTATTCACAGATATCCTCTCCTCGTTTGTGGGGAAGGTATTGTAGAAATGTCAGTTTACCATATTGTATCAGTCTTGTATGAATTCCATCATGCAAGATTTGATTCACACAAATATCATGTTCGAACATTGAGAGTGAAGAATAATTAAAAACTGTGAAGTCAGTTTAATGTTTGTCCTAAATATATCCAAATTTGTTGATCTCCAATTTTTTTCATTTTTTAAATATCTACGGTCTAGTGAAAAATGAGTTACTGTGCCATAGTATTATGTTAAAATGTTGACTTTTCTTTAGCAATTCTAATAATGCACATTATAACAATACTTCTTCATGCTATTGCATTTTATACCCATATCACTTTAACTTAAAATTCCCATATTCATTTTATTTGAAATTTAACCACTTCGATATGAACCTAAATAGAAATGGGAATATAACACCCTCCATTGCACACATTAATATTTATATATATAAATATGCACATTTATAAAGTATATTTCAAAGAAGCAACGATTAAGAAGAAAGCATACCGCAAGTTTCTTGACATCAAAGGAGTGAAGAGTTGCTGAACATACTACCATCTGAAAGGAAAAAAATGTAACAAATTTGATAAAAGTTTTTTTTTAACTTATCATTCTAAACCTCCCCTATTTTCTAGACATTTTGTTTTACCTATCTCCATCTTTTTCTATTTCACTCCCCATCTACATATCATCAACATGTAAAGTAGTTAATGCTGCTACAACATACTTAACCATATTCTGTGATATTGAAAACAAAATCAGAACAGAGCAACATGCTTCTACAAAATGATTGCTAGTTTGATTGAATAATTGACATATAATTTATAATGCAGATCTGCTATAGCTATCTATTTCTATTTATATATCTTTCTCTGTGTCTTGGATATATTATATCAACAATTTTCTTTTAGTTTATGCTTCATCTATTACCCGCAAATACATACTGATGCAATATGACCTACATAGAGGGTCTACAAAATGTGAAAGAGGTATGTACATGTCCTTTCAAAATCATGGATTGGTCCATAAAGAGAGAGAGAGAGAGAGAGAGAGAGAAAGAATAAAAAATGTTTTCATAATCACATGTCCTGGTAATAAAAGTTCAAGGTAATAATAATAATAATAATAAATGTAAAATATATTTAGAACCAAATCCACTCTGTACAAGGTCCATTTGTAAGTTCTATACCTGTAGTCTCTTTCCATCATTTGTGATCTTAGGAATCTGTTCCCACATACGTGTTATTTGAGCTCCATAGCCAGCAGACAGGAGACCATCCTACCAAGATAAAAATATTCATACCAAATTAAAGATAAACTTGAATTCTGAAAATATATTCTCACAGAATTCAACGAAACTTATACACTGCATGTTCAAGATTTAATACAAATAAATGACAAGTGCCAAACAATTTTGGTAGAAAATGTAAAGTGGCTGAGTAATGAGAATAGAAAGATAAGGAAATATGGGTAAGTAGGCCCGACACCATGTGCTTAATGCGGTGGTCACATCCCGCCGTACTTGCAAGTGCGTGCTGTCTACGTGCAAAAACGTGGGCAAAATTTGGGTATCCGTACGTGATGAGTACCGCCTCCGTACGGATTTGGGAACACGCAGACACACCGTAGCACTTTTAGTGCACGAGGAACTTTCGCTGCGTTCGGGCTGCGTTCGGGCTACCGATTCATCCCAGTGCGTGTGACCATATACCTACCATGGTGGGTACTCCCTCCCTGCCTTTGCCACTCCCTCGATCCCTACGTTTTCAGAAAAACGTGGCGGCCGTGGCCTCCCCAAAAACCGTACGGACTAAAAACATGCACGGTGGGATGTGACCAACGCTTAACATGGGTCACTATGTGCAAATGGAAGATGTGGTTTTTATCGAGATGATACCCAGTGAGTTTTTGTGCGTTTGTTTTTATTTCACTGGTTCAAACAACCAATCTATGACTCGATAAACAACACAGATTAAATCATAGCAATTTTCTCTAAAAATACGATTCCCATACCAGAGCTCAATATTAGCTTTAAATTTCAAATGATTCCCCATCACTGGTAATAACTATTACTCCTGTTTTATCATAACTGATTATAATTTCATGTTTTTATACATGTATGTGTCATGACTTTAAAAAAAAATGTAACAAATCAAGCTTTTTGACAAACAATGACATTTCTACAGCCCAAGAGACAAATGAAGATATCAAACAACTATCATTATGTTGAACACAAAGTGTTATTAGTTAGATCCAATCCAATCCAATCCAAGAGGTGTTATTGTTATGAACAATTGAAAGAGGACAAATAAATAAATAAATGAATTGAATTGAATTGAAAGGAGATGTCACACTGTTGTAGGTAGACATTTCACACTTCATTTGGGGATAATGGCAACAAAATAGATGGGGCTACAACTAAAACTACACATTTTTATGAGGTGGTTGGGAAATACGTCAGATACTCACTGCTTCATCCAGAATGAAAAATCGCACCTGCAATAATTTGAGAAAAGAGAAATTATTTCAACCATAGAACTGAATTGCTGATCACCAATATTAGTGAAAAATTACAGGATACTGGTCATACAAATACAACTAGATATCAAATTGACATTATTATTATTCAAAATAGTGCATGCAAGATTTTAAGTAAATTTTTATTAAATAAATTTCTAATAATAATTGTATGAAATGATATGTTATTGTGCTTGGGCATAGAATCTTTCATTACAAAGATAGAGATCCTATCATTGATTAAAATGATTGGTATCTCTAACAGTTTTTTAAAACCCACCAGATGTCATACTTTTAAAGAGGAGAGCAAGATCAAATTGATATTATGCATATCTCAAAGTCTGATAATAATAGGCAATCAAACTTTGAATAAACATATTCATAAAAAAAACACTGTTTGAACAATGCCCTCTGAAACTGCAAGATAATAGGTCTATGCAAATATTTATGAAGAATAACCTTTGCAACCCCTTATGCTGAAATGTGAATTCCCTGTATTGGGTAATCGCAGTTTGAACTGAAAAGTCCCGGAAATTATTTAAGTAGATTAATACAATGCCTCAATGACGGTTTATGTATTATTAGAAACACTAGCTGTTTGCGCCCGTTAAACGGGCGCTCTTTGCTGTGGCAGCCATTTTGCGTTCGTCCGCGGCATCAAACTTTTCAGCCTTTAGCTTCCGTAATCAATGAAATAAGCTAATAAATATCAAATTAAGACTTGACTGATTTAAATTTAAAAATTATATTTTAATTAAAAATAAGCTAATAAATATCAAATAAAGACTTGACTGATTTAAATTTAAAATATTTTATTTTAATTAAAACTATTGATTGATATTCATGAATTTCTGTGTTTGCGTGGCGAGCTTCTTTTCGGTCATTTTCTTCGCGTACGCAAGAAATACAGCTCCGTTATTCATGAATGAGGTATCAAGTTGACCGGGATCATTGTCCGAATACCTGTAAGAAACGTCAATGAAATATATCAACCGGTTCAATTTAAAAAAATAAAAATTCACTTCAGCTCAGAAAATACAGCATCTGCTGCAATTACGGCCGGTTTTAAGCCCCAGAGTTCTGGGGAAGAAAAGGGCTAGAGATAGCTATGATTACTGATTAATTTTTTCCATTAAACATCACATCCTATTTCTACTACATCACATCCTATTTCTACTAATGATTATCGAAATTTAGCATACAACTATACATGGACAGAATAATCACAATCTAAGCTCAGGTTTCATACCTCTATAGTCACGAAACTATATTGAAATATAGGGGCAATAAGAGCAATTTCAAAATGTTGTCGAGAATAGCTCAGCTCAGCTCACCTCACCTCACACACAGTCACACTTCCGACAGTGCTCGGCATCAGTGGCGCACTGCACTGCCCGTGCCTCATGACAGCTAGCTTGCAACTGAACTGTCAGTTACGATGAATTTCTTGTGAATACTTTACTTTGAAGAATGATTTTCAAAATTCAGTCAACATGAACAGGATAATACCAAAGTAACCCTGCTTGCATTCCTCTATTCACGTAAACTATATATAAATCACGGCAATCATCATTCATAGAATCAAAGACGAAGAGACTGAGCTGTGCGTGTGACGCACCGTCGACGGTGAGCGTAGAATCATCGCATACATTATACACGTACGTTCGTACACGCAGCAGGTCCGGCTGGCCTACAAAGCATATCCTATAAAAAGACGCATAACACGGGTAAGCCCAACCCGTGAGAGCGTGCATGTTCTACATGCCATCACCCGGGTAATTCATCCGTTGATGTGTATTTCTATTGCATGCTACAAAGCATATCCTATGGCAAGACATGTAAACTCGGGGTAAGCCAAGCCCGTTACTACGTGATGTGCTACATCCATTGACAGAGTAGATTCTCGTCCGCTGTGTGTCTCTTTGTCGATTGCACAGAGGGCGGATGCATATGGCAAGACATGTTAACTCGGGGTAAGCCAAGCCCGTTACTACGTGATGTGCTACATCCATTGACAGAGTAGATTCTCGTCCGCTGTGTGTCTCTTTGTCGATTGCACAGAGGGCGGATGCACGCCTTGCCGACCCGCTCTCGCGGGTTCGTCGCCTCCTTGCACTCCGCGAGGCCCGCCGTGCCCTCGTCCGCCCGTCCTCCCCGGGACCCCGAAACCGCCTTTATCGACGTCGACGGCGACCGCGACCGCGGATCGCACGGGGACGTGGCCAAATGTGTAGATTAAAACGCCGTCCGTCCGCGGGACCGCCCGGCGGCGACCGGGGGCGGGCGGGAGGGGAGATTTGGGCGCTGTAAAATCACCCCCCAGATACCCCCCTCGACGCCTTAGAGTATTATTATATAGATGGCAAACATGATTATAAAAAGTAATCTGTGACTGGGCACCCGCTATCACTTGATAGTATATTACGCTGCAGATATCTGGAGGGTGGATGCCTTGTTTTAAATCTAGTTCACATTTTTAATCTGGTTTAATATTGGAAAGAAAGAATTGTCAAACAACATCAAGCATTCTAAGCGTGTGCAATGCAAAGTATGATAGGTGGTGACATTGTGGTACAGGTACTGTATCTGTTTGTTTGTGAAAGAGCAAAGTAAATTTTCCTGTTTCTTAACTTCAATACCTCAAGTAAACCTAGGAAATCATGATCTCCAGATACATCTTTGGAGTTCTTGTTGGACTTGTAAAATTTGTGACGTTACTGGAAGGCAGTACCACACCAATGACGCTAATCCATGAATGCCCACAGGAAACATCACTGCCTTGTATGTTAAGAAACCCTGTGATTCAAGAGCTCTGCATAGGACAAAGTGCCTCTGCAAACATCACATTAAGACTGCCTCAAGTCATCATGAACGACCTCACCCTGAACCATGTCAAAGTTCTAGTTCGTGATCAGGAGTTTTCACGCGGGTCACTCATAGCTGGACGGTACCATAATGGAGATGAGCATGTTGAACGATGGAAGATTAAAATCATGTTTGACGGTGACACCATAATATACGCGGTAAAGAATGCGGAGATCAAATTCAGGGATGAGTTTGTATATTGTCACTTGGAACTGGACATTGGAGGGCAGATGTTCCAGTCCAATCCTTTTCAATGGTTTGTTGTGAATGACTGCATCCCTCCAACTAAACCTTCCGCAACTGACAAGGACACATCACTGCTAAATCTAGTATGGAATGAGGATCAGTTGAATAACATGAGTGCTTCAATTAATGCTTTGGCTTCTGAAATAGCAGAGCAAAAGAAAATGAACTCTCATTTACATCACTTGTTATCAAAACTAGTAAATAAAACAGACGAACCTATTCAGAGAGCTGTGAACTGCAGTGATCAATTCAGTGAGATGCATGAAGGGCTGGCAAATGTGAAAATAAAGCTGAACACTCAAAACAACAGGCTGGATACATCCAACAAAATGGAAGTCGCTGTTCTTGTTCTCCTGTTCCTTTTAACTGCCAAAATCTGTATACATGTACCACCAAGAGTACAGAAAGAATTACATAACAAGTTTTCAGGAATTCTAGACCATATCAGAGGCAACAATTTATCATCTTTAAGTACTTCTGATCATTCTACAGTGCGTTCTCAGTCTTCTTCCAGCCTTCCCAGTAGGAATCAAGACGAGCCCTCCTCTAACAAGGAAGCGAAACAACTTCTCCAGGAAGACACAGATACATTGCTCAATCTCCTTCCTTCTGATCATTCTACAGTGCGCTCTCAGTCTTCTTCCAGCCTTGCCAACAGGAATCAAGACGAGCCTTCCTCTAACAAGGAAGCAAAACCACTTCTCCAGGGAGATACGGAGTCATTGCTCAATCTCCAGCCTTCAGATGAGGACCGTAAGATCCCAGATGCGAAACAGAAGTATACCGTGGACCTCCATCCACAGATGAAGAGCAGCATTGTAATGTTGAGATGACCAATATGGAATGACTTGTCGAAGATCTCATGTTTTTAAAATTCATTCTCTGCTCCAGATATCCCATTGAACTTAATGACAATCATAGTGATTAGAATAAACAGGTTCTACAAAAAGGAAAGTTAATGTATCAATACAGTGATATTTTACATAAATTGCATTTTTTCTTGCCCTAGGATAATTGAGTAGCCATCTTTCTCGCACCCTGTAATAATCTATTTCTTTACAATCCTCCCCCCCCAAAAAAAAAGAAGATAAAACAGAGCAACCACTGTGCGAATCATGCTCTTCAAATACTTCCAGCACCCAACTCAGGCATCATACATCAAATATCTTGATCAGACACAATATCAGAGTACTCCACTACCCACCCCCTCCCCCTCCAAAAAAATGATGCCTTATCTTTAAAAATATCAATGATTCCTATTCAAAAATACAATTGAAGAAAATGAAATGGTTAAGCATTTTTTAATTATCCATTGACCATGTTTCAGCAAACCTAGAACTTCAAAGGATTTAATCTACAGTTTCTATATTGTACATTCAAGTTGTCTTCATTTGAATAAAATCAGAATATAAAATTGTATTAATTGTAGTACTATTATTTATTATTATTACAATGCCTATTCATTATTACATAAGGCTTTTAAATATAGCTTTGTCATGCCACTTTCAAAACAGTTATCGTTTCTACAAAGGTGTTTACAGGTCACTTTCTAGTATATTTTTCTGCCCATTTATTTGTGACATCAGTAAATTTTAATAATTTCCTAGATAAAGTTACTGTGAATTGTTTGGGATAAAAATAAAACCATGTATATACCGTGTGTCTCAAAAAAAACGTAACACTTTTGAAATGGTTGCCAAATTGAGCATATATAATTTTATGAAAAAATGTCTATATGTATGGAAAGCTAAAGGACCAACCTTTCATATGATATGAAAAAATTAAAAAAAAAATCATGCTTCGATGGACAGTGTTCACTTAAGTTAGAGGTATGAAAATGGGCCTGCGCAGGATTTTTCCTTCCAATTTTGGATGAACAAAGCAGTTTTAAATAAGAAAGAAATAAAAGAAACATGAAAATCTTTTAAAAAAAGATTTAACTTGTTTTTTGTCATGTCTGCCCTAATGTGTGTGTGTGTGTGTGTGCACGTGTGTGTATGTGTGTGTGTGTGTGTGTGTGGGGGGGGGGGGGGTGGGCGGTGGTGTTTCGGGATTGATAAATAACACTGAAAAAGGAATGGTATTCGAGGTATTCAAAATATCCTTTTGATTCAAAATATCCTTTTGATCCATCGATCATGAATATCTCATATCGACCTTATTTTGTAAGTTACAAGTAATTTACCTGTCCAAAATTGGAAGGAAAAATCCTGCGCAGGCCCATTTTCATACCTCTAACTTAAGTGAACACTGTCCATCGAAGCATGATTTTTTTTTTAATTTTTTCATATCATATGAAAGGTTGGTCCTTTAGCTTTCCATACATATCAACATTTTTTCATAAAATTATATATGCTCAATTTGGCAACCATTTCAAAAGTGTTACGTTTTTTTTGAGACACACGGTACAGCCATGTATAAGTACAGTACATATCAAAGGTCTCATACATATAAAATATTGTATTACCGGTAATGCATGTACATTGCATATACTACCGTTAAAGATATTAACCAAAAAAATGTTTATCACTCTATTCAAGAAAATCAATTAACTTGAAATAAAATACTTGTTATTTATCATAAAATAACACATTAATTCATTTTGTAATTAATGACTGATGAGAAAATGATTGTTGTTACATCAAAATTTCAAAACAGATTGCCCAAAGTATTACTGTACCCTGCTGCATAAAACTTATCATCAATGGTGACTTTGCCATTAATGGAACCTTGATTTGATTGGCTGTTGTTAGTGAGTGATGTTGCCATGGTAGTTAATATTGATGTCAAAGTTACCATTTGTGGTAGGTTTATGCAACAGGGCCCTGGTTTGTTTCAAAAAATAAATTCTGATATCAAATATCTTTAAATATGATCAATCAAAATGAAATTTGCAACTCCTTGGTTTCATATAACAGGGAATAATTTTCCTCAAATTTTTTGATTAGCAATTTCAGCCGATGGATAAATATTTCAAATGAAATTCTGTACATTTCTATGGAAGAAAACTGCTACACAAAAGATATCTTGTATAGCAGTCATGCAAAAATGCGTAGCAAATTGCGATGCGATACCAGGAAAATTATTCCCTGTATAACATAATCTCTTTAATATCTTGTACACAAAATGAACAAAAAGATGATTGTTTGATGTTTATGAAGGTATCCACAAGTAACAATATGTTTCTAATGAATAAGAGATACAGATACATCTATGAAAACATTTTTCTTTGCGGAAGAATGGTCTAAACAAAAATAGAGAGTAGCTTGCAAGTAGGTGTTTGTGTGTGATTAAAATTAAGATCCTCATTTTCATTCTTTAATAATGGTTTTCTTTTTTTGTGCTTGAATTCTTTGATTTCAAAGTAAATCAATGCTCTCATTTTTATTGACTGGTCCTGAATTAAAATTGATAATTCTATACCAAAAATTACTTTTATCATATCATAAAACAACATAAATATAGACTTTCATTTTATTTCAAAAAGAAACAGTGGATAATATCATATACTGTAGAGGTGTCTTGGTCTTGTGGATATGTCACTGGACTGTGAATCACATGGTTCACAGTTCGAGTCCCGCTGGGGCACTAAGACATTAATCTACATTTGTCACATTCCACCCAGGTGTATTAAATGGGAGAGGAAGAATTTCCCTTCATGCTTGAGCGCCTTATCATGGTAGTTCGGCTTTAGCCGAGGTAATAATACAATTGCAGGGCCCTCAGGGAGAACAGTATTGTTGGAGCTACAATGGGTAAAAAAGACATATTGTCATCATGGTCATAATCATGATCATCATTATTATAACTATTACCATTATTATTATTACTATCATCATCATCGTCATCACCATTATTATTCTTATTATCATTGTTATTATCATTGACTTAAGCATTATGCTTATGATAGTTGACCTCTGCATTTATCTTGATTCATTGATTTACCTCCATATTTTTAAGTTTTCAATTATGTATATGTATTTTTTTGTTGTTGTTGTGATTAAGTTGTCACAATTTATGCAAATCAATTATATTATATATTATATACCTCACTTAAGAAATCCAGCCATCTGATTGGTCGAATTGCATTCATAAACTTCAACTGTTCCTGTAAAATTCTCGGTAACCATGCATAAAACATTTCAATATTTTTAATAACCATGGTTACTCCATGGTTACCCCATAGGTTTACATGTTAAAAAATGGTTTGAGCGATGGAGGATACCGTAATGTGTGCGAAGGATTGGTCGGTAATTTCAATACAATTGAATCTCGATCGATCTTACCGACAATTTTATCTTGCATTGTTGACATGAAGACGAAAATAAACTCTCAAAAACAAAAAAACAACATCTGCCGATAGATCTTGATCTAAGTTCGTGCCAATATGCATTGCAAAAGTAAAAGAAGGGCCCGTTTCATGGAGCTTTTGCGAAGCATCCCTCACGCAGAGCCGTTTTCAATCCATTTTAATGTATATATTGGAGAAAACTGCCGAGCATGTTAACGACGCGCGATAGCCTAGTGGTCTAAGCGTTGGTTTTCGATACACCTCTTGTTGTACGCAAGAGTTCGAATCCCGTCTTCGACAAAATTGAAAAATATTTTTTATTTTTTATTTTTTAGTCTATTTTTTTTCGGCATATAAAAGTATTAATGACTGCTTTAATATTCGAGAAATAGTTGTTTTCATACGCTCTCGGGAAGGTTACAATTGGGCTATTCCCCTCGGCAAGCCTCGGGGAATAGCACAATTCTAACCTTCCCTTGAGCGTAATAAAACAACTATTTCTCTCAAAGCAGTCATTAATACTATACTATTATTGTTAATTAAATATTTTTGTATTTGATTTGTCAATAAATGCAGAAACATGTGCTAACAAAGAAAAATTGTCATCATGATCATTACTATCATCATCATATGATCATTATTATCCTACTTAAGCTGAATTGGTTCAGAGGTATTCAGACCCCCTCTATACAATGCATACCGCCACCTACGAGCAAATAACAAAAATGACGATCTACACATGCACGGCTGCAGGGCATTTCGTTAGGTGAGAAATTCACTTTTTAGATAACAATCATGGATCCCTTTTATGATATTTGGAAAGCTGGAATATTCAAAGGATTATCATGCGGCAATGGCTGTATTGTTGTCATTGTGGGACTGATTTCAATGATATTTGGGACATGTACTGCTACAGATATGCCGTTATGCAACCAGACGGAATCAAAGCCTTGTGTACTGAGATATGGAGAGACTATACAAGTGTGTGCTGGAGATGGTGTTTATACAAACATGACATTGATAGTTGATTCAAACATTATCCCTCAAAACGTCTCTATTTCGGTGCAGGGCTACCAATTTTCAAAGGGGCCGGTTGTATCAGGTCAGTTCCATAATGGAGACGAACACATCGACCGATGGACAAATAAAATCTCCTTCCAAGGTAACACCATGACCTACGAGATATGGAACCTTAAAACAGAATCTGGAGATGAGTTTGAATGTCATATGGAGATCGATATTGAAGGAGACAAGTTCAAATCAGAACACTTCAAATGGTTTCATGTTGAAAGCGACAACTGCATCACTAAGCCTCCAGATGTAAATGATACAACAGAAGTGTCCATTCAGAGAACTGTAAACTGCAGTGACCATGAAGGGCTGGACACTCAAAATAACAGGCTGGATACCATGTTCAAAATGATGGTTGCTGTCCTTGTACTACTGTTCACTATAACAGTAAAACTCTTAATACCTACTAGAGTACAGAAAGGTTTACAGAACAAGTTTTCAGGACTTTTCGACCATATTGGATGCCACAAGTTATCATCTTCAAGTACTTCTGTTCACTCTACAGTGCCTTCTCAATCTTTTTCCAGCCTTGCCAGCATGAATGAAGATGAGTTCTCCCTTTCATACACCTCAGATAATCTTTCTCAATCTTCTTCCAGCCTTGCCAGCATGAATCAAGACGAGTACTCCCCTTTACATGCGTCAAATAATCTTTCTCAATCTCAATCTTCCAGCCTTGCTAGGAAAGAAAGCGTAAAACACTGGTGAGAGAAGCACACCATCAAAAGTTATGGACCTAAATTCAGCAGTAAATTCCACAGTCCCTGCCTTCTCCTGAAGATGAGCTAAACGTTTAACAAAACCTTGCCGATAATCGGCAAGGTTTTGTTGCCCCTACGGAGCTCTAAAAACAATAATTATCGGCAAAGTTTTGTTGCCCCTACGGAGCTCTAAAAACAATAAGTATGTCTTTCTTTCTTGAAGTGTACTTAAGTTTTTACCCTGGAACACTTTTCTTCTTCCAGATAGTTCCATCAGGTCCATGGAACCATTAAAAAATGAAACATTTCCATGTATGTTTGTATGATATGATTGTGGACATCAAATTTTTTTCAATTCTCAAAAGCATACCCTTCCTCTATGGTTTTATCAATCTGTGTTAATAACTAGAAAACCCTACATTGTAGAACTAGCACTTCATATCATATCAACATCATCAACGAAATGAAAAGAATGATTACTGTTTCCATACCAATAAGCCTGTCATTGTGATTGATAAATATTTGTAATATATTTGAAAAAATATGCCAAAAAAAACAACAAAATAACACTTTCAATATATGGAATGGAAATACTGCAATGGGTGCTTCCTATACTTCTCGACAGATGGTGCCTTTGTAGGATGTGATTTAACTATTATGATATATCAAATTTTAGCTCAGAAGAAGAAAAAAATCAGTAAGAAAACTGAAAAAAAATTGTAATGAAATGTGGTAGTTAAAAATATATTTTTGTACTTGTACTGAAGATACATGTGGCATATATATTTATTCTGATTCCATTGAAATTCAGAGTAAATATCAGAAGGAATGCTAAATCAGGCTTTCTATAAAAAATTGTCCTTGCCAAAAGTTCCTTACATAGCAGTCTGGTCAAAGATTTGTATCTGCTCAGAAGTTTTGGCCAGTGTGTTGTCGTTCGCTAGGTGTGCGTCATCATTCACGATGTGTATTCGTTACTCGTTCGTCAAGCGCGCTGGACCAACACTACGCATTCGACATCATTCGCTGTGTGCGTTGGGATTGTTTGAGCATGCTCACAAATGTGCGCGGAGCTCGACGCATGAATGTAAACGCCAAGAGGACGCCAGACATATGCAGGGCGCGCTAGACCAATGCCAGACATACGTGGAGCACACGCTGTGTACTTGTTATGAGTTTGGCGGCTGACGTCTAGCGGACGCATACCTAGCACGTTTCAAATGCGTGTCTAGCAAACATGCAGCGAATATGAGCATGCCTAACGCGTGCTGAAAGTGTCCTTTGCGCACCTAACGTCCTTCTTGGTGTCCCTAGCGTTAACCTGGTGTGTACGTAGCGCAGTGGGGTTCTTGGGTGACATCTTGAAGAACTCAGTTGCACATTCATCGTTGCGCTATTTTGATATGACGACAAACGCAAGCAAGACGAGCCGCCACTTTTTATAGGCCCAGTCTAGTGACCGCTGCCGTTCGCGCAAATGGCTTTGTGTTGAACATGCGTGAACCATTCGTCCCGCGCGCTAGCAACACGCTGTGCATTCGTGGGATTTTTTAACATGTGTGCTCTGTATACGGCCTGTATGCGCCCTGCATATGCGCGGCGCGCGAGTATAGCGCTATGCATTCGGTGCCTGCTCGCTAGCTTCTCACAAATCCTGACACAAGTTAGGCGCACAACGATGCAGTGACCTTATTGTGACCGGGCCTTTAAATAAGAATATTATTAAATGTCATCATTATCTTCCGTTAAGGCATCATTTCATAAATAATCATTAAAAAAATGTATTTCATAGACATTATAAAGTGTTTCAAATGTATTATATTGCTTCACTGTATTGTGTGTTACTTATGGAATTACTTTGGAAAATGTATTTCATAAGCATTATAAAGTGTGTTTCAAATGTATCATATTGCTTCACTGTATTGTGTGTTACTTATGGAATTACTTTGAAAAATGTATTTCATAAGCATTATAAAGTGTTTTTCAAATGTATTATATTGCTTCACTGTATTGTGTGTTACTTACGGAATTACTTTGAAAAATGTATTTCATGGGCATTTTGAAGTGTGTTTCAAATGTATTATATTGCTTCACTGTATTGTGTGTTACTTATGGAATTACTTTGAAAAATGTATTTCATAAGCATTATAAAGTGTTTTTCAAATGTATTATATTGCTTCACTGTATTGTGTGTTACTTACGGAATTACTTTGAAAAATGTATTTCATGGGCATTTTGAAGTGTGTTTCAAATGTATTATATTGCTTCACTGTATTGTGTGTTACTTATGTAATTACTTTGAAAAATGTATTTCATAAGCATTATAAAGTGTGTTTCAAATGTATCATATTGCTTCACTGTATTGTGTGTTACTTACGGAATTACTTTGAAAAATGTATTTCATGGGCATTTTGAAGTGTGTTTCAAATGTATTATATTGCTTCACTGTATTGTGTGTTACTTATGTAATTACTTTGAAAAATGTATTTCATAAGCATTATAAAGTGTGTTTCAAATGTATCATATTGCTTCACTGTATTGTGTGTTACTTATGGAATTACTTTGAAAAATGTATTTCATAAGCATTATAAAGTGTGTTTCAAATGTATCATATTGCTTCACTGTATTGTGTGTTACTTATGGAATTACTTTGAAGTGTGTTTCAAATGATCATATTGCTTCACTGTATTGTGTGTTACTTATGGAATTACTTTGAAAAATGTATTTCATAAGCATTATAAAGTGTGTTTCAAATGTATCATATTGCTTCACTGTATTGTGTGTTACTTATGGAATTACTTTGAAGTGTGTTTCAAATGATCATATTGCTTCACTGCATTGAGTGTTACTTATGGAATTACTTTGAAAAATGTATTTCATAAGCATTATAAAGTGTGTTTCAAATGTATCATATTGCTTCACTGTATTGTGTGTTACTTATGGAATTACTTTGAAAAATGTATTTCATGGGCATTTTGAAGTGTGTTTCAAATGTATTATATTGCTTCACTGTATTGTGTGTTACTTTTGTAATTACTTCATAAAGTGTATTTCATAGGCATTATATTGTGCGTTTCAAATGTATTATATTGCCTCACTGTATTGCGTGTTACTTAAGTTATTACTTCATCAAATGTATTTCATTGGCATTATATTGTGTTTTTTTAAATGTATTATATTGCTTCACTGTATTGTGTGTTACCTTTCTTTCTTCATACATATGTTATATAAATGACGCAATAATCTGTGCTTCTAATTGTATATTCTTTCTTATGCGATGTCTTAGTTGGACATTTTAGACACTGGAGCCAAATTAGTATATTAAAGAGTGGAAAGTAGATTAGAACAAAAGCATGCAGTTTTAATCCTCTTTATTTCATGTACCTGTAACAAATATTACATGCTGACAACAAATTACCATTTGCAAATTTTAACAAAATGTAGGTTCATACATTTTGTAATATTGAACTCTGCAGCATGAACAATTGTATCATAGTGAACTAAATATATATATGATATACCATGATAACATTTTGATAGAACTTCACATCATGTGGTAATTGTAATTGTTATGCAAATCCTCAAGAACAAGTCCAATTTGAACAAATAAGTGATATTTAAAAAATACATGTATTTAGTAGAAGAGTCAGGTGTGCATAAATGCACTAAATATTATTTCTGTTTCATGCATTAAGTATTTCCACTAAAGTTGACCATAGTCTAAGAAAATAGGTACCATCAAACTATACAGCTAGACATAAATGGTGCCACCTATAAAGAAATAAAAAGCTGATAGTTGTTCCAAATACAATCATTAAAATATTCACTCTACAGCATGTACTAGCATTCTGAAGTAATTGTTCAATGGTGCATGATAAACATATTGAAAATACTATTTGAAACTTGTTTCTTTTGTAGCATGGAACTAGTCTTCTCACAACATATCAAATTGTTGTAATATCTGTCTAAAAAAGTATATGAAGAATAAACTTTAAGAAAAAAATGATCTTGATCAAATTTTTAAATATTTTTATATATGAAGAAGTGAATGCAAGAAACGGCTTCCTAATGAACTTCCGATATACAAGGAAAGTACAAAAGAAGAGGATATGACAAGAACTAGGCTACACTTAATATGTAGGTCATCACTCAACCCATCATTTACACCAGCCAAAAAAATACACGGGGGCGGAGGGCGGATTCGCCCTGGAAACACCATAAACAGCCCCCGAAATAGGCTCAAAATCCGATTTCGGGGGCGACATCAAAAAGTGAAATGATCTCAAATCGCCCCGTAACGATTACGAGCGGCCGCGCGCTCTCTTCTAGCTTCGTATTCATGTGTGCGCTGAATCTCTGTGTAAAATTGTATACACTAAAATCGGTCGTAAAAAAACTCGAATCATATTCCATACCTTACCTGGCTTACCATGTCGTACGCAAGTACGCCAAAACAGGTACATTTTCGCAGTTGCGAGAGATCGAGACGGAGCGTAGGGGTCGACTTTTTGGTGGTCGATTTTGTTTTGGTAGATTAATATTATTAACGGAACCTAGACCACTAAACATCGCTAAAACTGCAATCAATTTCCATCACAAATTCACGATTGCCGCTATTTTATAAAGTTTCCATAAATAGAGGTATGAAATTAAATCCTATTTTGTGATTATTCTCGCCATGTTTTCGTAATTTTGATAATCATTTCTTCAAAGTAAAGAAAATCAGACAAAATCACCGTGACTGACACGCATACAATACAGTGCATTGCCGCTGTGTGGTGTGTGTGAGTTGATTTGAGCTGAGCTGAGCTAGCTCGCTAGTAACTCCGGGAAGCTCCAACACCGGCGCGGCCGCTGCGGCTGAGGCGGCGGTGTTTCATGGAGCTTCCCGGAGCTGAGTTAGCTCGCTAGCTGAACTCGAGTCGAAAAGATTTGACACTTTGGAATTGTTATCTGTTGGTTTGCATCATTATTGCCGCGATTTCAATATAGTTACGTGAATAGATGTACGAAACCTGAGCTTAGAATTAGTAAAAGTATTACTAATGTCTACGTTTTTAAACGACTGTCTGATTTTCTTGTGAAAATGTTATTTTGAAAAATGATTATCGAAATTCATGGCCAGAAATAATCACAATCTGGGGTCTATATGTTACAGTTCTTGCATCAAATCAATGCATGAAAACTTAGTTATTGAACTAGAAAAAGGGGTTTCTTTTTTAATAGGCAATTATGAAGCAGGAAGCCCGAAACCTTAGCCTACTAAACAAATCTTAACAAACTGTAGACCTATCCTTTTATGAATTAATGAAAAAGTAGCCCCAGAAAGAGAGCCCCCGAAATGGAAAAAAGAGCCCCCGAAAGGTGAAAAAGTAGCCCCCGAAAATTTCCCAAAAATTTGAAATGGAGCCCCCGAAATGAAAAACTTAATTTTTTGCCTGATTTACACAATTATGCATGTCCTGATGATAATTAATACCAATGAAAAGTGTAATGGAAAAGAGAAATAGTCAAGAATAATATTGTGCTAGAGAGAGACAGAGAGTGAGAGAGAGAGATAGGGGGAGGCAAAAGACAGAGGGGGAAGGAAAAGGAAAAGAGAATGAGGGGATAGAGGAGGAAAACAGAGAGAGAGATACATAGAGAGAAAGAGAAAGATAGAGAGAAAGAAACAGATATATATATATATAGAGAGAGAGAGAGAGACAGAGAGAGAAGATAAAGAGACAGATAGAGAGAGAGAGAGAGCCTTGGTAAAAGTACACACACAAACACACACAACTCTAGCATGAACAGAACAGACATGCAAAATGGTCACCAAACTCTTCCAGAGTGCAACTGAAATTCGACCTGAACATAACATGCAGGTATTTTTAACATATTGGCGATAGCAAGAAAAGCTGATCACATTACATGAGTTAATCAAGAAAAGAAACATGTGAAAAATCTAATTCCCCAAATCTATCTTTAGTGAACTCTCAACCTACCTGTGAGAGTAGAAGCTTTCCCGTACTCATCAGATCTTCCAGACGTCCTGGTGTTGCTACGACGATGTCAATCTAAGGTCAAAGGTCGACAATACATGAAATATTAATGCCAAATTTGAAATAGTGTTATGATGTTATGATTAAGGCCATAGTAAAAACTGAAAGACTTGAACAAGCATATCAACAAATATCACATAGATAAGAATGTGCACTCTGTATATATTTCTCACTTGTGAATGATAAATGAATAAATAGTCTAAAATACATAATCCTTCCAAGCCTTGGACTTATCATCGCTACTGAATATAATCAAGGCTCATCATTCTTCATTAAAGCCCCTCTAAAGTGTTGGGGGCCCCAACAATTTGATGAATTTGATGACTTCAAAGTCGAATATTGATGAAAGAATACAAAATTTAGATTCTCTGTAAACGAACCCAATTATGTATTCTTTTTATCAATATTTGTCTTCAAACACATTTTTTTTTTTGCAGAAGTGTGTCTTAAAGGGATCGTTTAACAATGTTAAATCTGAGATACACGGTCCTACATGTTACCAGTGTCTGTGATATGGTGTAATATTGAAGCCCTAAAAAAAAAGCACTTCAAAATGATCAAGAAGTGCCTCAAAAAAGTAAAAATCTTTGAGTGACCGGTTTTACCATACTCGTTTCCCCCAATAGACTGTAGTGTTATGAAAACCATTCGGCGAACAGTTTTCAAAATTTATAATTCCAATCATTAATATCTTGATAATCAGACATGCGATCGGCTTGTAAAAGTCATGGAGTTCCTGACTGACCTAAAGGTTTATAATTATCATTGCAGCATGAGCTAAATCAAGGATTATTTTTAAAGGATCCGGATCCGGATCCTTTAAATGACACCCTCTTTCGCATTATGATACAATTTAAGTGAAATTTGGCCATCAATTCTTTGGCAAATTTGGGGCTCAACTTTAGAGGGGCTTTAACTCTTATCGTGCCATAATGAATACAGCCCAGAGCCACAGGGCTAATCCCCATTGTGCCAAATTAATTTTGAGATAATCGGATTAACGCGATGGTACTATCAATAGCGCGTGCGAAACACTAGGCACAGTGCAATGGGCATGAACAATAACTGCTATTACGAATGCGAGCATGCATGCACATAGCAGATAAGCAGTAGCGCGCTCGCACGAATTAAGCAACCAATCGATAGTGCGCTCGCATGTACAAAGCACTATAACGATAGTGTGCAAGCAGCCTTATGGCAGGATATGAGTTACGAAACAATAATGATACAAAATTGATATTTACACACCGTATTTGCCGGCGTAAAGGCCGCAGTATTTTTGGAAGAGAAAATATCAAGAAGTCGGGTGCGGCGTATACGACGAAAGAGTAAAAAAAAAAAAAAAAACGTAAGTCAAAACCAGCATGAATCTAGCCATATGGGACTACAAACGGTAAAATAACTATACCACTATGGTACAGGACATTTTCAAACATCTTACCGACAATTTTAACTTGCATTGTTGACATGAAGACGAAAATAACTTCCTAAAACAACATTTGCCGATATATATCTTGATCTAAGTTTGTGCCAATGCATTGCAAAAGTAAAAGAAGGGACCGTTCAAACGGACCTGCCGTGAAGCATCCATCCGAAGTCGCCATTTTGTTTTTCCATTTCATGCCATTTCGCATTACACCGTACATTGTGGTAGGGGTATATCGGACACCGAATCTGCCTGCGATCACTTTTTTAGCTAAACTTCCGGTAAATTATAAGAATATTGATGAATTTGGTATCAGTTTGTAAAATAAATAGTGTTTTAAGAGCTATTTATTTTATACATGTATGACCCTTTGAGCTTTGACCTTATGCCCCTAAAATCTAATCAGTAATTGGCTGTGCAAGATACATACATCTCTCGAGTTTCATAGTAATCCATCCATCGGTTCTAATGATAATGTGATCACAAGCTATTTTTGCATACATAATGAGCCATGTGACCTTTAACCTTAGACCTCGTGACCCCAAAATCTAATCAGTTCATTAGCTCTGCCAGATACATATATGACCCAAGTTTGGCAGGAATCCATCCATCGGTTCTTGAGATAACGCGATCACGAGCTATTTTCGCATACATAATGAGCCATGTGACCTTTGACCTTAGACCTCGTGACCCCAAAATCTAATCAGTCCATTAGCTCTGCCAGATACATACATGACCCAAGTTTGGCAGGAATCCATTCATCGGTTCTTGAGATAACGCGATAACAAGAACGGGACGTACGGACAACCTGAAAACATAATGCTTCCAGCTACTTCGTAACGGAGGCATAAAAATAATAAAAAAATGAATATTGATCTTACCCCTTTATAGAGAGCATCCACCTGTTCCTTAGCTGCTTGACCTCCCATGATTAACAATTCCCTGATTAAAAAATAGAAGAAGATTAGAAGAAGGATGTTCATTTATCTAATCATACATGTAGGTGAAGGTGATTGTTGATTACATCCTCTTGGCCTGAACAAGTATTAGATATATATGTGAAATACGCAGTCAGACAAATTACAGTAGAGCAGGTCAAAGTTCACTCCCAACACCCCCTAACCCCCCCAAAATAATAATGATACCGGTAATAAAAAATAAAAATAAACTCAGGTTATTTGTCATTTATTCTATAGGAGTAAAAATCACAAGTTTCATTAACAATCAGATAAACCCTTTTAGTGATATCTGGCAGGATTCAAAAATGTTTATTCCAACAAAACTACCCTCTGGACCCCCCAACTGCTATTCCTATTCCCTAAACCATTAATTCTGATTTACAATGCAATCCATGTTTACGTATCATATCCTACATTTCATTTTTTCAAATGGTTAAGATGTCTGAAGTAAAAGGCAGGTCAAGTGTTAACAAAAATCATCAGAAATGCCTTCAAAGTACTCACTTAGGGCAATGAGTTGTAAGGTGCTTCTTAAAGAGTCTGATCTGGTTCAAAGTCTGATAAAACACATGGAAATAAATTGGTACTAGAGTACAGTGTAGTCACAAACATATACTGGGTACAAAATATGTACAATATATGTCAAAACTGTAACGCCTTTTCCAAAATGCTTCCAAAGCCGGATAAGTAGTTATGCCTCTGCTTCTCTCATCTTGACCTCCCTAGTAATCTGTTCTATTGTCTTATAATTTCCTGATTTTTGCTTCAAATCGTATCAATATAAAAATTCATGCAGAAAAAAGGTTGTTCAGTATTATTTGTAACGAGTGGGTATTTCACACATGGAATGAATGGACAATTTTTAAATTTCACTACACTATTTTATACAAATTCCATACATTTTTAACAACATTTTCTCACGTAGGTTGCTTAACTCTTTAAAACTAAAAGACAAGTCATAATGACACATGGTCTGTATGTTCAATTCTTGTATGATTCAAAAAGCAAACTTGGAACACATGACAAACACATTTTATTGCAAATGAGCAACAAGCAATCAGTTGAACATCCAAAATAATCAGCATTCTCTAAGTTTACATAACGATTTGTATTTTAATCATGTTAGACTAGGCTGTCAACAATATGGCAAATAAAATGAGACTTGCCTGCAATTTTCAACAAGTAAAAAGACAGTATTTGAAATATGCTAAGTGCACAATATAATCATGTAATACAATAGAATCATAAGATGTCATTACCTGTTCAGCAAGTTCTCTCGATGGCTAAATAAAGAAAAAATTAAATAGATGTTATTAAGATCATTCAGAGTTTATTTGATATTCTAAAAATGTTAGAAAAAACAATACTCTTCAAGAAATATAGTCTGATGTTATATCCCATTCAATGTACATGTATACGATTCCATATTTATTTGCTTACTATCGCTTACATTATAAATATTTTAAGCATGCCAACAGCTTCTCTGATATAGCATTGACTTCTGCATGTTTAATACTTGTATTACAAAACAATGGTTACACAGAAGGTAAATCCAACAGAAATTCACTTAGATTAGAATCAAAGATGAAAGACTTAGTTTCTATGATTGTAGACTTACTTCAATGATAATGGCTTGTGTGCATTGGGTGCTTCTTAGCTGTGCCAGCTAGTCCACCACCTATTATGATGAAAAAAAAGTGAAGCAGATCAATTAAATTTAATTAAATTTAATTCAATTAAATTTGATTCGTCCAAGTTAAAAACATGGAAATGTTACATGGGATTTGTTTACAAGCAATAAAAATAAATATATAAACAGCAAAAACAAAGTAATAATCGGAACACATAGGTGATAAATATACATCTTGGACATTAAAAAGTATGGGTACCAGAACATGAGCACTAAGAAAAATTAAAAGGGGAAAGAAGAAGTAGGACAGTAGATCGAGATCTTACAAGACACTGGCTTTTACAAGGTGCTTCTATCGAGAGCACCAGCATCTTATACTCTTTAACCCTAATAAGGCCGGGCTATTTGAAGTCTTACTACGGCCGGGGGCATTATGGCCCCCCCCCCTAAGATCTCGGCCGTGAAATGGCCGATCTCCGCGAAAATTTGCACGCATGTCAAGTGAAGTGTATGGAACAATATGATAATTTCAATTTTTTGAAAAAAATCACTC